>CM046449.1:69124558-69369948 GCA_025506515.1 Flaveria trinervia | reverse complement strand
ACCAGGAATATCCTAATAGCTTCTAGTCTTGCCACAGGAGCAAAGAGATCTGTATAGTCAACTCCTTCTTCTTGTGTATATCCTTGAACAACTAGTCTAGCTTTGTTCTTGATGATGAATCCTCTATCATTCTTCTTGTTCCTAAACACCCATTTGGTTCCAATGGTAGTCTTCGTATAAGGAAGAGGACAAAGGTTCCAAACTTTCTGTCTTTTGAATTGAAGCAGCTCCTCTGCATAGCTTCAACCCAACTTCCATCCTTCAGAGCCTCATCAACTTTCTTTGGCTCTATCTGGGATAAGAAACAAGTGTGGAGACAAACATTTGCTTCATGGTTTTGTCCTCTTGTTCTTACCCCTGTGACAACATCTCCAATGATGTTTGTGGTAGGGTGGGACTTGTGGATCCTTAGCTGAGGAATCACAACAAGTTGCTGAGAAAGATCTAAGTTAGAGAAATTTAGATCTGGCATAGATGTTTCACCCACCACATCAGCACACTATCAAGAGAGACTTGATCCAAGGAGTGTGTGACATCATTGATATTGTCATATATGGAGTGGTTATCAGCATCAAGAAAGTCTTGATCACTATCACCACTACTATCATTGTCTTCTGCAATTGAAGCATCTTTATCTGGTTGTGGAGCCTCTGAGCTGGAATTTGAAGGCATACCAGATGTATCAGGTGAGTTTGTCATTGTGGTGTTGATAGAAACCTCATTTGCAGAAGTAGTCCCAACTGGAGCTGAAGATGTGTTACTTGAAAGTCTTGTCAGCTCAAATCTTAGATCAAGATAACCTGTGTTTAAATTTTCTACAGATCCTGAAACAGTCTCACAAGATTTGTTAAAACATCTGGTAACTAAATCAAGATCAAAGAGCCAATCAAGACCAGAACCAGCCACATAGGGTGTGTCTTCATTGAAAGTCACATTGGCTGACTCCTTAACAATTCTAGTTCTGAGATTGTATACTCTGTAAGCCTTAGCTTGGGAAGAGTATCCAATGAAGTGTCCATCATCTGATTTCTCAGCAAATTTGGCAATTTGATCTTTGGTATTCAAGATGGTGCAAGGACAACCAAATGACCTGAGAAAACCAATGAAAGGTTTCCTCTTGTGCCAAAGTTCATCAGCCTAGGGGGAGTTTGTTGGATCAAGAAGAAGGCTGGTGCAACCAAAACCAATTCACTTAGACAATTTTGGTACTACATGCAAGGGCTTCCGAAGCTTAACATGGAACTTCCGAAGGTTGTAGAGTTCTTCCGAAGACAAAGTGAAAGATAAACTTCCGAAGACAGAACTCTACTTCTGAAGCAATGAACATGCTTCCAAAGGTCAAGTCTTAGAAGAATAATCTGAAGACCACTTCCGAAGTATGATGAAAAGAAGAAGTCTCCAAGCCTTGGAAGAAGCAGCCTCTTCCGAAGTATAAGTGGCTTCGGAAGTACTTACTCTTCCGAAGCCATTTAACCTTCGGAAGACACTGCTATGAACCAGTGGACACAAGTATGGTCTCTGACACTCCGCTGCAGACCTCTGATACTGTATGGCGTTTTCTCAAAGAGCCTGCAGTTCACCATACTTTATTCCACTGTTCACCTTTTATGATAGTACATGTTACCAACTTTAGTTGGTGACAAAAGGTAAGTCAGGACATGCCCTGACTACCAAATCTCAGATAAGGCTTTATCCGAGATACCATAAACTATAGTCTTGTAGTATAGGCTTTAGTTATAAGATCCCAGCTGGTATCAAAGTATATCCGGCTGTAGGTAGTATTATATATAGGTTCTCTTTGTAACTCATTCCACACTGCTTGTAGAGTCTTGTATTATTGAGTTGAGAAGTAATATATAAAAGTACCTTGAAAATTACTTCCTGTGTTCTTTACTACTTTCTATATTATGATCAACTCTTACTGATTCTATCTTAATCCGAGTGTTGTTCTAGGTGAGTTTGAGAGAAAACAAAGTGTTAAGTGACTAACATTGATCCTGATCAGAACAAAGAGGGTTGGGAACCAATGAAATTGCTCCACCACACTCCTATGAGTCTATCAGACAACCCAGATATGGTACCGAGGAGCAAGAGGTTCCAACTGCTGACCCTTCCTCACCAGAGTTGAAGGATGAAACAATAATAATGGCCACCACAGGGAAGGAACAGGTAGATGTACCCATCTCCTCCTGTGAAGAACAAATCCTAACCACTAAGGCCAGAAGAAGCAGAGCTAAAGTTGCTAGAAGAACTACCAAGAAAGTGGCTGAGTCCAACCTGAAGATTGACCCAAAGCAGAAGGGTGTCTTTATCTCAGCTGGATTCCAAGTGTTAGGTACTTCTAATTCAGGAAAGGAGTGTTATACCAGCACTCTTGTCCTGCCAAGGATCAGAAGTTAAAGGGAAAAGTTGCTGATGAAGAAAAGAAGCCCAAGAAACAGCAACCCTCATATTCCCAAAGGACTAACATTGCATTCATAATGTGTGGTCTGCAAAACCACATGGTAAAAGATTTACTACAATCCTGCAAGCACACATTATGCAAATAATGTTAGAAAAGGAGTCAGGAAGGTTTCACATTTGGACCTTTTCAAACGGTTTAAGTGATGAAAAAGGGAAAGCTAGTTTCGGAAGCCAGGTTGCTTTCGGAAGAAGCTCTTTCTTCCGAAGGGAAAATGGCTTCGGAAGCAAAAGCTACTAAGGTTCGGAAGAACAAGAAAGCTCCCTTGAAACCTCCCCATAAGAAGAATGCTTCGGAAGAAAAGGTGGTGAAGGATTCTTCCGTAAAGAAAGAAGCTTCGGAAGATGGCCATGCTGCAAAAGCTTCAACAAGCTCATCCTCCAAGATCAACCAAAGGATGGACTGGAAGATCAAGGAAGATGTTGCAGCCCAAACCTCTTCTTCAAAGACCTCTATAGAACCCCCAATGCATAACATTTGGTTCAATTATGTCATTATCTTTGGAAGAACCCAAGACCAGCAAGGCTTGGTTTCCAAACAAAACTAACAAACTCATCTTATGTGCAGGGACATCCATATGACAAGAACAACAATGTTTAGATTGTAGACAGTGGATGCTCCAGGCACTGACAGGGAACAAATCTCTCCTTCAACAGTTTCAGAACTATGATAGAGGTCCTGTCCATTTGGAGGTAAGGCCGGAGGATATATTTCTGGCAGAGGGGGTATATCCAATGGTAAATTAAAGGTTGACAAAGTTCACTTCATCAAACAGCTTGAACACAATCTGTTAAGTGTTTCTCAATTCTATGATCAAAAGCACCAAATACTTTTCATAGAACATGAGTGCATTATCCTCAAACCAGGGATGACAATTCCTCCGAAATTGGTGCTTCTTAGATCTCCCAGGAAAGGGGATATGTACAAGCTGGATATGAACAATGCTTCCCTAATGGGTGAAGTATCATGCTTTCTTTCCAAAGCAAATAGTGATGAGTCTACACTCTTGCATAAACGTATGTGTCATGTAAATTTTAAGACAATGAATAAATGGGCTAAAAATAACTTGATACATATTTTGCCTAAAAAGGAGTTTTTCTACAAAGATAACTGTGTTGCATGCCTGAAAAGGGAAAAAACATAGGACATCTCACAAATCCAAATGTGTTAACTCTATCACTACTCTATTACACTTATTACACATGGATCTTTTTGGTCCCACAAGTATAATGAGCATTGGAAGGAAATCATACTGCCTTGTGATAGTTGATGATTTTACAAGATTCACATGGGTATTCTTTTTAAGAACTAAAGATGAAACTGCTGAAACATTAAAATCTGTTATTCTTAAAAAAGAAAATCAAATTAATCACAAGGTTAAAATCATTAGAACTGATCAAGGGATTGAGTTTAAGAACTTCGTTCTTGACTCATTCTGTAACTCAAAAGGGATTGCCAGACAATATAGTGCTCCCAGAACTCCTCAACAAAACGGTGTTGCTGAGAGGAGGAATAGGATACTTATTGAGGCTGCTCGAACTATGTTAGCTGATTCAAAACTACCTCTAACATTCTGGGTAGAGGCAGTCAGCATTGCATGCTATGTGCAGAATAGAGTTCTTGTAGTTAATCCCCATGGAAAAACCCCTTATGAGCTATGAAACAAGAGGCCACCGTTCATTGGCTTTCTAAGGTCCTTTGGCAGCAGGTGTACCATACTTAACACAAAAGATAATTTAGCAAAATTTGCTGAAAAGTCGGATGATGCTATCTTCATTGGGTACTCTTCTAGCTCCAAAGCTTATAGAGTATACAGCATTAAGAATCAACAATTTGAGGAGTCATCTAACATAGTTGTTAATGAGCACACTCTTTGTGTTAGGGGGAATGGTCCTGATCATATCTTTGATTAAGAATTGTTTCCAAACTATTCTAAACCTTCTTGTGAGAATGTTTTAGTTGGAACAGGAGCTCAAAATGATGTTGATGCTGCTGCTGATAATCAACTGTTTGAGCTACCCAGACCTAGTCCAAATTCTCCAAGAGCTGAAATAAACGAAGTTTCCACCATTCACAGATCTGATAGCTTGACCATATCAAGGAATACTGAAGCTTATACAAGTAAATCACTTACTGAGCCTCAAAACTCATCAGATGATCCACCACAACACCAGGCAGAAAGATGTAGTGTTTTGAAAGAACAAGAAACTGTTAACACTACTTCACAGCCAACCATTGATGATGTTTCTCACTCATTCAATCAGTCCTCATTGAATGATTTTGAAACATCAGATGGACAGAGTGTTCCAGTTCCTGAGCAGAATATGTCCAAACTGGATCTATCTCTGCAACTGGAAGTGATTTCTCGCCTTAGGATTCATAACACTCATCCTGCTGAGAACATCATAGGGGATGTCACTGAGGGTGTGAGAACAAGAGGATAGACTCATCATGGGAATGTCTGCTTGTACTCATGCTTTCTATCCCAGATGGAAGGTAGAAGATGCCTTAAAAGATAGTAGCTGGCTTGAATCGATGCAAGAGGAGCTGCTTCAATTCAAGAGACAGAAGGTATGGAACCTATGTCCGCTACCATTTGGTCAAGTACCAATAGGCACTAAATGGGTTTTCAGAAACAAGAGAGATGATAGAGGCTTGATCATCAAGAAAAAAGCAAGACTTGTTGTTCAAGGATACACCTAAGAGGAAGGAATAGATTATACTGATGTCTTTGCACCAGTTGCAGGACTTGAGGCAGTTAGAATCTTCCTTGCTTATGCTGCATCCAAGGACTTCACTATCTATCAACTTGATGTCAAGTGTGTCTTTCTATATGGGAATATAGATAGGGAAGTCTATGTATGCCAACCTCCAAGATTTGAATACCCATAGCACCCCAACTATGTGTGCAATTGAATAAAGCTCTATATGGGTCGCACCAAGCACCTAGGCTGTGGTATGAGACTCTGTCTCAGTTTCTTCTGAAGAATGGCTACACTAGAGGTACCACTGACAAGACTCTCTTCATCAGAAAGTCTGGAAAGGACATCTTTCTCGTTCAAGTCTATGTCGATGACATCATATTTGGTTCTTCAAATGACCAAATATGTAAGGACTTTGAGAGCATTATGAAGAAGAAGTTTGAGATGAGTTCCATAGGAAAAATAAACTTTTTCCTTGGAATTCAGGTGAAGCAAATGAAGGAAGGGTTCTTCATTAACCAATCTAAGTATGTCTCTGACATCTTAGAAAGATTTGAAATGAAGGATTGCAAGCCTGCCAAGACACCCATACCCAGAAACCATAATCTCTGTCCTGATCTTGAGGGGGAGGATACTGATCAACATCAGTATAGGGCAATTATTGGTTCTCTGATGTATCTTACTACCAGTAGACCTGATATCATGTTTGCTACCTGCATCTGTGCAAGATATCAGGCTGCTCCAAAGGTGTCTCACCTAGCTGTTGTTAAGAGAATCCTGAGATACCTTAAAAGAGCACCTAAAATAGGTCTCTGGCTTCCCGAAACAAGGATTTTAATCTCTATGGATACTCTGACAGTGACTATGGTGGCTACAATATTGACAAGAAATCAAATCAGGAGGATGTCAATTTCTTGGTGGAAAGATCATCTCATGGCAATGCAAGAAACAATCTTGTGTCTCTACATCAACTGCTGAAGCTGAATACATTGTTGTTGCTAGTTGTTGTGTTCAACTACTATGGATTCAGAATCAGATGTTAGACTATGGATTCAATTTTATGAGTACTCCTATCCATATTGACAACAACAGTGCTATCTCCATTACTGAAAATCCGGTGAAGCACTCCAAAACAAAGCATATTGACATCAGGTACCATTTAATTAGAGATATTCATGAGAAAAATCTGATTAAACTAATCAAAGTTGACTCAAATGAACAATATGCTGGTATATTCACCAAAACTTTTGATGAGCAAAGTAAGTATCTTATAACAACTATTAGGATGATAATATTGATTAGATCATCTCTTTTGAAAACCTTTTAATATGTACTGTCTTCAGTCAATACAATTTAAGGCCTGTTACAAAAGGTCTTTCTAAAATTTTCTAAGTGTAAATTTCTTCCGAAGAGAATTAACCCTCAGAAGTTATTTTTATACCTTCCGAAGCATAATTTTTCAAAGGATAATTTTTCTTCTCGGAAGAGCTTTTGGTCTCGAAGAAGCGATTGATTACATATCAGATCTACTTCCGAGGTTTACAAACTCTCCATTCGGAAAGCAATACTAACCTTCAGAAGCAAAGTTTTTGCTTTGGAAGTAAGAATTGCCTTCGGAAGACAAATTACCTTCGGAAATGTTTTACATTTGGAAGAAAGATTCTACTGTGTAACGTAAATCTCTTGGGCCCCACACTGTAAAAAGCAAAGATTTTGTTAATGATGTCGGATTATTTAACTGATTTTAACTTTACCGCCACTGTCAATTCATCCACTAAACCATCACATCACCTTATCCTTACCCCATTACCGCTTTCCCACCCTCTTTTAATCTCGACTATTCAATTTCATCTTCTTACTTGCAATTTTTACTACCCTAGAAATTCTCTCCTCTCCAACTTTACCCAAGCTCAAAATCATCTACTTTCACCTTTCTTCAATTGCACTTAACCCTCAGCACAACCAAGTCGCACTTCTTGATTCTTCAAGAGATGCTGACTTCTTTGAAATCATCTCCTTTCTCACCCAATCACCTTACTACACTGCTCTTACCATTAACCCCACTATTTACTCCAACCAAATGGCCGAATTTTGGGGAAATGGTCAAGCCGAAACCCTAAATGGGATTCGTGTACTGAGGTCCAGCATTTGTGGACAGGAGTTGATCATCACTGAACAACTTATCAGGGAGCATCTAGAGCTTCATAATGAAAGAGCTCCTACTAAATTCCCTAAGGTAGATTTGGACAGCACCTACATCCTAATGGGATATGGTGGAGACATAAGCAGGTCAACGATCTACAAGTTCAACTTCTCCTACAACTGGAAGTTCCTCCTACACATTGTTCTCCACTGTCTGTTAAACAAGTTCAACTTCTCCTACAACATGAACCCACACCAGCAACCTCCACCATAATGCCAACCCTGCCTTCTCCACCCATCACCATCACATATCAAAGACGCCCCAAACGAACCCTTGTTCAATCTACTCTGATTGAACAAGCCCCTCCTGTTCAATCCAAAGAGACTAGAGTGGAAACATGGGCTCCCACTCAGTTTGAGGTCTCTCCATCCTTCTCTTTTGACCTCAATATGGGTTTTGAGTCTCCTCAATCTCAGACCCAGGAGCCCAACACCCAAACCAGCAGCCCTCAGGATGAGTATCTACACTTTTCTGAGCAGCCAACTAGGGATAGCCCCACCAAAGGCTCAATGCCTGTAGACATTGACCAAGGTCCCGGTCAGTAGGCTTAACTCCCTATCTTTTACTGACCTTCTCTTCAAAACTGATGAAGAGATAATATCTCTCCATGGCAATGAAGTTAATCTACAACACCCTATTCAAGATCAACAGAGCTCGGAGAAATCCCTTATCTCTAGCCCCCATCAGCAACCTATAATTGAGGTGAGTCCTACTGATGTGGAGGGGACTCATGCAGATTCAGCTGCCATTACAGAAGGTGCCTCAATGGACCTTGTGGACAGTGGTAACATATCTCAGACTAAATCTGCGATAACCAAACCCTTTGATGACTCTGAAAGAGACATCATTAAGCATGGGAAACTAGGGTGCCAAGAAACCACATCTGGTGGTGAGGCTGAACATACCAGGTATGTTACCTCATCTCCCCGTGATTCTTCAAAAGAAGATGAGGGAAGCATGCAACTCCTCATTCAAGACCTTCTATCTAAAGTCTCAAACCTTGAATCTTTGGTTAGGACTTTAGAAGCAAGGTCCGCTACTCAGCAACTTGAGATTGACAATCTCAAGGCCAAACTAGCTGAGAAACAGACAGAGAGGTCTGTTAGGCATGTACCTGTTCAGGTCTCATTGACTTCTTACTCTAGCTCATCTAGCTCTCAAGATGATGCTACCAAAAAGGGGGGGAATGTTCAGAGACAAACACTTGAGGACCCACGACAGCGCCACACTTCAACTTCAACTTCAACTTCCTTTACTCCTATCATTACTGTGTCTGGCCATCTCAAGTTATTCTTCGGATTGACTCAAAGATGCTTAGCGATCTCTATAGACTCTTCACCAAGTTTCTATTGAGATCCACCACTGATCAGCCAAGCCTAGATGATGCAATGCTCTACTTTGGAGCTGAAGAGCTTCAGAGGCTGACTGCACCTTCTACCACTGTGGAAGAAGTTGGTCAACCTAAGGTCCACATGGAAACTAAGATTCATTTCGATGGGGAAATAGGGACTGATGGCCTAGCAACTGAAATGGTTGGGACAGAATCTGCATCTCCTCTAACTTCCGAAACTGAAGTTAAAGCCTCGGAAGAACAAGCTGAATCTTCTGAAGCTGAAATGGAAGCTGCGGAAGGACTGTTTAAAATGTCCGAGGAACTGATCATCACGGATGCAATCCTTGAAATGGCATCTGAGGTGAACAGCGAGGACTTTCTGAATCTACCTCCATCCCAGACACCATCTCTACCTCTCTCACAATCAGAATCCACTTTCCAAGAACCACCACAGTCAGGCTCTTCAAAGGATAAAGGGAAAAGAAAGATGACTGCGGAAGAGCTTCAAGAAGCGGAAAAGATTGAGAAACTCAAGAAGAAAGGAAGACTTCCAACTGAGAAGTTGCTAGCTGCTAGTAGAAAAGCAGCTGCAACCAATCAGGAGGCTGTCAACAATAAGAGAAAGGAAAAGATCATTGACCAGCTTATCCAAATGGGAACTGCCAATGAAGAAACACTCATGCTACCACTAGAGGAGTTGGTGAATCTGGAGAAGGCAACCTGGCTGAAACTTGAAGAAGAAGCCAGGTTGGCCTTGGAGAAAGAAAAAGAAAAACAGAAGGAAGCTGAACTGCAGCTGAGGAGAGACAGGATAAATTTCCTAATCTCCAGAGGCTTTGATCTTCAAGAACTCTCTCCACACAACGATGAGACGATCCTCTGGCTCTACAACAAAGAGCATGATCAAATGGAGAAGAAAGAAGAAAGACTGGAAGAGAAAAGGCAAAGGACAAGAAGAAGAAAAAGGAGGAAAAGCTAGGATCACTGCAACCAGGAAGCTCAGTGAAAACGCCTAGATGAAAGACTATCTTCGGGCCCATGGCTTCTCTAGAAGGCAGGTGGGTCCCATGTCTGAGAAGACACTCCAATGGATTGTCAGTGAAATCAAGGCTGACATCCGACTGGGAAAGAGGAAAGAGATGTACAGAAGGGTAAAGGGGATGACCTTTACTGCAACCACTCAACCACAACCTGAACCCTCACCCCTACCTTTCTCCATTAAAACCGAACCCTTCACCCCTGAACCCACATCCTTGCCCACATACACTTCATCACCCCAACCACCTAAACTTACCATCCTCCTACCAAAAACTCTTCCCAGAACCTCTGAACCTCAACCTACCCAACAACCATCCAACCATCCCCTCAGCCTTCTCAACATCTCTCTCTTGAGGAGTTCAAGGTAATCAAGACCAAGCTCATCAACTGCACAACTATGAGCGAAGTCTCATGTCATGAAGATTCTGTCAACATTACCTATGTTGATGGATCTTCTTGTTCCCTCACAAGAGATCAATTTCTTGATTTACCTAGAGGAACATTGGACCACGCAGCTAGACTTCTAGGCCTCAACTCAAATTCATTAAATGATGAAGAAGAAACTTAGAAGGAAACTGGTGACTCTGCTGGACACCAAGAAAGAGGACAAGATTCCCAGTCAGTCTCTTGTGCCTAGAAAGAAAATAGTCCAGTAGAGGTTCGATGAAACTTCTCACAACTTTGTTGTGGAAGGGAGAATGGCGAAGTCAATAGGCTTAATGCAACCTCTCTGCTACACTCCAGCAGGTTTGATATTGCTGAATTAGCAAAGAATCCATTCTTCAACCCCTCCAACTCTGAAGCTGCTGCACTCATAAAAAATCATCTCAACAGCCTTCATCTAGCTGAGCTAACTGCAAAGGCCAAGATTGAAGAAGAGTTAAGATTGAGAAGACAAGAAGACAAGGAAAGACCTCCTACCAAAGGCACTGCCTTTCTACAAATGGTGGAGGGTCCAGAATTGGAACCTATAGTTAGATGGGAATATGATTACAGTTTCCATCAACTAACTCTTTTCAGAGGGCAACAACAGAGGGTACATGTTATCCAAGGTGACAGACTGGACTTCCTGTCTACCAAGGATCTGTACAAACTTCTCAGCACCATATCAGGGAAGAACAAGGAGACAGACAAATATCTACTCTCCTTGGTGCTGAAAGTTTTAAAAAGCAGAAACAAGTGAAGTTTTGGTAGCATCAGCCTAGGGGGAGTTTGTTGGATCAAGAAGAAGGCTGGTGCAACCAAAACCAATTCACTTAGACAATCTTGTTACTACATGCAAGGGCTTCCGAAGCTTAACATGGAACTTCCGAAGGTTGTAGAGTTCTTCCGAAGACAAAGTGAAAGATAAACTTCCGAAGACAGAACTATACTTCTGAAGCAATGAACATGCTTCCGAAGGTCAAGTCTTAGAAGAATAATTTGAAGACCACTTCTGAAGTATGATGAAAAGAAGAAGTCTCCAAGCCTTGAAAGAAGCAGCCTCTTCCGAAGTATAAGTGGCTTTGGAAGTACTTACTCTTCCGAAGCCATTTAACCTTCGGAAGACACTGCTATGAACCAGTGGACACAAGTATGGTCTCTGACACTCCGCTGCAGACCTCTGATACTGTATGGCTTTTTCTCAAAGAGCCATGCAGTTGACCATACTTTATTCCACTGTTTACCTTTTTATGATAGTACATGTTACCAACTTTAGTTGGTGATAAAAGGTAAGTCAGGGACATGCCCTGACTACCAAATCTCAGATAAGGCTTTATCCAAGTTACCTTAAACTATAGTCTTGTAGTATAGGCTTTAGTTATAAGATCCCAACTGGTATCAAAGTATATCCGGCTGTAGGTAGTATTATATATAGGTTCTCTTTGTAACTCATTCCACACTGCTTGTAAGAGTCTTGTATTATTGAGTTGAGAAACAATATATAAAAGTACCTTGAAAATTACTTCATGTGTTCTTTACTACTTTCTATATTGTGATCAACTCTTACTGATTCTATCTTAATCTGAGTGTTGTTCTAGGTGAGTTTGAGAGAAAACAAAGTGTTAAGTGACTAACATCGATCCTGCATTTCCTTAGGCTTGTGAGATACCTTATGTTGCTTCTCTTTCAGGCATGCAACACAATGGTCATCACTAGTAAACTCTTTCCTTGGAATTCCAGTTACCAAATCATTCTTAATCAGTTTATTCATGTTTTTAAAGTTTACATGGTACATTCTTTTATGCCATAGGAAAGACTCATCACTATTTGCTTTAGACAGAAAGCATGAAACTTCTCCAGAGGGAGATGTTTCTTACAGATCCATCTTGTACATGTTTCTTTTCCTGAGGGCTCTAAGCAGAATATGCTCATGAGGAATGATCACCCCGGGCTTGAGAAAATGCACTCATGCTCAGTAAAGAGCATTTTATAACTCTGATCACAAAATTGGGATCAATGTTTTTAGAACCGGATCGGACATCGAACCGGACGCCTTACTGTTTGGTGGTCGGACCAGTCGGACTGGTTGGACCGGATTTAACTATATTTTAATTATATTTATATATGTAATTAAATATTTGTTGGAATAAGGGTGTGAAAAGGAGTCCCTCTAAAACTCTAACACCCTTATCCCACATTGGTGTGACAAATGAAATATTATATTTTTATATGTGATAACAAGATGAAGGTATTGAATGTCTTTATGATATCTTTTACACCATGACCTACCCGCGCGTAGGGGGGGTGCAAAAACGGGTTTCTGGCTGGAAAATTTGGGTCGCCCACGCACGACATGCGGACACGAATGCCGTTCGAAATAAACCGGGTCCGCATGAAGCCGGTCCTTTGTTTTTTTGCTCTTAATTTATGGTTTACACCCCATTTTTACCCATTTTTACTCATTAAAACAAAAAAAACAAAATCCGGTCCGGTTCTCCCGGTCCGACCACTGGCTCAGGACGAACCGGCAGGTTCAACCCATCAAAAACGAATCACCCTAGACCGGACCGAACTAGGCACCGAATCCCGGCCGAACCAGTCGGACCGGCCGATCCAATCCGGTCTTAACAACACTGATTGGGATACACTTAGAAGATTGTACCCAAGCTCCTTAACAAAGTTTACCTTTTTAATGTTTAGCTTACCATTTGTGACCTTGCCCCTTCCAGAAATGTAACCACCTTCATCTCCTCCAAAGGCAACTGGCCCTCCATCAATCCTTTCAAAGTTCTAGAGTAGTGACCTATTGCCTGTCATGTTCCTGGAACATCCATTGTCAATGATCCAAACATTTTTGTTTGTCTTTAGTTGTCCCTGTATAAAGAAAATAATTAGTTACATTTGGAAACCCAAGCCTTACTTGTCTTGGGCTCATTAGAGAAACAGAAGATAATGCAACAGTAGTAGATCCTATTGTTATGCTGGGAGGATCTTAAGCTGTTATTGATGGAAAATTCTCAGTCACTTGGTCTTTCTTAGACCTCCATACCACCTTTGGAGTCTTGTACTTGACCTTCAATACTTCAGAAGCTTTTGATACTTCAGAAGCTTTATGACTAAACCTTCGGAAGATTCTGCAAACACTGCAGCAGACTTTAGTGCTTCGGAAGTATTCCTTCCTTCCAAGACCAACTTTTCTTCTGAAGACAATTTTCCACTTGCCTTCTTCTTGGTTTTGGAGCTTTTGAATGAAACAGATTTTCCTTTCGAGCCTGGATCTTCTTAGAACTCTTGGAAGTCTTTGGTTTGATCATGTGAAGAGTACCCTTAGGATTGTATTAGCAAGATGAGCAGTACTCTCACACATAATACACTCCATTTTCTTCTTCCCAAGAGTCTTCTGAGAGCAAGACTGACTTTGGTCACATCCCTTCTCCACCCTCATCTTTGCAAATGTTGAGACAGTCCTTTTGGGCTGAGGACTGTTCTTGGAGTTTGATGGTCCAGGCTGTGTAGCAGTGGTACACAGCATATCAGCCTTCTTCTTGGTACTGAGATGATTTGAACAAGAACCAGAACTCTTAGCAGAAGAGTTTAGGTTGATGTCTTCAGTCTTTACAACTTCAAAACCGGTAGAAATAAAAACTTGCTTCTGCTTAGAGTCAAAAGTATCCTTGATCTCTTAAGCCTTCCTACCTTTTCTTTTCCTCTTCCTGATCAAGTTCTTCCTCATTGACTTGGTCATCACAGTCTTCTTCTTCTCCTTAGAATGATAGTGGCCCTCCTTAGAATCCTCCTCTTCACTCTTCTCAGAGGAATTCTTCACTATCACTTCTTCATCCTCTTCACTCAAAGGATCTATGAGAGGAAGCTTCTCTTCACAAGTTCCACACCTAGGTGATCTTACAGACAAGATTGTGTGTGGAGGAGCTATCTCATTTGATCCTAGTCCCTGCTTGTTTTGATAGCACAAGGATATCGTGTTCTTGAAGATCTCTTCTTCAAGAACACACTTGTCTGCCCTGGCTTTGCTAATCATAAGCTCAGCCTGGCATTCAGTCAGCTTGGTTATGAGATCCTTGATTTAAGTCCTAAAATCTGTATGCTCATGTTTTAAAACTGAAATTGTTTTCTCTAAGTCTTCTATCTTCAGTTTATAATCATTTTCAGACTTTCTAAAATCATCTTTTAAAATGTTTAAGGACTTAATATCAAATCTCATCTCCAAGTTATAGGACCTGTATCTATTTACTTTAGCAATGCATTTTGGGGTACAAAGATGTTCTAATACCTGGCTTCATCATGATCTGCCATCAGTGCTTGGTTTGGAGAAGCATCTTCCACCTAAAAGCTCTAGTCAAAGCTTCCATCTTCAACAGCAACAGCAGCCTGCTGCTTTGGCTTCTCATTCTATGGAGCTTTGTCAGTATAGTTGGGTCTGGACTGTGTTTGGCCACCATTTGTTCTAGGTGCCTTACACTCCCTAGCAAAGTGGCCCATCAAGTTACAGCTGTAACACTTGACTTGGCCTTTGTCCAGGCCAAACTTACAACTGGTTGCATTGCTTGGAAACTTCCTTCCAGTCCGCTTATAGAACTTCTTGGCTCTATGAGTGAGAAGAGCCATCTGCTAGACTATCTCCATGTACTCCAGATCATCTGGATGGATACAGTCCAGGTCTTCAAGGGTGAATAGAAAGCTGAATCAGAAGACATAAAGGCTTGAAAAGAACTTGTCTCTTGGAATGGGCTTCCTTAGGTGTAGTTCTCCCTTGCTGTCTCTAGGAAGGTGATGAAAGGGCCCTTAGGTGAGTTGTCAGGGTAGCATATGAAATGGTGTTGGGGTTTTATGCTATCCCTTTCAACCACATGCAGGGCTGAACCCATTTGATGTTGGAGTTGCCAGATGAACCTTGCATGTTCATCTCTATCTGGTAGCCACTGAGAATCCCATATAACTCTATCAGAGTAAGAGTTTTCAGATTCTCAGTCCTCTTGATCACTACATAGTAGTGTGTCCACTGCCTAGGAAGTGAGGACATGAACTTCCTTACAATGTCCTTGTTCTCAAGAGGAACTCCTCCATCCACAAGGGTATCCACAATCTCAACATACCTAAAGTATTGTTGAGTCTTGGTTACACCTGCTTTAAAGGTGAAGTTTTCAAACTACTGCTTTAGGAGATCCTTCTTGTTCTCCTTAGCTTTAGAGGAACCCTCATACATCAGTTTCAATGCATCCCACAGCTACTTATCTATTTTGCATTTTTGAAACCTCTGTATATAGAGTTTGATAGAGTAGTTTGAAGGGCTGTCATAGCTTTTCTATCAATCTCTACTCTCTTCCTGTCTTCATCAGAGTAGTTTGCCACATCCTTGAGAATCATACCACCACCAGTAGCAGAAGGGGTGCTTGGTATGTAAGGTTCATTCTTAATAGACTCCCACATTCTTGAGTCTAGAGACCTAATGAAACCTTCCATTCTCATACACCTGGTGTCAAAGTCATCAAGAATGAACAGTGGGGACTTGTTCATGGTTCCAGTTTCCATATCAGTTTTGGAAATGGCTGCCATTTTAAAAGTTTAGTATTTGTGTGAGTGAGGGATCTTAAGATGGTGAGATCTTATATCAAGAGCCTGGATGATCTGATAAAAAATGCAGGACCGTTGAAGGGTGGTCAAATACAACACAAAAACACAAAGAGGAGAGTAACTAAGCTTATACAAACTGTGAACTGGATTAACCACAAGTAAAGACACTGAGAACACAAGTAATTAAGAGACAAAACACAAGAGCAAGATACACAGGGAGATGGTTTTCAAGATTGCAATGTATTGCTTTCTCAATGTTCTATTACAAGTGTTAAAAGCATAAAGATAAAGTTACAAGAACATGACATATTTATACTACATCCTACAACCGGCCATACTATGAAAGCCAGCTGGATACAATTGACTAGACTCAATACAAAATCAATTGTAGAGTCAAAAAGGCAGATTGCCTTTTTGACTTTGTGACTATGATATGCCATAGCTCACATCCTTATCTATTACAAAAAGGATAAAGTACATGAAGTAGAAAGTTTACAGACTCAAGACCTCAATGTACAATTACCAAAAGCATGGACCTTTTCACTAAATCATGTAAGTTGGTGACTTTACAAAGTTGCAGCGGAAAGGGGTCCAGCTTTATGGAAAAGTACATCAGATAAAGCATGTTGTTAAAAGTCTTAGGAAGAAATCTGTCTTCAAGTGTGGAGCTTCGGAAGACTTTGTCTTTGAAGCTTCAGAAGACTTCATCTTTGGCTTCGGAAGATATTGGTCTTGGCTTCGGAAGATATTAGTCTTGGCTTCGAAAGATTTCACACTTAGAATATTTTTGTTCAATGTTTGAAACTTCCGAAATATTCTTCTTCAGTACTTGTGTAGCATGCATGCAGAAAGACTTTGTTGCTTCAGTCTCAATACATATTCTCTACAAATATAGATATATATATACATATACATATATATATATACATACATATATATATACATACATACATATATATACATACATACATACATATATACATACATACATACATATATATATATATATATATATATATATATATATGTATGTATGTATGCTTAACCCATGAAAACTCACAAACTTTCAAAGTTGACTTTTTATTTTTAACATGTTTCAGAATTGCTACTTGAGGAATTCTTCTTACTCATATAGGACTTGGACTTAGTTAAATAAATATCTTATGTTGTTATTCAAATCTTGGTTGTATTGTAATGACTTATTTGTCTAGTTTTATTTAATGAAAAATAGCATTTAATATTATTTTAACTTATTTAGTTCCATGAACTATGAACAATCGTTTCACATTCGTCCGCCTCGATGATTCCGCCGTCGGTCGGTCGGGGTGTGACATTAATGAAAAGTTTTTCAAAAAATAAATACTCTGCAAACCTCAACGTCTGCATGTCGTAGACAAAAAATTTCAGGAAGAGTTTTTCATATAAAACTAACTCCCCCTAAGTGTTATCTTTGATGTTTGATTTTTATATTCATCCCTCAAAACTCATCCTTATAAGTACATTAAACATCATTACATTTTCTCTCATATTTTTAATTAAATAATTTTTTATAACTTTATCATGATATTTTATATCTTATCCACTCACAACCACATTAAAAAATAATAAGAAAATTATGGGGATTGTACCGTGTTTCCTCATTTGAGGAAACACGGTACAATCCTCATAATTTTCTACCTCTTTCACTCATAATCACTAACTATCATCCTTATAATATAGGGCATCCACTTACATATATATATAGGAAATGAGTTGTTAATGCTCTAATACTCAAGGAATGATGATCTAGAAAAAAAATTACACAAAAGGAATTCATATGTTTGCATATGTTAGTATAATTAAGTTTATAAACCTAGTAACACGGTGGAGTGATTTGTCATATTTTCGAAAGAAAAAAACAAATGGATAACACACTTCAAAAAAATCAATAGCAAATAACAACCACTAGAAATCAAACCCTAGTTTTTGAGATTGAATGACACACGATTACTACGAAGGAAATAGCCCCTTTTACGTTTAACCTTGCAACAAAATCTTTTAACCACATGTTACTTTCCAGAACTTCAATACACTTTATTTTATATCAAATTTAATATGAAAAAATTTTAAAATTATATTATATCAATTTCTAATATGAAAACTATTTAAAATGTTAATTATGGTAACTCTTCATTGCTTTTAAAAAGATTAATAAATGTAATTTTTTAATTAAAAATCATAGTTTCCAAAATTAAATTTAATCGTAATTTAAATAAATTTTAAGTGAGAAAACTCAATCGGAGAAACTCTCATTCATTGGCACGTATCTCTAAAAACCTGTTATGTGTTTCTATAAAATTTTGTTTTATTAGAGGTAATAAATATACTTAATAGATAAAGGAAATGAATATTGATGTGATATCTATTTGCGTTTTCACAAGTCCCCTATGCACGTTCATTCTCTTTTTATAAGAGTTTTTTTTTGGGTTTTGTTCTTTCTTTTGGAGAGAACTTCTTTGTAGAGGTGTGCATGGATAGTTTGGTTAGGTTTTAGCCTAAAATTGAAACTAAAAACTAATATCTTGGTTTTTAGGTTTTAATAACCATTCAGTTTCGGATTTTTGTTTTCGGTTTTAACTTCTGTTAGGACCTGGTATTTGACCAAAATACCTAGAGATTAACGTGTAAAGCAGATCAAATAGTGCGGAATCCTATTTGATTGGCGATCCAATCAGTGAGAACACACGAAGAATCAATCAAGAATTGAAACTAACGTTAGAAATCGATTGGGAATCGATCTAATGTGTTCTATGAACTTGGAGAACAAATTGAGAGGTTTCTGGACGGCTAGGGTATGTCTGGAATCGTAATTGATTGAGAGTCCTTCTTTTTCACGAATTGAGTTGTATTTATAGGTTGGTATTATTCAATCGTGCGACTGAACCATTAGTCTGGTTCAGTCGTGCGATTGAACCATGCGGTTGATTCATTCGTACGACTGAGTGTTTAGTCGTGCGACTGAGCCAATCTTATGTTACAATCGTACGACTGATTCAGTCTCCTGGTTCAGCCGTGCGACTGATTCAATCGTGTGATGTTATTCATGCGTATGGTTCATTCGCATGAGCCATTCGCATGAAAACTTCATTATGTTAAGTTTGAATGTATTAATTAATAAACATTATGAGTAATCATTCAAGCAATCACTAACCTAATTAACCAATTCAATGTCGACTCATTAATGAAACATTAAACATTTTAACTAACAAATAATCAATATCATTTCATTAATCATACCAACAAGATCTATTACATCACATATCATGATCTAGGGACATACATGTATCAACAAACTCCCCCTTGGACCTAGATCTCTCTAATGTCTTGTTTTCTTCATTACCTCCTCATATTTCTTGTACTTGTTCTCTTTTGTGACTCCCGCGTGAATATCAAACGCGAAGCAAAGTCTTATGACATTTTGGAACTGGAGGGCCTGTACAATATCTTGCGTATCATAGAGCAGTGGCCACTTGTAAAGTGTATAGACATCCTTTTCCGACAAGTTGGTAAGCCACATCGGGTCGAATACTCTGATTGTATCCATTTGGCCCTCTTTATTTAGGACTATGACCGCTTCTGCTGTTCTCCAATCGTAGTACCACCACTTAAAGTGTGGTGTGAAATCCTTTGTCATTTCCCGGAGTGGGATTCTTGACATTGTGCGCGAGGATTCCACTTCAACACTATCTTTGGTTTTCCAGTAATGGCATCCATCTCAGACCTTCTAATATACCTTGTAGGTTGTTGAGGTCTGAAGTTAATCCACCTGGTGTGGTACTCTTTCTTTAGGGCAGCCTCAAACCAGCCTGACATCTTTCTCGGGTTAGCATACAACAGCTTCAGTTTGGCTAGCTGGTTGAGCTCAAAACTTGGTAGAGTCTTTAAATCATGTGGAAATCTAAAGTACTCTATGCCCTTCTCCCTCTTAATGGCATAACGTTAAGATCATCAAAATATGCCCATGCTATAATCCTGCCTGACACCTTAAGATGTTTCTTGACTCTGTAGAGCTTGGTGTAGGCATCCCTCTTCAGTGCAGCACGTTGGGCTCTAACTTCTTTAAAACATGCAGCCCATTCAGCCTTACGGATATCAACATCATCCTTGAGGCTTGGGCCATTCCCTCTATCTTCTCTGACTCTTGCTCCATTTTGTCTAACACCTCAAATGTATCACCGACAAGGGATTCACCCAGATTGGGAACCACATTGCCCTCATTGTCAGCATACTGAGGATAGTGCTTTGCAGTGATATCTTCTATCTCTATTTCATCAACGTCATTTAGCTCGTCATCACAGGTAGCATTACATGTCGAGCATCTTTCACTATTTTATCAGGATTGAGCTTGAAAATTTCTGCCAGTTGCTCGTTTGATAGATCGTGAATTATTTCCCCTTCTTCAGGGTATAACTTACTGACCTTCTGACAATCCCTTGCAGATCAAGAACCATTGTGAGTTGAGACTTGACCTGCTGAAGGGGAGCAATATCAAACTCATCTCTTTTGTAATTTGGATCTGTTTGATTTATACATTTCACACTCAAATCATTAGTAATTTATCAAACGAAATGCATTAACTTAATATAAACATTTAATACATGGTTTTCCAATACATAATAAAAGTAAATAAATACATAAACATCTACTATTTACTTTTATCCTGAATACTCGGCTCATCACATGGAGGTGCAGAAGCAGAAGCTGGCAGATCTTGTCTGTTCTTTGATCTTTTCTCTTGCCCTGGAGGTGAAACAGATTCAGCTGCTTCTCCTCCGTCAGTATCATCATCTTCGTGCCATTCTTCAGTTTTCTCTTCGTCAGTTTCACTCTCATCATCATCATCATTGTCTTTATCATCATCATCATTTCTGTCCCCATCCCTTATCTTTAATGGCTCCTCCTTCGATCCTTTCAGCTTTAGCAAAATGGTCTTTTTAGCCTTTTCCAACTCCTCTATTCTCTTCCCTGAGGTGACGCTTTGAGCTTGGAGAAGGGCTATCTCGTTGCTCTGGGCAGTAATCTGTCGGGCCTGTCTTTCTATCACTTGAGCCTGCTCTGCAATTTGGTGAGTTTGTGCAGCAGTCAGGTCAGTAAGCTGGCAGATTTGGGAGGCCTTTTCCTCATCGGCAGCCAGCAAACGCATTACCATTCTGTTTAGTGCCGACAACTGTTCTTCTACCGCAGCTGTAGGTAGAGGTGATTTGTAAGTGAATGAGGGATAGGCTGAGGCTCGGTTTGGTGGCTAGTGGTGGTGGTGGTGGCTGTGGTGAATATCGGGTCAGGTCGGGATGATAATGGTGGTGAGTGAGGGGTGAATGATGTAGTGGTGGCTGGGATCTGTATTGTGGTGGTCGGTCTCTGTCTCTCTAGAGTCTCTTGGGTGCTCACCAACCACCCGAAGCCCATGTACTGTGGGAACCACTTTTCTTCCCACAGTCCTGGTGAGGGGCTCCTCATCAGACTCTTCTTCTTCTACTTCTGTTTCAAGGACAAAGTCATGATGAAACCCAGCTGACTCGGTAACTTCTGCAGCCGGGGCGGATGCTGGAGGCACGACATCAGACGTAGTGCCTCTCTGTGGAACAGGCATATTGTCTCCGGCACCCCCACTATCATCATCATCTGAATCATCAGTGGGTAGGACAATTGGCTCCACGTCGGAGTCACTGTCCTCGTGACGCCATTGGCGTCTCCCCGGTGCCACATAACTTTCATCTGCTAAATGGCCAATCAGCCTCTTTGCCTAGGGCTTCACTTGCTTGCCCTTACACCACCATCCTACCAAAGTAGTGTCATCCATAAGTTCCAAAGTCACTGCATCATGACTTTCCTTGGGGAGCAGAGGCAGCTTCTCATGAATATCATCTGAAGAAATCTTGGATACATACAAAAACCTTCTTTCCCTTTTGTTTCAATGTTCTCCACCAAATAAGCAAAGATCATATTAGAGAAGCTAAAAGGGTGGTTCAGCACCAGAGCCACAAAGGCATTTTGTATCTGATCTGATAGGTCATCGAAACCACCCCTTCTCGAAGCAATGCACTTAAGAATCACATGTGCCAGATTTTGTATTGTGGGCACAGGTTGCTCTTATTTAGCACCCCCGAGTTAATGTCCCCCGCATACTTGATTCGGAGGAAACACCCTCTCACTGTCAAGGATGTAACTTAGTGGGGTGACTGGAGTCATCCCCAAACTCAAGGATTCTCTGGATGTCAGTAGCGGTAATGTCGATAGCTTGACCCAAAATGGTGCTTCGGATGCTGTATGGCTCACGAGAGCGATCCACTGAGGCATTCTCCCAGAATGCCTGGTGTAGTGATTTGTAAGGCATGCACGGTGTAGATATATCCTTATGTATCCGTGAGCGTTTGAGGAAGGCTATAATCTCGGAGAACTTGGCCCCGTCCGAGTTGTGTGGTCCAAATGGGCACATATGTTGTGCTTTGATTAAGAGACCATCTGTCAGCCATTTTTCCTGAAACACAAACCATGATCATTAGTACATAATACATCAGAATTCAGTTCTAACTGTAGTGTTTCACTTCCATTCTGATTCATTCATGCGAATGAATCATGCGACTGGAGTCATTCGATTGTTCTTAAGTACGACTGAGTTCATTCGGTTGATTGAGACATGCGATTGAGTTCAATCTGCCGACTGAGTCTTCGATTGGTTCAGTCGGCCGACTGAACTCATTCGGGTGGTTCATTCGCCGAATGACCCAATCGCAAGGTTCAATCGTGCGATTGGAGTTCATTCAAACGACCAGTCGCTTGCCCGCCCCACTGTTCGATCACCTGTGGGTCGAATCTTGACCAATTTAAGTAATTTAACAGTGTTTAATGGTCCATTAGACTCGCCTACTTGTCACTAATAACCTATTAAACTTAATTTTAACATTTTGCTTAGTTTACGTAGAGATTAGGTTATTTCACAGTTCGGTTCTTGATTCAATCGAGTGTCTCTTATGTAGGTTCGGTAATCTTCTGATTTTGGTAAGATTCAAGAGTAATGTACCTGTAAAACCGTCACTCGAATGTAAGAAACTCAACAGCAATGTAAATCAGGATCTGTAGCAATTTTTGGCAGAGTAACGGGAAGAATGCGATTTGGGTGCGATTTTGGTGTGATGAGGAACATGCGATCGACTGAGGCCCTTAAATACTGAACTTAAGTTCAATCGGCCGACTGGCCTCATTCGCTCAGTTCATTCGGGCGACTGAGTCTCAGTCGTACAATTGGCCTAGTCAATCGCTTCCAGTCGGCCGACTGAGTCTCAGTCGGTCGACTTCCTCATTCGGTCTCTTTCATTCGCATCTTCAGTTGACCGACTGAGCCTCAGTCGGTCGACTGCTTTATTCTCCCCTTCGGTCGAATGGATCATTCTCATGCCCATTCGGCCGATTGGGAGCCATTCGCATAGTTGGTCCATAACCATGATCCAATCGTGCGAATGGGTCACACTTAGTGAGTTTACAGTCATTTTGAATATTTTACTTTTAAGACCCTTTTAACTTTTGACAATAACATTTTTAAGCTCTTAACCAAATCAGTCACCTCAGACGTGACTCTTTAAAAACATGTCACCTCTGACGTGACTCTTTAAACTTTGAAAAACATGTGGCCATCTCAGACATGACCCTTTTAGGTGAGTTAATTCCATTCTGATTTTCCTGATGGAGTCCGACAGACACACACACTAAAAGATTAAACTAGAAACTTAAACTAAATACACAAATAAAATTTGTTTTTTGGACTTTTTGTGAGGGATAAAACCCTAAGATGGAATCTACGGGATTTGATTCCGAATCGAAAGCTTCAACTTAGATTGACCATACCTGGACCAATTCAATTTTGGAATCATACAGAACATCAAATCATTTGGGACTTGTTATCAACTCTTTCGATGCTCAATTCTTGGTGTTCATCCAGAGTCATCAGCAGCTTTAGGGAATCATACTGGAACTTTAGATTACCACATTGATTTGAACTTTCAAGAATTGCAGTCACAATGATTGTCAATATGTTTGTCCACTTAAATCCATACACAGACTCTTGACTCAAACCGGTGATTGTTTTTGGTTTATTTAATTCAACGAACATTTGTGGATCCCACACTTATATGGTAATCAACATCCCTCAGGAGCTTTTGAGCGGTCTACGGGTATTGTTACAAGAAGAGACTATTCTTAGAGCTTTCATAGAGAACCGGTCCTCAGGTCAATGCCATCGCACAGCAAAGAGGCGGCAAACAACAATGAATTCTAGAATATCTAGGTTATGTTTATCCTCAGGTCAGTGCCATCGCACAGCAGAGAGGCACACAACCTATCTCCTTGTTAGAGTAGCTTTTATTTTGCACCAAATGCACCAACACATAGGTCATTTGCTTTTTCTTTCATTTTTTCGTGCTTTGCTCTATTTATGGTCATCCGCACACATTTGTGGCGTTTACATGCTCATTACCCCTTATTGGAATATTATTGATTGTGTTAACCAGTGATAAGATGGAAGCCCACAGTCAGTTGAACAACTTAGTTTGATCTTGAGATCACCAGTCCGGTCTAATCATCTATTGTGTGAATCTACCGACATATCAATTGTGGTCTAGCAACCTCTAGGTCTACTCTCATTGTGTTACCTTAGGAGTTACCATTTTTCCTATCATTTCCCTTTTATATTGCTTAGACTACACAGACTTATACTTTGAATTTTTTCATCTTTTCTAAATTAGGATTTTGAATTCCTGACTTGTTCATGTGTACTATCATATTCCAAAGGATTTGAATCGGTATCACAGATACGATCTACCTTGTATCAGCTTTCCACTCCTTCTCCTCGGTTTCCTTTTCTTTTTTTTTAATGTTGCTTGCTGACTTATTCTCCCCCTAAAATACTAAAATCAAACCTGGTTTAATTATTTTAGGATTTTAATAAACAGCAGAATAACATGAGTTTAATTTAAAAAGACTAAAATAAACAAATAAAATAAAATAAAAAAGGAAAATTAACTAACCTACATCGGACTACACATGATCATCATCATAACATCACTTCTCTTTTTAACGCCGTTGACCTCTAGCAGATATTGAAAACGTGGTTTATCAAAGGCTTTAGTATAGAGGTCAGCACGTTGAAAATCAGTATTAATTTTTACCACATCAATTAAGTCCTTTTCGAAACAATCTCGTATGAAGTGATATTTAATACCGATATGTTTGTTCTTAGGATGTTGGACCGGATTTTTAGTTACTGCAATTGCAGCAGAGTTATCTACAAAAATAGGAGTAGAATGGAACGTTAAACCGTAATCCCGCATTTGCTGTTGAATCCAGATGATTTGTGAACAACAACTTGCAGCAGCAACATATTCGGCTTCACAAGTTGACAATGCAACCGATGTCTGCTTCTTACACTGCCAGGTAATTAATCTTCTCCCAAAGAATTGACACCCTGCTGATGTAGACTTGTAGTTCATCTTGCAGCCTCCATAGTCCGAGTCACTATACGCCGTGAGCTCAAAATCATAATCATGAGGATACCACAACCCCAGTGTGGGTGTACCCTTTAGATAGCGAAAAATCCTTTTGACCCTGATCAGATGATTGACCTTAGGTTTAGCCTGATATCTAGAACATAAACATGTCGCATACATGATATCAGGTCTAGAGGCAGTGAGATACATGAGGGATCCAATCATTCCTCGGTACATCGTGGCATCCACCAGATCTCCATTTTCATCAGGGGCTATGTCTGATTCGTAGCCAGTGGAGTACCTGCAGCAGATGCATTCTCCATGTCAAAGCAATTGAGAATGTCGTTTACGTACTTGGTCTGATGTAGAAAGATCCCATTTGGTGTTTGATCCACCTGTAGCCCGAGAAAGAACTTCATCTCCCCCATAGCACTCATCTCAAACTCTTTCTGCATAACTGCTCTAAATTCTTTGCATAACTCTTCATTCGTTGAACCAAAAATTATGTCATCAACGTAGATTTGTACGAGCAGTAGGTTGCCATCTTTTTCTTTAATGAACAGCGTGCAGTCAATGACTCCCCTGCGAAAGCCGTGTTTCACAAGATGAGTTGAGAGTTCTCATACCAAGCTCTTGGAGCTTGATGAAGCCCGTATAAAGCCTTGTCGAGCTTGTAGACTCTATCCCGATGATAAGGATCTTCAAATCCCTCGGGTTGACTGACATAAACTGTTTCTCTAATTTCCCCATGAAGAAATGCACTCTTCACATCTAATTGATAGACTTTAATCTTCATGTACGATGCATAGGCAAGGAAGATACGAATGGCTTCCATCCTTGCCACGGGTGCAAACACCTCATTGTAATCAATTCCCTCGACTTGGCGAAATCCCTGAACAACCAGTCGAGCCTTGTTCCTGATAATGACCCCTTGGTCATCTTTCTTGCATTTTAAAACCCATTTGGTGCCAATGACCTTAGCACCTTTAGGTCTATCAACCAGAGACCATACACCTAACTTCTTGAACTGAAGAAGTTCTTCTTGCATTGCACTCACCCATGCCTCATCATTTAGTGCTTCACTGACATATTTTGGCTCAACCTGTGAGACAAAACACCGATAGGCACCATCATGAATATATCCCTTTTCCATAACAGAGGCATAATCAGCTGAGTACAGCTGATTTCGGGTTTGTACTCCTGATCGCACATCCCCAATGACATTGTCTAAGGGATGATAAACGTTTAGACGTGATCCTGGAGTAGTAGGAACAGCTACCTCAGAGCCAAGATGATGAACATTTGGTTCTTCATCTGAGGTAGTTGGAGTTTGAGGCTCTGACGTTGAAGGTGCACCACTGGTAGATTCTTGTGGACTTTCAGGAACTGGAACCTGTTCCTCCTGACTGTTCTGGTTAGCTTCTTCAACTTCATTTTCAGAGGAGGTGTCACTGTCGTCGATTACTCCCCCTGAATGAGTAGATGATTCTCCCTGTGAGCTAGATGTTGGTGGATTCAAGCTATCATACATCATTCGTGTAGCTAATTCGTCATCCGAGGGAGAGAGAGGAATGTTGAAGGACTGAAAAATCCATCATAGTCAAAGAAGTAGGCGGGTCCTTTGCCAGTAGGTGGTGTGGTGAATCGTTGAACATCAACATTACACCAAACTTCTACTAGACCTGTTGAGTTATTGTAAACTCGCTTGTTAGGTATGTTGTATCCTAGAAAGATGCCTTCATCTGCCTTCTCGCGCTGAATTTACCTTCTTGTGTCTTCTTCAGAAGTGTGCACGTGCCCCAAATGGTTCGAGATACTCCAAGTTCGGTTTGCGTCTTTGTAGTAGCTCGTAACATGTTTTTTCGTGGCGCTTGACTATCAGGACTCGATTCAGTGTATAACATGCATTTGCCACTGCCTCATTCCAGAATTGGATAGGCAGTTTCGAGTCTGCCAGCATAGTCCGTGCTGTCTCTATCAAGATCATGTTCTTTCTCTCAGCAACGCCATTCATCTGAGGTGTGTAAGCAGAAGTGAATTGATGCACAATCCCCTTTTCCTTGCAGTATTCCTCCATCCATGGTTCTTGAGTTCCGTTCCGTTGTCTGAGCGTACTTGTCTAACTTTCAGCTTGTAGAGAGATTCCAGTGTGGTTACTAACTCCTTGAATGATTCAAATGTTTCTGATTTGGATTTCAGAAACATTACCCAAGGAACCTTGAGTAGTCATCGGTGACCACAAAACAGTACAAGTCGCCTGCAATGCTCTTTGTACTGACTGGACCGAACAGATCCATGTGAAGAAGTTCAAGAGGAAGTTCTATTGAATTAACTTTCTTTTCCTTATGAGACTTCTTGTCTGTTTACCTTTCTTGCAAGCTATACAGAAATCAGGAAGCTGAAAGTTCTTGACATTACACCTCTCACCAGATCCTTCTGACTCAAGTGATTCATCTTCCTTTGACTGATGTGTCCCATTCTCCTATGCCAGGAGATGGAGTCTTTTTCAGTAGCTTTGGATAGAAAACACTGAACCTCATGATCCATTGTAGAAGTGTTTTGACAGATCCAAGACATAAAGATCTTTATATCTTGAAGCAGTCATCAAAACTTGGTCCTCTAGGATCACGTAGTCTTTCTTTAGTATGTAACACCTCTTGTTGTCGAAGATGACTTTAAACTCCTTATCACATATTTGAGAAACAGAGAGTAAGTTGTTTTGAAGTTGCTGAACCTAGTTCACCCTATCAAACTTAACTTTCTGATTTCCAACTTCTCCCTGAGCTGTGATATATCCTCCCTTGTTTCCAGCAAACGAAACATGCCCTCCTTTTATTTGTTTGACTTTGATAAAAGAGCTCTGTTTCCTGTCATGTGCCTGGATGCTCCTTGTCTACTATCCACGTGTTAGTTTCAGCACTGTATTGAACAACCTGCACATACAAGGTAAAGGGTTAGTTTAGGTTAGGAACCCAAGCTTTTACTGGCTTGGGTTTCCCAGAGGCATCACACATCAGAAATTCAACCCATTGACCCTTAGAAGGTGAGGGTAGCTCAGGTTCCTTCTTGTCATCATTATCAGCCACAGAGGTTGACTTCTCTTTCCATAAGCCAGATTTGTGCAATGCCTGTTTGTGATAAACAGTCGACTGGCTAACGGATTGAACTTTCTGTTCACTAGTTTTCGTCTAGGTGGAGTTAAAGAGCTCCTCTTAGAATCCCTAGGTTTTGAGTCCTGAAGTGCAATCTTCTTCCTAGGTGTCTGATAATAAGGACAGTAGGAAGCAATGTGTCCATATTCTCCACAGTTGTAGCACGCCCTGCTATCAACTTTATGATTAAACTTTCTTTGTGGAGACGTGTGTGACACTCTAGTAACATCACTCACTTTAGGTTTTGACTCTGGTTCTTTTGATGTGTTTACTGGTTTAACAAAATTAACTGATTTAACCTGTTTGACATCCTTTTCTTTTTGGTTAATTGGTCTTTGACTTGAAGTATGTGAAAGATTATCCTTAGAAGCCCTTTTTGGTTCTGATTTGACTTTGTTAGAACCTGACTTTAAGTTAACCTTTTCAAATTTCTTTTCCAGATTAACACAAGGCAATTTACCCTTTGCCTTTGAAGTGGTCTCCTTTTGTTTGTTCCCAGTGTCAATAGATGAACATAAGGAATCTGGATCACTAACAAGAGGAGTAGACATACATGATCCTTGATGGGATTACTACTTAAAGGTCTAGTTTTAGTGTTCATCAAAGTCTCAGGTGGTGGCGGAACCACTTTATAACCCAGTCCCTCCCCGTTGTTCCTTTCTTTTACTAAGTGTTGGACTATGTGCGACGAACTAGTCCAACTATGCAGTTTCTATTTTAGTGAATTTACTTCTACTTCTAGAACTGCCTTTTGTTTCTTAGTGTCTTCTAGGGAGTTTAGATAATACCTAATGTCATTAGCTTGATTAAAGGCAACTACTTCGGTTTCCCTAAGCTGTTTAGTCAAAAGGTCTATCTTTTCTTTATACTGAGCTCATTTTGTTTTAGTACCATATTAGCCTCAGTGCATAGATGCAAATCTTTTATCAAGTTATCATTATGATCTAATAACCTAAAATTTAGCATCTATGCTATTCCTAAAGGCATCACAATCAGAACAAGCATGATTATTAAACATTTTGTCAGTAGTACTTACCTGAGCAGATTCAGAAGCGTTTGCCATCAATGCAGTATCAGATGATTCTGATTCTTTTGCTTCTGTCTTTTCTGTCTCTGACATGGTAGTCTCCACTTTTGGCTTGTAACTGACCTCGGTTGCAGTTGCTTCTTCACTATGTGACATTGCTATCTCAACTGCTAGATCTACTTCACTAGCGGAATCACTGTCAATATCTTCTACATTTGCAATGTTTGATTCCCCTGGTGAGACAAACCTAAAGCTCCAATCCTGTCCTTCATCATCATGAGCAGTCAAGGCTTTTAAGTCCTTGTTTGAGGAAGTAGAACTGGTAGTTTGCTTGTCTAGACGAGTGAAGGATGAGAACGGGTTCCCATTCCCAGTCTTCTTTGGCTTCACACATTCTCTCTTGAAGTGCCCCTTTTCACCACAGTTAAAGCAGGTCACTTTACTCTTGTCGAAGCCAAAGGTGGTATCCTTAGTAGCAACCAGTTCTGTCCAGTCTTTTTCACAAACTTCTTCGCCCTCCGGACAGACAGCTATGCAAGCCCACATTATGTCCATTCTCTCAAGCTCCATTTCGTCCACCTGCTCGTAGTCCTCGTCTGCCAGATGGCAGTTTCCAATCTTTCCAGCAACAAGTTCATCATAGGAATGGACCATTGCTGCTAATAGATCCATGTGCTCTCAGCTACTTCCACAGTCACATTACCGAGGTTCTCGGTCTTCAGTCTAGTAGCATTGCTTCAGATCCAATGTATTGGGTAGAAGAAGACCCTGACATTTCTGAACCTGAAGAAGGTGCATGTGTAGGACTCGATGAGCTAGACACAAATGCAGTCTGGAGGGGTGCTCCAGATGTCTTAGCTTGAGGAGTGGCATTGTATAAAGCTGGATTTTGATTGTACGTAGACTTCTGAGCTCTGTACTTTATTCTAAGTGATTTTTCTCGTAACTTAAGAATGAAGTCATTAATATCCAGTTTTGACAGCATTCCATTCTGTCTAAGATTAGACACGAATGAAACCCATTTTTCAGTAATCCGTCTGCAAAATTATAACTTTCTCTTCCATGGTAGTAGCCACCCCATGTGTATGCAGTTCACTCATCAGATGGTAGAATCTATCTATAACATCGTCCAAACTCATTTCCCATCGATGAGAAGTTGTCGAATTCCTTCTTTAACTCCTTAGCCTTGATTGCCTTCAACGAGGCATTCCCGTCGTACCTCTTCTCTAGCTCATTCCATAGTTTCTTGGACTGCTTATTTTCTGAGTACTGGTGGAATATCTCTTTTGGGATAGACTGTGTAATCAATGCATAGACCCTCTTCTCTGCATTATATTTGACTTTCCGCGCGTCTGTCATCCCTCCTAAGGTTAACTTTACTCCATCGGCTCCCACCGGTGTACTATATCCAATCTCGATGGCCTCCCATAGATTCGGATCCACTCCATTGAGGTAGATCTCAAAACGTTGTTTCCAGTGGGGAAACTCATCTAACGTTAAAAGCTTTGGTGGTTTATTATTATTACCCACCTCACTCTCAAGTAACAGCAGGTTCTGGATCCTAGAGTCCTTCCCAGCAGTAAAGGCTGACATTTGATCTTCCATTGTAAATAACTTAAGTCTAATAAACAATTTTCACTCGGCCGACTAAAGGGTGCGAATGGACTAGGCGTGCGTATGAACACTCAGTCGTGCGTATGAACTCTACGACTGGTTCAATCGTGCGGCTGAAATAAGTGATTAGCTCAGTCGTGCGAATGAATCTATTGCGTATGAACCGTCCGACCGAACGGTTCAATCGTACGAATGGAGATACGAACTATGTCCAATCGTGCGATTAAGTAATGCGAATGAGTCCAGTCGTGCGAATGGCTCACTCGTGCGACTGAAGCTGCTGTTATGCGAAAATTTCTAGGTTAAACGTGTTTTAGCCGTAAAAAATCGAACTTTCACAAGGTTGAATTGCCTAAGTCCTAGAAACCAAACTTTGATGAGCAGGAACGTCCAAGATCACTTTTGACACAAAAGATTGCGTTTTTAGTGCAAAAACACAAACTTTTTATCAATCTTGATTGAATCACACGTAATCAAGAGCCAAAGCTCTGATACCACTTGTTAGGACCTGGTATTTGACCGAAATACCTAGAGATTAACGTGTAAACCAGATCAAATAGTGCAGAATCCTATTTGATTGGCGATCCAATCAGTGAGAACACACGAAGAATCAATCAAGAATTGAAACTAACGTTAGAAATCGATTAGGAATCGATCTAATGTGTTCTATGAACTTGGAGAACAAATTGAGAGGTTTCTGGATGGCTAGGGTATGTCTAGAATCGTAATTGATTGAGAGTCCTTCTTTTTCACGAATTGAGTTGTATTTATAGGTTGGTATTATTCAATCGTGCGACTGAACCATTAGTCTGGTTCAGTCGTGCGATTGAACCATGCGGTTGATTCATTCGTACGACTGAGTGTTCAGTCGTGCGACTGAGCCAATCTTATGTTACAATCGTACGACTGATTCAGTCTCCTGGTTCAGTCGTGCGACTGATTCAATCGTGTGAAGTTATTCATGCGTATGGTTCATTCGCATGAGCCATTCGCATGAAAACTTCATTATGTTAAGTTTGAATGTATTAATTAATAAACATTATGAGTAATCATTCAAGCAATCACTAACCTAATTAACCAATTCAATGTCGACTCATTGATGAAACATTAAACATTTTAACTAACAAACAATCAATATCATTTCATTAATCATACCAAACAAGATCTATTACATCACATATCATGATCTAGGGACATACATGTATCAACAACTTCGGGTTCGGTTCAATTATGGTTTTTTTTCGTTTTTACCATTTGGGCTTCAAGTTTAAGAAAAATTGTTTTAAAGTTTTAAATTTTATACTAAAACTTAGGTCTTACATCAGTTTTTTTATCTCTAAATATATTTATTGCTGGATCGTTGAAGGGTGATGAGTTACAACACAACAACACAAAGAGGAGATTAACTAAACTTAATCAAACAGTATGACTGGATTAACCAAGGTAAGACACTAAGAACACAAGTAATGTAAGAGACAGAACACAAAGAACACAAGTATATGGTTTTCAAGAATGCAGTATATTGCTTTCTCTATGTTCTATTGCAAGTGTTACAAAGCATAATTCAAAGATATAAGAACATGAGATACTTATACTACATCCTACAGCCGGCTATACTTTGAAAGCCAGCTGGATACAATTGACTAGACACAAATCAAAATCAATTGTAAAGTCAAAAGGCAGAGTGCCTTTTGACTAGTGACTATGACATGTCATAGCTCACATCCTTATCTATTACAAAAAGGATAAAGTACATGAAGTAGAAAGTTACAGACTCAAGATCTCAATGTACAGTTACCAAAAGCATGGACCTTTTCACCAACTCATGTAAGTTGGTGAGCTTACAGAGGTGCAGCGGAAAGGTGTCCAGCTTTATGGAAAAGTACATTAGATAAAGCATGTGTTAAAAGTCTTCGGAAGAAATTTGTCTTCATGAGTTGAAGCTTTAGAAGACTTCATGTTTGGCTTCGGAAGATATTGGTCTTGGCTTCGGAAGATATCACACTTAGAGTATTTTCTGTTGCATGTGTAAAACTTCCTAAGCATTCTTCTTCAATGCACTTGTGCAGCATGCAGGATAGACATATGATGTTTAGGTTGCATTAGCCTCTTTATTAATCTCTACAAACTCCCCCTAGGCTGATGCTACGAAAACACTTAGTAGACTTCAGATGTCAACAGTCCTCATTAGGATGATCACCAATCCTTTCTTCATAAGGTGATCAGGATCCTTCAGACTATCAAAGTGTCTTCTCATATCAAAAAGGTCATGCTGAGGCAACTGCAACATATCTTGTCATGTGTAAATGTCTTCAGTGCCTTGATCTCTAATGACATGCCATCTTTCTGGATTTGTGGTGTATGTCCAAGACAAGATGGGTCTTCCTGAGGCTAGAAGAGTTGTTTGAATTTGAGTTGATGTAGCATCCTCGGGCTGCACAACCTCAAGATGTTCTGACTCATCCTGGGGTTTAGAAGAGGGTGCAGTCTTCTTCTTCTTCTTTGGCTTTGGTTTAGAAGCCATCCTCTTCTTTCTCTTTGTAGATTTAACTGAGAAGACTGGCCTACAGTACCAGATTGATCTTCACTGTCTTTCTCAGTTAGGATTTCCTCTATCTCAGGCTCAGAAGGAGAGGGAGGTTGACCTTGCTGTGGATCAGAACATGAAGCTTGCTGAGTTTCAGCAGGAGGTCCAGGTTGTGTTGTCTCTGGTTGTCCAACCTTAACCTCCACTTGAGGTGGGGCTTGACTTGGAGTAGAGTGTAAGTCAATGAGCACTCCACTTTTGATCTTCTGCTTGATCACCCTAATATGCTCATCCATAGTGGATAGAGACATGGGGCCAATTCTCCTTCTAGAGAATCCATATAGCTTCAAGAAGCTCATCATCCACTGCCTATCAGCAGACTTCTTCATGCTCTTTTGGATGATAGCTCTTGATTTTGCAGCTTCTTCCTTAGCTTCTTCTTAGTTGTCTTTCTGTCCTTGATTATCTCAAATTCAAGCTGTTTTAAGTACTCAAACTCAACATAGTTGTAGGACAAGGGAAGGAATGCATCTGCCTGATAGAAGCCTGTGGCACTCAGGTAGTTGATCATCTTGATCCTCTCTTCTTCTTTGTCTACCTGAGGTTCTTATTAAACCACATCTTCTTGTGCAGGACTTTCCTGAACTGGGGAGAGGGTAGGCATATCCTTGTACAGTCTTTTTCTTCTTCTCTCTTCTTTGACTTGTACTAGAAGCTCTGCATCTTCTGCCTCCTTCTTCTCCTTTGACCTTTCCAGGTCAACCAATTCATTCAACTCTTCTAATGGGAGAGAGATGACACTGTCTATGTCATAGTTCCTTGTCTGCAGATAATTTATCCTGACTGCCCTTAACTCATCATTCTGAGTATCTAGTCTGGGGGAAACCCTGATAGAAGACTCCATGAGTCTTGAAGACTCAGCAAAGGAACTTTCTCCCCTCAGCCTCCTTTTCCTCTCTCTCTCTCTCCTCCTCAACCTCCTCAAATGTCATCTTTCTTTTCCTTTGTCACTCACAGACCTTTGTGACTCAGGGTGGAGAGATATTTGGTCTTCATTGCTTGTTGCAGCATCTGAGCTCTGGCTAGAGAGAGGTTGAGAAGCACCTTCACCAGCAGGTGTCTCAATAGGAGTGTGGAACTCTACAGCAGTTGATGATGATGAAACAGGGGTCTTAGTTTCTGCCATTGGACCTTCAGTTAAGGTTTCCCCTATGAAACTAATTTTAGGGTCTGCCTCAACATCCAGTTGACCGATGGTATTGCCTGATTCCCTAAGTCTTCTTCTTAAGCTGAACTCTGCAGTGATCCTGTCTTGGATTCTTTGAGCCAGTCTGTCAACTTGTCTTGATTTGCTTGGGTTGACAAGTGACATGTTGACTAAATCCAGACCTTTGTAGTAGTTCAAAGTCTGAAAATTGAAGACTTCTTGTTGTCCTTGAACTCTTAAGATGATTAGGGCTTTCCTGATGTTGTCATACCTCCATCTAATGATATGATTGAAAGATGGTGAAGATGACATAGCCTTTGGTATCCCATTCTGAAACAGACTTTGTATGAAGGAGTCTGTGTAGTCCACATCAATGTGAACTTGAGGAGGTTGATAAGAATGCACAATTGCAAGTGAGGATGGTGAGTCCTCAATGTCCACTCTCTCTGAAGAACTCCTAGGTTTTGTAACTGTGATGACTTTCTCCCCCTTGTTGGTAGCATCACCCACTTGCATAGGTGAGCTGGAAGATAGATCAATCACATCCACAAGTTCTTATGTTCCTTGTTGAGCTCTTCTTAAGGGTCTCCCAGCTAGTTTTTCCTTAAGATATGAAATCTCAAGTTGCTGATCATTGATCCTGTTGTGTAAGGTAGTCACCTGAGATTCAAGGTGACTGACCTTTGAGATTAAATAGGTGCATGTTGTAGTCAGTTTGTGCACCTTTAGTCTCAGATTCCCCTCATCTTCATCAGAAGATTCATTAGGGGATGAGATGATTGGACCAAAGTACTCTCTCTCACCACCAGTTTCTGCTAGTTTTCCTCTGCTCACTGGCAATCTCAGTTGAGATGTCAGTGGGCTGAGTTGCTATGGTTGAGGTCTTAATGATGTAATCACTTTCAGAAGTGAGAGCCTCTTCCATACGGACATCCTGAACAGGTTCAGGAGTGTCCACCTCAGTTGTAGGTGACTGATGTGGGATAGATGTAGGAGACTCAGAAGTACTCATCTCTCTTTGAGTAAGTGGAAAGAAGAGAGATTCATTATACTCACTGAAACCTATATCTTCATCAGTGTAGAAGTCAAGGTTGGGAATTGGTTGGTTAAGATCTATAGGATGGGGATGGTAATGTCCCATGAAGGTTGATCACTTGAGTGTTGAGACTCAGAATGATGGCTTAAGGCAGTTGGGCTAATGAGCTCATCAGGCTAAGCATGAGGAACCTCAGCACTGATTCTTGGAGAGATGGTAGTGGTCTGCTCCTTAGGAGAAGTAGGAGCTCCAGTGTCCACTTCTTCCTGTATGGGTGAATATATGGGAGCCTCCACAAACTGAATAGTCTGAGCAGGGGTTTGTTTGGATTTTCTTTGGTAAGTGATGGTGATTTGAGGCTGTGTGGGTGGTTGGGAGGTAGCGGGTGTGGGCTCAACACTAGCTTGTGCTGCTAGGTTGTCACCTTGAGCAATGAGCTCTAATATTTTTGGGACAAGGGTTGTTTCTACCCCAGAGAAGCCAACAATGGGCTTTCTCAGTATTTTAAAGATACCGGGCTTCATCTGTCCCAATTTAAGAATGTTACCTGTTTCCCTCAACTCTGAGACCAGTTCACAATTAAGATGCAGGATCGTTGAAGGGTGATGAGTTACAACACAACAACACAAAGAAGAGATTAACTAAACTTAATCAAACAGTATAACTGGATTAACCAAGGTAAGACACTAAGAACACAAGTAATGTAAGAGACAGAACACAAAGAACACAAGTATATGGTTTTCAAGAATGCAGTATATTGCTTTCTCTATGTTCTATTACAAGTGTTACAAAGCATAATTCAAAGATACAAGAACATGAGATACGTATACTACATCCTACAGCCGGCTATATTTTGAAAGCCAGCTGGATACAATTGACTAGACACAAAACAAAATCAATTGGAGTCAAAAAGCATATTGCCTTTTGACTAGTGACTATGACATGCCATAACTCACATCCTTATCTATTACAAAAAGGATAAAGTACATGAAGTAGAAAGTTACAGACTCAAGACATAAATGTACAGTTACCAAAAGTATGGACATTTTCACCAACTCATGTAAGTTGGTGACCTTACAGAGGTTCAGCGGAAAGGTGTTCGGCTTTATGGAAAAGTACATTAGATAAAGCATGTGTTAAAAGTCTTCGAAAGAAATCAGTCTTCATGAGTTGAAGCTTTGGAAGACTTCATGTTTGGATTCGGAAGATATTGGTCTTGGCTTCGGAAGATTTCATACTTTGAGTATTTTCTGTTGCATGTGTAAAACTTTCTAAACATTCTTTTTCAATGCAATTGTGCAGCATGCAGGATAGACATATGATGTTTAGGTATTATTAGCCTCTTCATTAATCTCTACATTTATATATTTTAATAAGTTAGTTGACATTGAAATTAAATACAATAGGTAAAATATAAGAGAAATATATTCAATAAAACATTTTAATCAATCAATTTAAATAAAAAAGTTTGAATATTATTTTTGAAACCTAAATATTTAATCTTTTTTAGATGACATAAGTTAAATAAGTAACTAATAGGCTATATTTTTATAAGTATATGATTACATCTCTGAATTTACAAATTTGATTGTATGGTTTCCGTTGGTCTTTTGGTTTTTGTTACACGCAAAACCGAAACCGAAAAAATTCGTTTTTAAAAAATCATCAAACCAATCTGTCAGTTTCTTAGTAGTTTCGATTTTTCGGTTAGGTTGCATTTGTTATTTTGGTTACTGTCTGGTTATTTTGGTTATTTGCACATCCCTACTTCTCTGTATGATTTTATCGATGGTGATGGCAGTGGTGACCAGTACAATTACCATGGTGGTTTATGATGATTGCAATGGCGGTGGAGATAAGGCCGACTCCACCTCCTATTTAAGGCTGAGGTAGAGTCGGCAGGTGTGAAGATGCTGATGATGGTGTAGAGGATCAGGATTCGTCTCCCGAATATGGTTGAGTTTGATTTGGGTTATAATGGCAATGGAGACAATTTCGAGTCCACCTCCCATTTATGATTAAGGTAGAGTCGGGTTTGATGGTTTTAATAATGGTGTGGAGGACTACCATTCCGTCTCCCATCTACAATTGAGGTGAATGTGCCTGAATACGCATATGGATGTCTCTAGTACCACTTTAATACGAATTTTTTGAGTTTTGTTCCCCGTTGAGGATGGAGATGGTGGTCGGTCTGCTCCTTTGTTTTCTCACCATCTGTGTATCTTTTTGCTTGATGTGGTTTGTGATGGCGTAAACGAGGCCTACGTGGCCTCTCATTTACAGTTTGGTACATTTGGTTTTGAGTTGTGTACCACCTATTAAAGCGTGATTTTCTGTGGGGTGCCTCTTTTAGTTGTGGTTTGCGGTTACAGACTATGAATTGTGGAAGCAAATGCTCGTCATTGTCGGCATTATGTTGGTCGACATGCGTTGGCTCCATGTCGGTTATCTCGGTGATTGTTTGTAGGATTTTTAAAGATATTTTGTCGTTTTAGCTTTCATTTCTTTTGAGATTATTTTTCTCTTCTTTATTTCTGATGTTGGGTATGCCTTGATTTTATTTGAGACTATTTTGCAATTATGTTTGTGACGGTAAGCTTGATATTATGATTGGTTTTGTGTTAATCAATGTTCGCAGGATGTTGCATCGATAATGATAGACTTTGGTTTGTCTGAGACATTACCAAGTTGGTTATACTTATATTATCCACTCGGCTATGACAAAACACATTTATTGTAAACCTTGGTTGGGCTTTACGTGATAGGCGATGACGATGTCAAAAAAGAATCGATTTGTTGTTATGGCGTATTAAACACAATGTTTGCAGCCCTTACGAACTACCATTTTTAGGCTTTTAAAATTAACACATATTATAGTATAGTATCTATAAATTCGTGGCCGCTTTGTTAATAAAAAATCATGATAGTAAGAACCTGGTAACTAGACAATATGCATTCATCTAAGTCTCGATTTACCTCGTCCATCACGTACGCCCGGGCAGAACATTGGTATAATACGAAAACTAATTAAAATTAACACATATTATAATATAGTATCTATAATTGTGTGGCCGCCTTGTTAATAAAAAAATTATGATGGTAAGAATGTGGTTACCAGACAATATGCATTCATCTAAGTCTTAATTTGTCTCGTCCGTCAAATCCGTTCGGGACAGAATATGTATATCATGAAGACTAAATGTTAAATTAAAATCACATAGTATTCTTTTGAGTATTGAAAATACATCATTTGCTGATACATATTGAGTGATAGTGTTCTTTCTTTCTAACTGAAATGTTTGTTTTGGAGGCTGTTTGGTAAATTCTGTTATGTTGAACCAATAAGAGGCCTAAATCATTAAGAGGTCTGAACCATTAAGAGCTATTATATTATTTAACTATTCAAAGATAAATTTATGACCAATTCAAATAAGAGGTCTTAATCATTTAGCATTAAAACTCTTAATCATTCAGCATTAAAACTCTTAATCATTCAGCATTAATATAATGCTGAATCATTCAAACATTTGAATCATTAACATGCTGATTCATATGCCGCCAAGCAGACATTTCGAATCTCCCATAGTTCCCATTCGCCACTTCAGTTCTCCACTCCCTTCTTGGTGCTACTTTTTTTTCTTTTCTTGCCAGTCTATTTTCTTTTCTTTTATAACTTCTGATATTAATCAAAATGCATCTATTATCTATTGAACCTACCACTTTTAAGTCCCTAAAAAAATATAATTTTATTATTTTCATATATTATGAAATCTTTAATTCCTATAAAATTTAAATTATAATTTAAGAAATCACGGGTTAAGGCTCTCGTCATGATATTTTTCGCGGATTTGTTTTTTATATAATATTCGAATATTCAAGGGCAGAGCTTCACTAGAACCAAGGAGCCTGTAATTTCATCATAGTTTAGGTCTGAAAACGTTAATTTTTTTTGCTCGATGGTTTAATTTTTTTATATATATTGAGTTCACCTCTTTTTTGCCCCTCATCCCTATAAGCTAGTTCAAGCTTTCCAACTGTGAATTTTATAACGGTCATGATGTTGTGGTTCCTTTATCAATGTTTTGACATTAACTTACAAGTTTGTTTTTACATAAACTTTTAGGTATTATCCGGTACCTTTTTTTGTTGACTGGTGTAGAGGAGAGTAGAATGAAATGGACTCGATCTCAAGAACCAACTCGTCTTCACTTTATATGCTTATTTTACGTACTTAACCAAGTTAATGTTACTATCGTAATGCACAACCATTCTATTATTGTAAGATTAACTAAGTACACAAATGTGCTACCTTTCACATGTTTAATGGCCAGTTATTATATAAAAAATTATCAAATAGTATATTTGGAAAAGACTTATAACCGGAAGACGAGAAGATAAAAACTAATGAAAAAATCTATTAGCTATAATAAAAGAAGGTTTTAGATGTCACATGTCACCATATTAGACATTTTCATTTTTGTTTTCCAGCATCTCTCTCTTAATTAATGATAATAGTATATATAGTAATTAATTATTTAAAACATTTCTAAATTAAAAATTAGATATTGTAAAAAATTAAAAACTATATTTTTTAATGAAAACACCTTTAAAAATGTATAACAAGAAAAAAAATTAAAATGATATTATTGTTGTTTTTTATTTGAAATGCTTATTTATGTGTAACTAAATCATTTCTTATTTACAAATATCATTTATAATTTTTTAAAATTTTATTATAAATTATTTAATATTTTATTTATTCAACTTGTGTATTGATAGTAAAAATATATATATAACGGAAAAAATAAATAAGCAATATATTAATGTTCAGATCTGTTATTTGCTCACTCATATGTTATTTGTATGTGTAAAGAAACTGTGTTATGTATAGTGTGTTGGACTATCTTGCGCCACTATGATATAGTATCATAGTGCTTTCACACTTCCCTTTGACAAAGGCGTTAGTTATGCAAACACCAGTGTTGACTGGATCACGATTTAGTAATAATATGCATAATTATTAAAAGAGAGATTTGTTCAAACCGACCAATTTAATTGAGATTTGAAAATTTTATATTTTTTTAATTCGTAATAGACGATCATTTGATCGATTTTTATGTCTTTGATTTTTGTTTGTTTATGGTCGTTTGAAATAGCTTGTAGCTTGAAACCCGCGTTGAAAAAGTTTTTAGAAACACTTTGTTTAAAAAGCCAATCAACTTGGTTTAACTCAATTACAAACCAAATGATATATATATTATGATTAAGTTGTTAGAAATAAACTATTGAAGAAGATGAGGTTGTCGAATGTGTGCAGCTGTTACTTTTGCATTATTTCAAATCTACAATCTTGTGTTTCCTGCTTGTTTCCTACACCAATTTCAAATTTGTCATTTACCTCACCACCTCCTTTGTTTCACACTCCACACGTGTATATATTTCATGTGAGAGTCCTAATACAATGACAAAATGTTCAACATGAAATGACAGATCAGTTTGATTTCTTGTTTGTAATAAAAAACATTATGATCCCATCTCAGTTGCACGCATCTTCCTAATCATCGTAATTAATCCAAATTAGATACTTATTATCGGCCCTACTTCTCATACCGACTAGTATTATTCGTTTTGAACGCTAAAAGCTAGCTTACTGATTTGTATTTAGTTGTCCGATAAAGACTTCTTAGAAGTCCATTCATTTTGGGCTTTTCATTTAAATACGTGCAACTGTAAAGATCTGATCTCATCTACAGACAATGTATTCAGAAAGCAATGATGGAATTTGTAGTGGCGGATCGATCAAGGGTCAGGTCTACCAAGCTAGGGTCCCAAAATAAAATGATGTTATCAGATAAAAAGACCATAATAAAAATTCAATGCCATTAGAATATAAGAACAAAAATCTCTGAAGTTGTTCCCCAACAACAATTCATGTTTTGAAACCGATCCATAACATTTTCAATTATAACTTTTGCATAGAAGTATTTTTCAAGATAGCAAATGCAAATGTTATTCATATAGTTATCACTCATCCGGACGATGCAAATCTATCTTTAAATGAAAGAAATGCTTTATCTTGGCTCGTTAATTAATAAATGGATAGGGTTTTGTGTTTTTAGTTCTACTATTTTGCGATTTACACAACTAATACACCAATATTTATTTAATTTTTTTATAACTTATTAATTAATTGTTTAATTATAAAAGGCCTTGTTAGATTTTCAAGACCAATGGGCAATGAGAGTCATAAATTCTTGTTTCAAAGCAATGGTACCGATTACAAAAAAAGATTGGTGTCATTAGAAAATCACGTATTATACATTATACTTGAAACTGAAAAAAAAATGATGTCAGTTGATCTCATTCTTCCTAAGATGGTCTCGCCCCGTGTATTTGACTATTTGAGGCAAAGAAAATTACTTAAAACAGTCAACGCCTCTTATTTAAAGGATTAATGTGTGATTTGCAAGATCCGTTTTGAACCCAACCCATATTGAAAATAGTTATAACTATTTCATAATAATGTAATGTTTTTCTAAATCTCGAATACACCTTATGATGAATTAGGGGCCCGTAACGCGCAGCCAAAACCCAAGGTTCAAATACCGTATTCCTTGTTTTTGTTGTTATAATATAAATTTCAAATAATACCATTACACCCTTGACATAAATTTTATTCAAAACCGAACCTACACGACACGTATACTTAATACGAGTATGCACAATTGCACATAAACATCTTGCTTGATATATATGTACACATATAGACATACATATCACCACCAAACACCTCTGCTTCCAGTCTTCCACATCTATCAGAAATCCACAATGAAGGGGTATTCAAAGATCAAGTTGATGAACACTAACAACAAATCAAAACCCATAGATTCTGCAGATCAAACAATCAAAACTCCAAGATTATTCAAAACACCCATCTCAATCAACAAATCAACCACCACCACCCCTCAAGAACAACCCAAAAACCTTCAAGATGATGAATATGATTACAATCACTATCCCAACAACAACAACAATCAAGATCAAGATTGCAACTTTCCAATGGAAAAGCTGACAAAAAGCCAATCAGCAACTTCCAATGGTACTACAACTGATGCAAACGGTACAAGCAATCTTAGCAGCAGATTCAAGATCGAGAAGCAGCACAGCACAGGAAGAACATTGCAGACAGCAGTGAAAAGGGCTATGTCTATCAGAAGATCTTCATCGGTTTCCGAAAGGTATTCGAGGATCCATGATCAGTGTTTGAATCCGTTTGATGTTGATGATGGTATTGAGGAAGAAGATGAAGATTTGCAGATGAAGAAGATGAAGAAAAGAAGCAGTATATTAAAAGCTTGTAAGAGAGTTTTTGGACTTTAGTTTCATTTTGGTTTTGGAAAATTAATTTGATTGGAAAATCTTGTGGTTTATTTATGATGATTTATATAAATTAAATGTGATGGTTAATAAATTTTGATGCTTTTTGCGATCTAATTGTTTGAATGGAACCGAGGTATAACAGAATTATTATTTTTATTGGTTTGAGTTTTTGATTCCTATGATAAGAACACAGAAACTCGAAGAAATTTAATTTTATCGATTAGATTTTAACATCAATACTAGGAGTAATTGATTGATAATAGTTAAAACCGACAATTTAATCATTGATAGTTCTAATTTTTCTTTAGCTCTGAATGGAAATCCAAGTGTAATAATTATTAAATATTTAAATTTAATTTCAATCGAGTTCACTCATAACAATGATTAATAATGAAATGAAGAAACGTGAAGTTAAATTGAAAATAGATGCAAAACAAGTTGGAATGTAGGATAATTATGTTACAAAGATTACTATTGTATCTGTGTGATTACGGTAGAATCTAGCCATCTAGGGATAATAATCGATAAATCACAAAAGTAATTAATTATTATATCTGTATGATTATTTTAGAATAATTTCATATATGCGGTAAACATGAGAAGATTATCAGCTTTCTGTCTACTAAATATTTTTGATTAAATAGTAGGTTAATGCGTTGATATATAGACGATATATATCTTTTCAGGCATATGAAAACATATTTGCATTGTTTATGTCCTCAACGTACTTAACACATTTACTATACATAGATTTAAGCATAATGTACAACCTTTTCGATGCATCATGCTAGAAATATAATTTTGTTAAACTCCAACTAGTATGCTCGCCTCACTTCTTCCACTGACTTCCGTATTTTTGTTCCCACCACCTCTTATAAACTAATTATAGATATTCGTATGTCCCTTTCATTTGACATTCTTTCCAAAACGAATTTAAAACCTTTGCCACCATGAACCCTCTGCTGTTCGACAAGCATTGATTAATACTTGTTTTATCAACCATATATCAAATCAGACTAAGAGGGAAGTTTGGTATGTAGAAATTTAGGGAGCGTTTGGTTGGAAGAATTGAATGAAATTGAGAAACTAGTATAATTTTCAAGTAAAATTATGTTTGAGTGGGTAATAAAATGTAAAACCTAAAAGAATGTTTCACTTCAATTCCCTTGGTTGTAGGATTTCAAATTCCCTCTTTAGGTGGAAGGATTTTGAAATCCCACAACCAAGGGAATTGAGGTTAAACATTCTCTTGGGTTTTATATTTCATTACCCACTCAAACATAATTTTACTTGAAAATTATACTAGTTTCTCAATTCCATTCCATTTTTCCAACCAAACGCTCCCTTAATGAAATTCAATGGAATTGGAATTTGAATTCTATTGATCGATCATTATGTTTGGTTGATAGAATATTTTTGAAATTGGAATTTGAATTTCATTTGTAACGTGTTTGGTTGAGAAAATAATTGAAAAAATTAATTCCCTTAAACTCTTCCAAATGAAGGATTTCAAAATCCTTTCTAATCTGCCACCACCACCCTGCACACCACCAATCGACACTATCGCAGCCGTAGACGACCCCGACTGCCGCCACCCCTTGACTGTTGCGCGTCGCCCCCCGACTTCCGCCGACGCCGACCAATGTTTGTCCCGACCGCCGCCACCCCTAATCATTGACTGTCGACCGTCGTTGCCAAACCATGTCGGTTTAGACGCGCTCGCCGGAGACTGCCGGTTGTCAACGACACGTGTTATCTGTTGGAGGCAATGGTGGGGTACGATCGGTTTTCGACAACGGACACGGTCGTTGGGCGCGGTTGGTGGTCGTGGTCGATTGTTGTTGTTGACGGCGGCGGCGATCGGTGGTATGTAAAAAGAATATGAAGAAACTGAAGGAACCAAAAGGGCGCACTTGACTGGTTGAGCTAGCCTTTGATATATGATTACCTAAAAATAATATAAGATGGAGGATTCATTAAGAGAAAATGTTTGAGAAACGCTAAGAATGATTTTAACAAGCTTAAACAAACTTTGATTTAACTTGTTTCATCGTAGTTTAAATCAACTTGTCCTATAGTCTGGGTTTATTATCGGTGATTAATCATTCTCCCCAACTATAAGTTGGATTTTGATTACCTGATTAAGATAATACAAACTTAAAGGCAATATTGATTTTAAATTAATACAATATAAATTAAAAAAGGTTGTACAAATAAAAACCTGTAACACCCGGTTATTTTTAGAAGACTCAAACGAAGGAATTAAGTGAAGAACAAAGAAAGAAAAGCTATTTAACCCAAGTTGAGCGGTTAAAAGTGTCAAAATGACAAAAAGGTTTGAAAGTTAGTGTAAAGTGTGCATGGCCGCCCACTCTCTTCTTACAACATCCAAATCTTCGGACATTTTAGAGAGAGAAAGTGCAGAACTCAGATTTTGAAGAACAAGAAGAAGAGTCGAATTCAAGGTAAGAATTCGTGTGTTTATAATGTTCTTAACTGGTTTATCCTCGGTTGTATGCATATGTATGTTTGTATGTGTTCGGGTGTGTGTTTTGGTAGGTTTCTAAGCGGTTGAACTCAATTGCAAACGGGTTTGAAAGAAGTCACACCTAAGAGACTACAAAGGTGAGTTCTAGAACCCCTCTTTTACATGTTTTAACTGATTTTGGGGCTGGAAATGCATGTATGAACTTTTTACAAAAGTTGGGTTTCATACCCGTATATGTGTATGTGTGTATGTGTGTATTATGTGAGTGGGGTTGATTTTGGGCTATGTTTATGTTTGATGATGTTATGGTGGTGTTTCTATGGCTTAGAATGTAAGATTTAAGCTTAGAACATGATAGATGATGTTTGGGGACTGAATTATAATGTTAAGTGTGACCTGGGCTGCTCATGCGCCTAAACAGTAGCTCATACGCCCAGCTATAAATAACTGCTTAAGTGTTCCTCATGCGGATGAAGTTTGCCGGAGGAAATGCGGATGAACATGTTAATGCGGATGAGTATGAGTCAATGCGGATGAGTATAAGTCAATGAGGATGAGTATAAGTCAATGCGGATGAGTATAAGTCAATGCGGATGAGTATGAGTATGAGTCAATGCGGATGAGTAAAAAGGAAATGCGGATGAGTAAAAAAAAATACGGATGAGTATGAGTCAATGCGGATGAGTATAAGTCAATGCGGATGAGTATGAATCAATGCGGATGAGTATGAGTTAATGCGGATGAGTATAAGTTAATGCGGATGAGTATGAGTCAATGCGGATGAGTACGAGCCAATGCGGATGAGTACGAGTCAATGCGGATGAGTACGAGTCAATGCGGATGAGTACGAGTCAATGCGGATGAGTACGAGTCAATGCGGATGAGTAAAAAGGAAATGTGGATGAGTAAAAGGGAAAGCGGATGAGTAAAAAGGAACGCGGATGAGTAAAAAGAAATGCGGATGAGTACAAATAAATGCGGATGGACAAAAAGAAATGCGGATGAAGACTTAGAAGATTTTCTGGTTTCTGGGGGAAAAATGCAGATGTAGGTTTGACTTGGGAGGTTTCCAGAGGCTATGTAAGTTGGCTTTTGAAGTCTTTGATGATATGACGGGCATGAATGATGATGTATGATTGGTGCTTATGCATGATTGTATGTATGTGGTATGTTATGTCTGTGTGATGTGCCTTGTATGGTGATGTTGTATGTGTATGTTGTATTCCTTGTTATGAATTATTATTTTCCCGTGGTTTTACGTTGAATGTTAATGAATGAATGAAAGTATTATGTAACGTAAAGTGGAAGATAATGAAAAGAGGAACGTAATGAATGAATGCATGCATTAATGAATGAATGAAAGTAAGAAAGACTTGCAAGCAAACGTAAGGAGGTTCACACCCAATGAAGGATGTTAGCTCAACCGTGTGCGGGTTAGTTACCCTAGAAGGATGCACACCGGGGCTTAATCTATGTGATTAAGCGTATGTATGGAGGTTCACACTCAATGAAGGGTGTTAGCTCAACTGTGTGCGGGTTAATTACCCCAGAAGGTTGCATACTGAGGTCCAATCCTTCTGATTGACCATATGTATGGGACCCTTGTCGCTTACCTTAGGTACTGGAGTCAGCTTCGTGCACAATGTTCGGGGTCTATGAAAGACCTCAGGCTCAGTACTGGCTTTATGCATGATGGTGGGGGTGAAGCACATGGCATTGATCCGAATGAAAGTAATATTTAATGACGAATGTACGGAATGAACGAACGAAAAATGAAGATAATAATGATATTATCTATGTGTATGTATAATGCATGATCACGTACGATTGTAAATGACGGTTTTAAACGAAAGATAAAGTATGTTTTATTAGAAAACTAGAACTCACTCAGCAACGCTGACTTTTTATGCATTTTCCAGTTGGCAGGTAAAGTTGCTGAGGATGGCACGGGCGGCTACTTGGCTCTTTTGGATGGCATTCTTTTGTTTAATGTTTTTGCATTGTAATGCGAACAAATGAAATTTTGTAACGAATGTTGTATTATTTTGCAAAAGCATCTTTTGTTTTTATGTCAAGAAAATAATAAAGGAGAAGACACAGGGATTAGAATTTTTTATACATGATATTATATCAAAAATAAAAAATATGTTAATTATATAAAAAAATTACCAAAAATTATATCATCATTCCACATCAACATCAAAAAAAGAAAACAAATCTTAATTAAAATAAAAAGAAATACCTGCTAAAAACATGTTAAACTTATAATTTAAATAAAAGGAAAACTTTATAGAATCACATAACGGGAAAACTTTATAGAAATATAATCAACTTTTATAATTGTTAAAATTAAGTCACTCAAACTTTTTGCTCCAATTAATCATTCAACTCGGAGGTAATGTGATAATCTTGTACATTTTACATGTTTAACAGATTAAAGTGCTAACGTAGTTTTGTTCTTTTCTTTTTGAAAAAAAAATGTTTACTTGGAACTAATATAATTCAAATTAATACTTTTTAGAAGCATATATATTCCTAAAAAAAACCGATCAAATTCTATTATGTGTTCGCCCTAATTGATCATACAATTACAACAAGAAAATTTGAAGCAATCAAAAAGAACAAGCTCTGTGAACAAGAGGTAATAATTACTCCATGTTCATCATCACCTTTTGGTTTAAAATAGTGTATTTTGAGATGTATAGTAACAAACTTAAGTGTAGTTATTTAGAAATTTCTTCTGCTTATCGATTTTATACATGCAAACTCATAACATCTTGAGTTTTTTTATTGTTATTGATTTGTTTTAATATTTTATTCTTGAAGTGTTTTGTTTTAAGGTACGACAAAAACACAAGCTTACAGCTATTAACCTTTTTGTTTTATGATGAATTTTATTCCTTTCTTATGTAGAAAAAGATGAACACATAAGATATTTTTATTATGAACCAACCAATCAATGATTTCTTTTTGACTTTACTTTATCATGACAATGATAATAACGAATGAGATGCTAATTCGGTTGAAGATTGGATTGCAAGTGAATAAGATTATGATAGTAGTAGTGATGAAGAATATGAACGTGATGATATGTATCTCTCTATGATCCCATTGTGGATTGGAAATTGATGAATCATGTAGTAGGAATGAAATTTGAGAGCCCTAAACAACTTAAAAGAGCTTGATTGACTATGGGGTTTCAAATGGTTACACGTTAGTGTTTTTGGTAAACGACCATATTAGATTGTTAGAAAGGCGTGGGAAAGAAGAAACTAAATATGATGGTGAGGGAAATAAAAAAGAGTTACGAAACTACCTATTTAGGCTTTGGGCCTCTAGGATAACAAGAGAAGATTCTTTTCAAATAAAATCACTAAATGAAAAGCATACATGCTTAAGAAAGTTTTGTTTGGGGTCTCTCGTCACATATTTTTGGATTGCAAAAGGGTATTTCAAGCAAATAATTTAAAATCCTGAAATTAGTTAAGAGAAATACAAGAAGATATCAAACAAAGATACTCATGTAGGGTGAGTGTTAGTCAATGTGGTAGAGCAAAAAAGAAGGTAATGGAAGAGTTCGAAGGTGGCTTAAAAGAAAATTATGCAAAATTTTCAGATTATCAAGCTGAGATATTGGAAATAAACCCGGAGAGTACTATAAAGATGGTAGTAAATGCAATGGATAATGAGACGTTTATTTTAGTAGTTATATATTTGTTTCAAAGGTGTCAAAGATGGTTGGATCCTCGAATGCAGAAAAGTTATATGTTTAGATGGGTGTTTTCTGAAAAATAGTGATTAATTACTCTCGCCTATCGAAAAAGACGTCAATAATCATATTTTTCCTTTAGCATGGGTTGTTGTGTCTGTTGAGAATAAGAAAAACTAAAAATGGTTTCTTGATGTGTTGAGGGATAATATTGAAATGAAAAGTGGACTTGGACTAACTTTAATTTCTGACCAACACAATGTACTTTATACTTAAGAATATGTTGTTATGAATTTGTGTTATATATATATATATATATATATATATATATATATATATATATATATGTTATGTGATTGTTGTTCATCAGGGGATTATAGAAGCCGTGAAAGATGTATTTCCATATGCTGAGCACTAACAATATACAAGGTAAATATATGCTATTTTTAAGAAAAAATTTCGTGGACTTCAATTTAAAATTTTATTTTGGAGTGCTATAAATTCAACAACCAAGCAACACTTTCATAAGAAAATGGAAGAGCTGAAAATCATTAGCAAAGGTGTGTATACTCATCATATGTAAAGAGATCCAATTAATTGGTCAAGGGCTTTTTTAGGTTGATAGGGTGTGTGATGCATTTGAGAATAAAATGAGTGAAAGCTTTAATTCACGCATTCGGGTTGCAAGAAGGAAGTCTGTTATCACTATGTTACAAGAAATTAAACATTTGTAATGTATAGAATTTTTTTAATGGTGACAAAAGCATAAAGTTTAGACCATGATGTATGTCCAAGTATCAGAAAAAAAACTTGAAGATGTTAAAAAGAAACAAAGGTAATGATTTTATTTATACTTTTTATATATTTTTATAAACTTTTGGGTTAATTATGTAGCCATTGGAAGGTGATTCCAAGTGATAACATCATATTTTATATAAGGAATGAGAAAGATGCATGTCTAGAACATTAATGAACAAACCTGTACTTGTTGATATGATGCTATCACTTGGAATCACCTTCCAATGCCTACACAATTAACCTACCAACGGAACATTGATGTTATCACTTGGAATCATATACTAAGTCCTTCTTGATGAACAGAAGGTTAGTAATTGGTTTGAATCAAACATGTTCAAGGAAGCATATAGGCATTCTATCAAACCATTGAAAGGAAGTATGCATTGGCTGAAAACCGAGAATATCAATCCCCTGCATCCAAAAAAACGGATGTTTGATAGACCAATAGTAAAGAGAAAAAGAGATCCTTCAGAGAAAATGAAAAAGAACTTGAAAGTTGGGTTTGGAAGAAAAATAACATGTCAATATTTTCAAGGAGTTAGGCACAATATCAAGATAGACCCACAACCAAAAGAGGCGAGACCAAAAGGTAGACGTAAAAAAGTCGATTTAACAAATGTGACATGTGATAAAAAAATATTGACTAGTAGAACGATGTTTACTTGTTTGGAATTTTGAATATTGTGGCAATTGTTTATGAAGTTTGGATAAATATTTATTGGATTATTAGAGTATGAATTGGATTTTTTTTTTAAATTATCGATAAACTTTTTTATTTTAGTTGGAAAAATTACGAATTCACGATGTTTTTTATGAACTTACTATTTGGCATTTTTAATATGATTTTTTCAAAAATATATTAATTTGAATTATTGACTAGTAACTAAATATGTTTTAAAACTTAATATTTATGTAAATAAATTAATTTGTTCATGTGAAGTCAATAATTTTTAAAAAAAGAAAAAAAACACTTAATTGGAACAAAAAACACCACATAAGCACTTTACCTACAATATTAGCACATTACCTTCAAGTTTGAATGATTAAATTGGAACAAAAAAAGTTTGAGTGAGTTAATTAGAACAATTATAAGAGTTAGTTATATTTCTATAAAGTTTTCTTTTAAATGGGAAAACTTTATAGAAACATAAAAGTTAAGTAACCTAATTGTAATATTTTTTAAACTTGAATTATTTAATTGAAACATTTTTAAAACTTGATTACTATTTTATAAAGTTATCATTTCATATACTTGCAAATATAAGAATTAAAATAAGATCGTTAGTAATTGCATGAAATGTATTTGAGAAGTTTAATATGACTTACACACGCTGGAAGAAGGTGAATGCTTCTAAATTCTGAATAATTCCTCCTCGTAGATGTGTTAAAATGATATAAAGATTTGTACATATTGATTTCTACTCGATGCAATGTGTACCATATGTTGAAATGAGTTTTTAAATTTAGGGTGATTTGATTTTAATAATTTTAATTTTCTTTTATTTGGTCAAAATTAATCACAACTCAAAAAATATTTACAGGTACTTTCAACTTTCAACTTATTTCCTTTCAACGTTTTCTTACTACTGAGAGTTAACTTCGTTAGTTTTTTTGATGACATGAACTGCTTATATGGTCAAAATACTAAGCAAAAAATTGAAATTTACCATCAAATCCATTAATGTAAAACTTCTGCACCCTAAACTCATCAATCTCCACCTTCTGATCTTAACCACTTAACTCGTTCGAGGTAGATTTCATGTGAAGATGGAGGCTAGACAACGGAATACAGACCTGAGGAAGGTTAACCGCCAGTAGAGTTAAAAAAAATGGCTCAAAGTTTGTCCGATTTCATAAAAAGCTAACACGGGTTAACTATCAGTTAGTAAGAGTTCGTTAGAGAAAAATAAATTCAAAGTTACGAGTGTCTATGAACATTTTTTAAATTGAGATTAATTCTAGCCAATAAATAAAAATTGGTATTATTAAATAAACAAACACTTAAATTTGTTATGAGTGTATTATATTTAGGGAATCATCTAACTATGACTCATTATATAAATTTTAAAGTCTCGGGTTTGTGACATTATGCTAAAAGATTTATAGCTAGATTTGTGATATTGATTGTGCATTAGAGTCACAAGATTGTAAGCTAACTATACTGACGAATACAAAAATTCAGTAAGCGAGACGAAAAATGAAACTGTTAGAAACAAGTTAGGTTAAACAATTAATATACAATTTTCCATGACACCTAATAAACAATCAAATCAATAAAGTAAAACAATTTAACATAAAACATAATTAACAGTTAAAAAAAATTAAGAACAAATAGAGTTATAAAAGAAAAAAATTAACTTAAACTATTCTTTAACCCGGCCAACTTTTTTTATTTTTTCTAATAATAAAAGTCATACTTCTTTAACTGTATGATCTATCTTAAAACTTTGTGCCCCCTAGAAATATTGTGCCCCATTTTTATAAAATATTAACTATTAACTAAAACTGTTTAAAAAGTAAAAGTGAAGAATTTGGTGGCCTAGAGAACATATCCCCCATGCTATAAAACTGGATCTGCTAATGGCCAACTACATTTTTAGTCACTTTGTTAGTAATTTGTCTTGTGAGTAACAGATTGTAGATGAAAGAGCAGTTTTTATGAATTTCATTTGATTCAATGTGACTAAAATCTTGTTAATTTCTAAGCGGTTAGAATATCTAAACAAGTTGAGAATGAAGAAACATGAACGGATCAATATCCTCGCGTGAATCATGTATCCTCGTGTGAACCATGTATGTTAGGAGGACTTTTTGTGTATTCTTATTTTAGATTTTTGGAGTTAGATGATCCCGTGATTATTGCGGTGATAATGTGTAGTAAAGTTGTGGACTAGCGAGGTGGCCCTTGATCATGTGCAATCACATGGAATAGTGGTTTCTCGAAAAATATTATTGAAGATTCCGACTACATAAGTATCTAGTTATTGTTATGTTGACCAAAGAAATGCGAGCCTTACTTAGTTGTGGCCAAAGATCTTTTTCTTGTTACATCGACTTGATTTTGGTGATTAAAGGCCGATGTGATTAAGTATGGGAGCGGTATGAAGTTCAAATCTTTCTAGTTTGGTTTGCATTGTTTGTAAAGTTTTCTTGTTGGGTCGAGTAATCTTACATGTTGTGTTCTAAAGTGAACATTAAAATATGTTTTTAGCTAAATAGTCATGAAAATGTGTTAATTAAGTCATGAGTAAATTGGATGAGTGTTTTGGTTGTTAAATAGGTTTTCTCTTCCTAAAGGGTTATTCTTTTTCTTCTGGATGGGTCATGTCGAAAATTTTATGAAACATATGTTAAATGAGTTGGATTATGTGATTAATAATTTGAGATTGAAATATTTATTGACTTGTTTGGAATTGAAAAATGAGCATAATTCCGCAAACGTTAAATATTATGGACGTTAGAGAAATTGTTAGCATCTTCAAATAGGTAAAACTATATAATCGTTAGAGGTTTAGATGCCAGTTTTTGAGTGCAATGATCATCCAATTTGATCAACTATTAATAAAAAAGGATTTTTTTATGTCATTTGTCCTTCTTTAAATCCATGTTTTTGTCAATTGTCATTTTTCTAGATACCCACAAATCAATTTTCTCTTCAAAATAGTATTATAGTAATTTAAATACTCATACAAAGTTCTCTCTAATATAACCAATAAATTTTCTTAATTGCTATATTTCTATCTCTTATTTATTCTTTTAAAATCAAACTATATTTTTTAAGAGGGGATTACAGATATCTCCCTATAAACTTCATCAATTATATATATACCTAACTTAAAAAATTTAATTACATATATCCACTTGTATAACTTAGTTAATTACATATATACCTAAATTATGAGTTTAATTACATATATCCCCTTCTAAACTTTGTTAATTACATATTTACCTCAACTAAAAGTTTAATTATATATATTTGTTTTATTAAACATAATTATTACATATTTATCCATAAGATTATTTTTTTATTGAAAATGATGTATATAATTAGTATTTACTCTTATTTTTATTAAACAATAAAGTTATGTTTTTGCTTTTTACTAGCTTTTCAAGTTTTAATTATTTATTAATATTTTTATACTAATGTTTTTTATGTTCTTTTTGTTTTTTTACCTTTTGATGCTAACTTTTTTAGGTTTTTGTATCAGACACTTGAATTCTCGTTATGTAACATAATTCAAACACATATTTTTTTGTTGCATAATAAGACTGGAAGTGTCTCAGATGGGTGTCAAAAAAATTAGCATGAAAATGTAAAAAAGAAAAAAAATTAAAAAATATTAGTATAAAATATTATTAAATAATCAAAACTCAAAAAACAAATAAGAAGAAGTACCACAATTTTATAGTTTAATAAAAATAAAAGTAAAATCCTAATTATATAAGTTATTTTTATAAAAGTAATAAATTTGATAAATATGTAATATTTATGTTTAATAAAGCGGATATACATGATTAAACTTTTAGTTTGAGTACATATGTAATTAATTAAGTTTTAGAAGGTATATATGTAATTAAAAATTTAATTTGGGTATATATGTAATTAACAAAGTTTTAGAAGGGGATATATGTAACTAAAATTTTAATTTTGGTATATATATAATTAACTAAGTTTTATAAGGAGATGTATGTAATTAAAATTTTATGTGGGTATATATGTAATTGATGAAGTTTAGAAGGAGATATGTAATACTCCCTTTTTTTAAATAGATTTTATGAAAAAAAATTAAAAATTACATATTTTAATTAAAATCTAAGTAATAAGAAACTAAAGTTTTATATAATATGAAACTTTTCTATAACATTAAACGTTTTTAAACAAAATATTTTAAATCGTTTAGTTTTTAAAAGAAATTATAAACATGTGAAATATTTCAAACAATCTTGTTAAAACAAACAAAATAATTACAAACAAAATTTTTATAAAAAATCTAAAAACGAATGTTTAAAATGGAACTATTTACATAAGAGAGTTAAAAAATGGTATAATTGTTTCATTTCTTAAACTATTACGTATATATAATTTTAATTATATTTTACATTAAAATATTATAATTAAAGTAGCTATTTATACATAATTATAATCATATTTTATCTTTAAACATTCTTTTATAATGCATAAGTTTTTATTAATAATTATCTAATATTTTTTTAATTCAATCCGTGTATTACACGAGAACTAACCTAGTAAGACTATAAACAATATATATCCGACACTAACATGTATATCTAACACTTGTGGATAGCTTTGATAGTCACCGGTATATACAAACTTGATCTATACATCAAACGTAAGATATTATTTTAAGCTGTTTCTATTCATTTTACTTGTAATAAATGCATTTAGTTATAGAATTCATTAACAACCAATTACTCTCAATAAATGTAAATAGTCTTTATGAATGTATATCTACAGCGTATTCTTGTACATTTTGCTAATATTTATAAGATGAATCGTAAAATTTCTTAAAAGTAAAACATTGTACAATTTTAAAAAGTACTGTTGAAAAAAACTAATTTATATATAAAGAGTTATAATATCATAAGGAACAATTTTTATCGTAAAACAATAACTAAAAACTAAAATAAAAGTATTTGTAATAAAAAACATTTTGTAAATATTATTTGATACGAAATGTGTCTAGAAATAATAGTTCAAAAAAGTTAAAAATATTAAGACAGGTACTTATAAAACAATACAAAAGTTTTCTTTTACTAATTATATTTTCGAAAAGAAAATTTATTACCAAACCTTGAAACCAAAACATTATGTGTTTTGAAATTTAAACATTATTTTAACTACGTTCAAAGTTTTATAAATTTTTTTCAAAATTTATTTTCTCGTTAAGTTATACTACTTTATTGTTATAATTTGTGTTATCGTTTAATAGATTAAAAACCATTAGATAACAAGTGTGAATGATGTAGAGTGGTGCATTTAAGATGATAATTATAATTCCTTCTTGGTATATGTGACATTAGTTTTAATAAACCCGTGTATTACACGGGTTAAATAAATAAAATATTAATATAATAAAATTTTGTTATAAAACAAACCGTATAAAAATATTATTTTTAAAATGTTTCCTATTATAACTCTCAAATTTGATTATATTTTGTATTAAAAAAATGAACTTTTAAGAATACCAATTTTGAAATATTTTTTGGTTTTTAGAAAAGATTTATGCTTAGAAAAAAGTTATTAGTTTATAAAAAAATTATTTATTTAGGAAAAACATTAATAAATAGATTTTTAGTTTACTTTATTAAATCTAATAAAGTGTTAAATAATATAATTAGTAATTAAGGTAATTGTTTAATAGGAGAGAGACGTGAGAAAATTTTAGTGAGATTGATTGTGGTGTTGTCATGTGTCATCCACAATACCTTTTATTAGAGTAGGTAGATGTGAATAATGTATTTGTGAAACTAACTCTTTAAGAGCATTCACAGGCTATTCTTTAAAATAATGTAAGTGTAGTTCATATATTATATGGTATGGTTATAAGTGGTTGTGAGTGAAGAATATACGAAATTTACAGTTCAATTTGTATTTTTAGGAATAACTGTTCAAAACACTATAACATTTTTAATATATTTTAAGTGGTTGTGAATGAAGGAAAAAGAAAAAAATAATGATAAAGTAGAAAAAGAGAGAGAAAAAGTAGTGATTTATAGTGTAATTATATGGATAAAAATGAGGAATAAATTATGAATGCTTATTAAATTATAGTCAAATTTAATTAATACATTAGACAAAAATTAGACTAGAATTAAAAACTCGTTATTTTATTATAGGTACTTAGACATGAAATCAGAATAAGTGAAATCCATTTCACACCTAACCATTAATCAAACACTAACACACATGAAGGTTTTTATTTCTTTAGGATGTAAAAAGCATTTAAAATCTCTGACACTTAAACTTGTCAGAAAATAGAACCCAAAAGCCTCTTTTTATCTTTCTCATCGGTTGCAAATGCAAGTGAATAATAATATTAGTGTAAATTTTAGCATCAAAACCCCTTGTCGTCGCTATCTCTCAATGAAACTGGTGGAGAGAGAAATCCCCCATTAGATAATATTATTGCAAGGGAAACCCGACACCCGAAACGATAAATCCAATCGGATCAACCAACTCTTTTCACTCATCAACTGTTGTCAATCAAATGCTCAACATCTGCTCCCAGTTCTCTGCGATTTTCGTCACGGTGAGTGTTTTTCAACTGATTAATTAATGACCTAATTCATCTCCAATCTGTGGATTGAAGGATGATTTATCATACTTTGTTTGGATTTGCTATGATTTTGTGTAGATTTGGTTGGAGTAATCTGTGTGTGGATCTGAGTGGTAGTGAATTGCACTGATTTTATTATGTTCGTATGTCATTGATTTTCTGTTAAATTGTTGCTATGTGAATATGTGATCAGTTGTTTGAGTGTGCTGATAGGGGTTTGGATGCGTGATTGTATGAATTCTGAAAGTATAATGACAGAAGTGATTATAGGTATTAGATAGTCAGATTGTTGTTTGTAATTTGTTGTATAGATTACTTTATCGTAAGAGTTTGTCAAGCACCGGGTAGCATTAATGTGATTATTAGAACATTAATGGCAGCTCCGTTTGACGATTATCTCCAACAGATGATTAGCCTATTTGGATTATTTGATGTCACTTACTTTTAAAGTGCATACCCAAACACCTCTTTTAGCATCTTGAAGCTGGTGAGTTCTTGCGTGGAGATAATCAGCAATAAGTAGAACGAGGAGTGTATAATTTTGTTATTATTGTTTACAGTTCTTAAAACGAGGTTTGTTCCACTCGTATGTATATCTTTACTAGTAAAGTGTTTTATACACTGCTACGATCATGTTTTTAGCATATAAATTCAAGTTGTTTAACACTGAATGAGGCTTGAACTTTTTGTATGAAACGATAGTTCTGTGATAGAAGAATATATTCTTCAATAGTAATGACATAAGAAGTTCTTGTGTAGCATAGAAAAAGTATCTTCCCGTCATTAATATGCTTGTTAGTGGAAATCGTGTTCTATCTAGGGACTTGATTACGGCATTTTTAATGCTTATCTTTTGCCTAAAGAGGAAAAGTAATCAAACTTTTCTTGTATGTAACCATGGTAACTTCATATATTCATTTGCACAACATGTGAGACATCATGACATGATATCATGGTACGGGTTTGGCAACATGTTGGAGTTGGATTACAACATAGTCTGTATATGGATCATGTGACGACGTTAATTAACTAGAGGAATATGATAAGGTTATAACACACAAGCGACTAATTGATTTCTCTTGGTAATTTTAGGTGATGATAACATCTTTTTTTGTCTCTAATACACGCGACTTCAAACTACAATACTATGATGTTGCATATTAATATGAAACATGCATGGTTGCAATGTGAATTTTACTTCCTTTTTTGTGCTTGATGCTTAAATATTTTGCTTCTTTGTAATAACTAGAGTGTTACATGACACATTACATGAATGTTGGAACCTACATGGAAGCTCGCATGTGCTTACACCGGGAAAAGATTGTTGTGATCTATAGTATAAACGTAGAGGTGGCAATTTTGATTCATTCACTTATGCATGGGTCAATTTGGGTATGTTTTGTCTCTAACGGGTCAAATAAAAAAGTTCAGCTAGAAAGGAAATAGTTTGAACAGGTTGAAAGTTGCACTTGTGTATTTTTAATCCATAAATCTTTTAAATCAGTTTACTCATAAGACTTTCTTGAAATTTATAATCTTTTGGATAACCAAACCCAACATGTTGCGACTCATACCAGATATAATATTTGGCCTTTTAAGTTTTACCCAACCCATTCATATGATCACCTCTATGCAAAGGGATGGAAATTAAAGATATAAATTGTTGTGCATCTTCTAATTTTTTGACTATTATAGTGCATAGCTAGGTAGATGTTATGTGAGACTCATTGATTATTATATTTTCAGGAACACATGTTTGTTGGCGGAGTAATCTTGAGGGTCACAAAAGTGTTTGTGGAGGGTGACATTTTTTAAAATATTTGGTACTCATCTGGTATAAAATGGCCTCTTCCAGCCTTGGTCATGGAGTCGGCACTTCAAGAACCGTTGGTGGATTTAATGAATCATCTACTGCAATTGATCGGTTGGGAAGGGGAATGCTTGAAATGAGACTTAGGGACAGAGTGGAACGTGATGATGACAAAGTGAGCGTAAGTACTATTGTAGTTGCTGTAAAAAAAGTACCATCGTAGTATTATTTTTAACAAATTTTTATTAAGTTATAATGCATTCCCTAAAATCAATTTTTTTTCCAGGATAGTGAACCAGAGATTGTACATGGGGCAGGTACTGAAGTTGGACATGTAATAAGAACAACAATTGGTGGGCGTAATGGTCAATCTGAACAGGTAGGGAGTTATGATTTTGAAGAATCACATGATCTGTTATGGAAATGTTATGTATGTTAAAATGTCATCTTGTTTATAATATTATTTTTCTTTTAATTTCATGTCAGACTGTGAGTTACATAGCAGAGCATGTTATTGGGACTGGTTCCTTTGGTGTTGTTTTTCAAGTAAGTATGGTTAACTTGGTAGATGACTCGGTTTCTATTAAACTTATTGAATTTTAATGCACTTTCTGATTATTGATGCAGGCTAAATGCAGAGAAACGGGGGAAATTGTGGCCATTAAGAAAGTTCTTCAAGACAGACGTTACAAGAATAGGGAGTTACAGATTATGCAAATGCTGGACCATCCTAATGTTGTGGCACTTAAACATTCCTTTTTTTCAACTACCGATAAAGACGAGCTGTACCTCAATCTTGTTCTTGATTTTGTTCCTGAAACTGTTAGCCGCACTGCAAGGCACTACACTAGGATGAGTCAACGAATGCCCTTGATATATGTCAAGTTGTATACCTATCAGGCATGTGTCTACCTCACTTTTAGCTTTGAATTTACTTTTTTGTGTAGGTGACAAATGGGTGATTGGGTGGGTTGGGTAACAGGTCAAAACATGTTCGGGTGATCCACAAACATCTCTTTGTTCTTATTTTTACAAGTAGTAAGTGTTAAATATGATTAAAAATATGTTTTTACCATAACAGTCAATTTTTATAAAATATAGCAATTTAGGAGGTTGTAAGCATTAAAATCACATTTTGGTCTACTTTTAATTGTTTCCCTATTAGCTTAACTTTTTTATTTGACCCATGTGAGTCATTAGGGATATACCATGCCGAAGTCAACCATTCACAATTAAATGGGTCAAAATTTTCTTGTTTTAGCATAGGCTGATTCTCTTTCATGGTATCTAGAAGATATTATTATATTCAAATTACGCATGAAAGGATTAAGGGTAAAAGAGGTGATTGAAAATGTACTTCTAGACTGAGAAAGTCTAAGTTTTGTATACATTTCTCTGCAGATATGCAGGGCACTTGCTTATATACATAATTGTGTTGGGATATGTCACCGTGACATTAAACCGCAGAATTTACTTGTAAGATACTTTCAGAAACTTGATGAATACTTTCTTCTTTTTTCATTACATGCGCAGATATAACCCAAATTTATTTAGTATATAATTGAACACAAACACAGTTCTAAGATAGTATCAAGATCACACTATTGAAAACAATCACACATCTAGTTTGAATTTTTTAAGAGATACATGTGCTTGTCTTGATGCATTTGACTGACATTGTCAAACATCATTGTCCTCAATCAAATCTTATGTTTTTAATAGTGAAGGCATTGGTAGCAACTTGATAAGGAAAAAATATATATAGACTGAAGAGGAATTCATTTGGATTGTATTAGAGTTCAACACTTTAATTGGGTGGTGATTTTGGTGATAATCATTGAAGATCCATGGTTGCTTTGTTATTTTAAACATTTTATTGCTTTCAGGTGAACCCACATACACATCAGTTGAAACTATGCGACTTTGGAAGTGCTAAAGTTCTAGTAAGATTAAAACTGTGCATATTGGTTTTCATATGTGATACTGTATACTGTTTTACTTAGTATCTTTAAGTTTTTTTAGGTGAAAGGAGAGCCGAATGTTTCATATATCTGTTCAAGATACTATCGAGCTCCAGAGCTGATATTTGGTGCCACAGAATATACAACTGCTATAGATATATGGTCAACAGGCTGTGTGATGGCTGAACTACTACTTGGCCAGGTACTTTTAGTTCTTGATTTTATTAACTGTCAACTTCAGTTATCTCTAATTAAATTTTGTTGCAGCCTCTATTTCCTGGAGAAAGTGGCGTTGATCAATTGGTTGAGATTATTAAGGTAAGTTTATTCAACTTCTGCAAGGCCTTTTCTGTTTATAGAAAACTGGTTAGAGATCCATTAGAAGGGTTGGGGATGGAATCAAAACTGGTAATTTAGTGCACATCAACATGGGCCGGCCGGGTTTGATGACTCTCAAGTTGCAACCAATTGTCTTGGTTGTTATTAGAAATTTTAATAACAATCTAAATTTTTAATAACAATCTAAATTGTTAAATAAAGCAGTTTAGCTGTTTTTCTGGTGACCATGAGAACTTGCCAGTAGATTACTTACGACACCCCACCTGTACCTTGGGATGGGGTGATACCGTAATACACACAGCTTGCACTAGGCTGTGGTCTTCGAGGGGATTAAAGGCAAAAACTGGTTGAAGCTTAATCCGAACACGAGACCTCTGCTAGAGCCTAGAGGGACTCCAATGCTTACCACTTTGTCATCCCCTTGAAAATTGATTGAGAGGTTGTAACTTGTATCCAGTAAAATACACTTTTTGACGACGTCCAACCTGTTTAACATATCAGACCCGATTGAGCCGTTCTCTTTTTAGTTAATCTTTTTATTTTACCCATTTGAGATCGATTGTAGTCCAATGCGACCCATATATATATATGACTGCATTTTGCAGATATGAAGTTCCAATGTAAGGTTTACTAGTTTCATGTAGTTCGATTGTTTGTACAGGTTTTGGGAACACCCACAAGAGAGGAGATAAAGTGTATGAATCCAAACTACACCGAGTTTAAGTTTCCTCAAATAAAGCCGCATCCTTGGCACAAGGTATGCTTAATGTTGTATGCTTAATGTGTTGTATATAATTATGTAATGCTTCAATGGATCATTTAGTGCTTAAAATGATAGGCAACATGGGCTAATGTTTGTGCTTGAATAAAATGGTAATTATTGTAAGATGGTAAAAACTTGATTGAATATTATTAATAAATTAGGTCACATTATATAGAGTTTACAATAAAACCCTAAAAACTTAAACGGGCCTGTGGGCTCAACCCTAATAATAATCCTTACCAAACCCTAATAATAATACAGTCTAATAATTATATGATGTCGTGTAGATCACAATGTGGTTGATTATGATGCTCGAAATTTGCATGTTAGAGGGGGAATTTGTTATGGAATTTTGGATAGTGCTGGTAATTATCTTGCAGCAAAGCAGGTGTGACATTCTTTATTGCATTAAAATGTGATTAAACTATCTTATTTTTAAGGTTAACTACCAAAGAATCAACATGGTACAGCAGGTTCATCAATTTGACAAAACTGCTATTTTAGCTAATTTTACAAGTATTCAAAATTTGCTTCACCAAACTAAACCTACCAGTCAGTTTAGTGACCAGAAATCTGATGTGGCATACAAACCAAGGGGAATATCATAGGAAACTAGAAAAACAGGTGGAGGAAATATATCTAAAGAGTAACTAAAAGGGAAAAAAAAGTTTGTGAGTACTGGATGAGTTTAGTATGTTGATACAGTATTAAGTGGGTCATATTGTTGATTGATTAAAGAAGTAGAACCTTAATCTACAGGAAAGCCACAGTTGACTATGGGAAATATAGGATATTTACAGGAATGCCACATTTGATATAGTACTATAGGAGAAATTGTTAGGTATCTTTACGCAGCCGAAACAAACACCTTTATACGCACACACACGAAAGCAATAACAACATGAGAATTTATAGTGGTTCGGTCAAGATGACCTACGTCCACTCTCTGCAACTAGGTATTTTATTAAGCTCAAGGGACAAAGATTACAATACAATGACATAATCTATATATAAAGATAATTAGGGTTTTAAGTAGTTTCAATGGGCCAGGCCCATAACTGTAACCAAAACCCAAAGGCCTTCACACCTCAACAGAAATATGTAAATGTTTATAAAATATGAAAACAAATAAACTGATGATATTGATATGGATCTATAGAATTACACGCCCATACAAATTAGATTATAAGAAATGTAGGATATTTACAGGAAAGCCACAGTTGAAAACTGATGATTTTGATATGGATCCACATAATTCTTCAATATGTTCTACTTTGCAGGTTTTCCAGAAGCGCTTGCCTCCTGAAGCGGTGGATCTAGTGTGTAGGTTTTTCCAATATTCACCCAATTTAAGATGCACTGCTGTAAGTTGGTTCTAATCTGAGTGGTACTTATGAAGTATTAAATGTTTTTGTATTGTTTAATCTAGTTATTTTATATGCTGCAGTTGGAAGCTTGTGTTCATCCCTTCTTTGATGAATTGAGGGACCCAAATACCCGTCTTCCCAATGGTCGCCCCCTTCCTCCACTCTTCAATTATAAACCACAAGGTAACTTAGATTCATAATCCCATACTTATATGAAGAAAGAAGATAAAGATAGATGGTGTTTTGATTTGCCATTTATTGAATCAAAGAAAGAAGATAATATTAGACAATATTATTAGAGTTATTAGTATGAGCCTGTAGGTTCAGTTAGGTTTTAGGGTTTGAATTATATTCTCTATGTATTATAACCAAACCTTTCAATAATATTAATTCAGTCTTTTACCATCTTACATGGTATTAGAGCCTTAGGGTTTTGGTTATCTTTTTTTCCGTTGCACTACCACAAAAACATACAAACCCTAGCCGTCGCCATCGGTTCAAACCCTATACAGGGCGGTGTGCCGCCACCGCCACCGCCCTGTCCCACCTTTGTCTTTTGTTTCGTTTCTTATCTATTTTCTAGTCTATGTTGAATAAAGCTTCGTTATCGGTTGAGGATTCAAACCTATTATCCCTATCCATTCTCCTGGTTCGTTCACATCCGTTCTCTTGGTTTGTTTCTGGATTATGGCTTCCAATTTGCAGCGGTCACTATGTTTTCTTTGTTTTTTTTATTTTTTTTTTCATTTATCGCTGTTTTAGCCACATCAAGGACCACGGTCCATGCCACCAATCTCAAACTACGGTTTGATTAAATATTTCTGTTCTTTTTAGATCTATGAATCTTATCTCCTGATCTACGGATCCAAGAGACCGCCACCTGGCTACGGTCACCGGTCTTCCTTTCTTTTTTTATATATTTATATCTACTTATGTCATCTCTTGATCTACGGATCCAAGAGAGTGCCGCTTCCTAGCCTTGAGATATCAAGCAAACTATGGATAACATAATCAACCAAAATATGGATGACAACATCAAGCACAATATTGAGTGATGGCAATAGTTTGGATAGTCAAGTCGATCGAAATATATTTATCTTATTATCATTGTTTTATGTTTTTTTTGTTTCCCCGTCATAGCATCAGGTTACTTCCACTATGATTGCGGGGGAGTATTAGACAATATTATTAGAGTTATTAGTATGAGCCCATAAGTCTATTTAGGTTTTAGGGTTTGAATTATATTCTCTATATATTATAACCAAACATTTCAATAATATTAATTTAGTCTTTTACCATCTTATAGATAAAACATAAGTGGTGTTTGGATTTTGGTTTTGAAACATTTGGATGAACAGAATCTGCTTTTGTTTTTTGATTACTAACATGTCTAATAAGTAACAACCAGTTTTAGGTAATCCTCCTTTTGACTGATTATTGATAGGTAAAGGAAAATTACATGATTACCACTTCTTTTGACTTAGTTTGAGACGCTTTTAGTCCCATCTCACAAAATACCTCCTTTTTTCACAGATATGTCCAAGGACATTCTACATATTAGATTTTTGCCAAACTCTCTGTATGATTAGAATTTGAACGCTTCACTTGAATAGAGTAAAAAATTGACTACATTTGACTCAGTTGACATGTGTTTTGGCGTTGTAGAACTTAATGGGATTCCTAGAGAGACAATCCAGAAGCTTATTCCGGAGCATGCTCGTAAACAGAACGTATTCATGGCTTTAAACATCCAATGAGTGAGTTAGTTATATGCTGGATCTACTGCATACTGTTTGGTGCTTGTTACTTGTATGTTTCCATGCTGTTACATATGAGCTTGTTATGCAATGAGGTGAGTTGGGTATAAAAGTAATCTCACTTTTATTATTTTAATCTATCTATCTATGTGGTTTCTGTAGTTGGTAACTGTTTTTTTATGTTCTCGCTCTACGTCGTTGATATATCATTGGTGATATCAGTCATGGAACTTGTGCTCTGTATTTCATCTTTGGTAGATCACTAGTTAGTAAACCATTGTTTGCACGCCTTCGCTTTGTATGAGTGTCAAAATAGGTGGGTGAACTGGTAATGTGTTGAAATGGTACAACAGTTAATTTATAGTATGGCTTGATAAGCATTGGGTTATATATGGTAGCATTTGATGCTCATTTGCAACCTTTAATATTAATCAAGTTGAGTTCCAACGAACAGCTACATCTAAATTTCAAGACTTAACACTTAAAATTTTCCAACAAAGAAAACTTTTTGAATCCTTTCAATCTCATTGGTGATAATCTAACCCACCGTACACCAACCCTAATATGTTCAATAGGAGTCCCGAACTCTCTGATCGTGTATTGCACGATCAAAATCATTATCTATTATACACCTCATGTGTGTTCACACTAAATATTCAACACCAACATTGTTGCTTCCAATATCAACAGTAATAGTCATAATATTTGCAATTTCCATTTAACCAATTTTAGAAGACTTGCCCAATATCATGTCTTAATGGTTGGAATAGATCACATTTTCTTGCAAAGTCCAGTTTTATCAACAAAATGTGTAGTTGAGAAACATATAAATGATTTGTTTGTAGAGATGTCCATGTATCAATCGTCAATAGATCCTTTCATTTCAGATTTTGGCTTAGCTTTTTATAATGTGCAAGTGATACCAATCCCTAGCTTGTTACTATGCTTTGAGATGGAATGACAAGTGCAAGCTCACAAATTCTCATGCATCTTCTAAATCCTTATTTTCTACAAACCTAAAAGACAACTTATCAATATTCAACATCTCTATGTTTTCGTTGGTCAAACCTAAAAAAATTAAACTAACTTTATTATCTCATCTCTGGTTCCTCATGCATTTCTGTGCTAAATGCAAGATGGATTGATTGGTAGAGCTATTTAAGGGATTACCTCCATATTTCTCGATATGACCTTGCATATTAGATGTATCAGAAATTTTCGAATAAAAAACATTATTTCCTATATAATATCTACATTGCGTCATTTGCTTTTCATTTTGTTGGTCTTGGGAGACAGATCTTTCTTGGTTTCTTCATTTAAACCATACTTGTATTAGGAACACCCTCCATAGACATTTCCAAACATAGAACAATTTGTACACCTAAACCGAAATCACATTTCATATTACGTATATTCAATCGCATATGTGTGCAATAAAAAACATGCTCCAAACTAATAATGCATGATCATATACATAAAAGCATGTGTATGCATTAGAAACCAAAATCATATATTCCATAATGAAAATGAACAACCAATTTACCTAAACCAACACCACATTCCATATTACATATGTATATTTTACAGTGCCTGATTAACCATATAAAAGTACACTAGTAGAGTGCGTGAGCAACCATATAGGTTTTATAAATTCAAAGTTAATGATATTCAGTGAAACATTATAGCTGAAGTTAGACAAGATGGATAATTAGAGAAATTGCCAAAATCATAGGAAAATATATCAGATTGAGTACAAAGTTTGATTTTGACATAAGATGGAAGGTTAATTAAGAATTTAAAAGTAGAAGCAGATTTCTATAATAAAAGATTCAAATCAATGTGCAAAAAACATGAAACTCCTCCAAGAAAGAGCAACTGGAAGTAAGAATAAAAGAAACCTTAAAATGGACGGAAACCATTGCAGTATATGAGACTCGTCCAACGTCAGTTGTATGGGCAACAACTATGACATAATGGATCACATGAGCTCCATTACCCACCAAACTAGTTTTCTAGGCTGGGTTCTTTTGTTTAGGCTAAAACATTGGTTTCAGAGTCGGCTCGAAGTGATGCCCACTGAGTATGGTCTAGTTGAGCCAGTTGAGACCAATGAGAACATTGCCCCTTAAGAAGGATGAATGATACATACTACAACTATTGTAAGAAGTGAGACTTGTCTCACGTCCATTGATTGACAACAATGTGGGTTTTTAGATCAAATAGGCCTTAAACCCGTCAAACTAGTCTTTTGGAACGAGTTCTCTTGTTTAGGATGTAACAAACCTATTCAAGAGACGAATGTTGATTGGTAGATGGCGATTGACAAGCGTGTTGTGTAAATTAACTTTTGATGGAGTGCTGGCAATAGACAAGAATCCCAAGAGACATGAAATAGTGAGACTGATTTAGGATTTTAGGGTTTCTATGTAACTATCGAACACATAAGAGAAGATAATATCGATTAGACAAACATCAGGTAGTTATGCATGGGTAGGAGAATCAGGCTAAACTTGTAAATTTACAAACAAATTACTTATATAGGGGAAAATTATCCTAAGAATTAATTTTTGCATAAGAAGGCTAAAGAGTAATGTTTTTTTAATTATATTATTTGTTTTAAAATTTTCGTGTCATTTGTTTAATCCTAAGAACTAATTTTCGCATAAGGCCGAAAAGCGACGTCTCTTTCATAAATCTTATGTTATACGGTTGTATATTATACTTTTTATTTTCTAAAATCTATTATCAAATATGATTTTATAGTTAGAATGAGTGGTCTATCAAATATGATTTTATTTTCTTCATCAACCACTAATGTAAGTTGAAGGAACTGTTTGTGTCATTTAAATAAATAAAGAGTTGTTTGGGTAATTTAATAATCACACACACACACATACACACACACAACACACACACACACATATATATATATATATATATATATAATATACACACACACACGTATATATGTATGTATTGAATTGCCCTCAAGTTCCAAAGACCATCGCTGGCCACCGCCACCTGCCACCGACGCTTGCCACCACAGACCATCGCCACCGACCACCATACCATCGCATCATCTTTATCGCCATCATAAGCAATCCCAAGCATGGCCTCATCATCAACACCACCTACTATAGTTTGGTCTACATAGCTGGAGAGACAACCCTTTCAACCACAATCGCTTTTGGGGACCTTTTAGTCCTGAACCCAAACCCAAAATGCGGCACTCAATTGACCCAGATGAGCGAATTTCACAGGTGAGTTGGGTCACTTCCCTTGAGAAAATGGGTGCTATGGTGTTGTCGACACCTGACCCCTTGACAAAATTGAGGCTTTCTCATCTTGCTTACTCTCGGTGGCACAAAGAGAAGCTCCCTCTTGGGGTTTCTAAACCTCCTCATAGACCTGCTCGCCCTCCGAAGCCCCAATTGGTTCGTTGTTTGTTTTGCTTTGTGCTGATTGTTAATGTTGCTTGATGATGTGTTCAAACTGAAATTTGAAGGATTTATTGGGTTATTGGGTTTGTGGCCGACGACGATGGTGGTTTTATTGGGTTTGTGGCCGGCAGCGATGGTGGTTTTATTGGGTTTGTGGCCGGCAACGATGGTGGTTTTATTGGGTTTGTGGTCTGAAATGGGGAGAAGAAGAAGATGGGTGTTGGTTGGGGTTGAAAATTTATTTTATGTTATAACTAGTTGCACAAATAGTCCTTTGATTAAAATAGAGAGATAAAATTACAAAAATAGTCCTTAAAGGTTATTTTAGTCATTTTAATCAAATTTAACAGAATAACTAACGTATGTTAGTCTTAATATTATATCTCGTTACAAAATTAAAAACGTAATATCCTAACATGTTACAAAAAACCATTGATATTTAAAAATGTTACTTTGAATAAACCAAAGGAACTATTTATGTAATTATTTATGTAATTACTTTTATCCTAACAGAATAATTACTTTTTTTTACTTTGAATAACTTTGTAAAATAGTAACCAACTTTCAAAAATGTTTCAATTAAGTAACTCAAGTTTTAAAAGTGTTTTAATTAGATCATTCATTTTTATATTTTATACAAATTAAAAGTCATAACATATTTTTTAGCATGTTATACTTTTGGATTCAGTTAGAAAATATTTTTTTCTACCTTTTGAAGCTAATATAGAACGTTAACGTAAATTTTAGGCATTTTTTTTATTTTTTTCATAATTAACATGTTTTTTTTTATTTTTTAATATAATTTTATATATTGAAAATTCTAACTCCAATGTCTTTTCTATCGTTACTTTCTTGTCATAATAAAATTTGGTAATGACTCGATTTGATCGTTTGAAGGTTCAATTTGAGAAAAACATGCATGAGTGACTAAATTAAAACACTTTTGAAACTTGGTTATTATTTTATGATATTTTTTTATTTTATAATATTTTTTTAACAGCACTCTATCCCCTATTTATATTCTTCATCCCTCACGATCATTTCCCCTCGGTCATCTTCCCCAAATTCATAGGGTTAAACTTTAAGCGGCCAACCCCATCACTTCTCAACACCAAATGGCCTCATCAACACTTGACATTCATCCTCTTGGATCCACCACCGTCGTTTCATCTCACAAATCCCCCAAAACACAACTCTTTTTCGGACGACTTCTAAGCAATTCCATTTCATTCTCACAACAATCATCATCCATAAAGCTCAAAACAACCACCACAAACCGTCGTAACGGAGCTCTCAGAGTCCTCGCCGAGAAGGTCGTCGGAATCGACCTCGGAACCACCAACTCCGCCGTGGGGGCGATGGAAGGCGGGAAGCCGGTGATCGTGACGAACGCCGAGGGCCAGCGGACGACGCCGTCGGTGGTGGCGTACACGAAGAGCGGTGATCGGTTGGTTGGACAGATTGCGAAGAGGCAGGCGGTTGTGAACCCTGAGAACACGTTCTTCTCGGTGAAGAGGTTTATCGGGAGGAAGATGTCGGAGGTGGACGATGAGTCGAAGCAGGTGTCGTATACGGTGGTGCGTGATGACATTGGGAATGTGAAGCTTGAGTGTCCTGCCATTGGGAAGCAGTTTGCTGCTGAAGAGATTTCAGCACAGGTATTATAATAACATTGGTTAGATCATTAAAAGACTATTACGACTAGACTATGTGCAGTGGTTTTTTTACTACTTAAATGTTATGTGGATAGAAGCTATTTCACTGAAGCCTCCTATTCAGATCAAGTATAGTGGTTAATTAGTTTTTGGAGCCCCAGTTGATGCAATAATGTAGGAGAACTTGTGTTTAAACGTACTTTTAAGTGAGTTTTAACTACCATGTAATGATGTTTGGAGTCCCACTTGTGTCCATGTCGTCATGGCGCTCCCAAGTGTCCACTATGCCCGGTCTAACATCTTGTTCCCATTATATTATATTGCCATGTTTGGGATTGCTTATTTACACCTTCTTTTGACTTCTGAAAAGGAGTTTTGAGAAGTTAAAATTTTTAACTTCTCAAAAACTCCTTCTCCTTCTCACGTCTTCATCTCCATCCACACATTTTCACCTCCTTTCAACTTATCTTCTCCTCAAAAGTTAAATGGAGTTTTCAATAAGCAATCCCGAACAACCACATAGAATGGTTGTGGGTGATGGAGAGAAAATGTTACTCTTTATCTGTATATCTGGTAATACACTGTTTTAACTCTTATAAAATTTTAATATGTTGAAAGTGGTTGTGGAGAAAGGTAATGATACAGGTATAAAAAAGTAATGTAATTGAAAAGGGGAGAAAAAGCAGTTATTTTTGGTGTAAATGTAAGGATGGATAAGGAATGGGGTATGAATGCTCTTAGGTTGAATTGAGTGTTGTTTTGGATGGAATTGAGTATGTCTTATGCTATTGGGGTGTTTGATGATTAGGTTTTGAGAAAGCTTGTGGATGACGCTTCAAAGTTTTTGAATGATAAGGTTACTAAAGCTGTTGTGACAGTTCCTGCTTATTTTAATGATTCTCAAAGGACAGCGACAAAGGATGCGGGTCGAATTGCGGGTCTTGAAGTTCTTCGGATTATCAATGAACCTACAGCTGCCTCATTGGCTTATGGTTTTGAGAGGAAGAACAATGAGACCATATTGGTGTTTGATCTAGGAGGTGGTACATTTGATGTTTCAGGTGAGTGGACTTTTGGGATGATCATGTTTCTTTCTGTTATGTTTTATGAAACTAAATTATAATTATTTTCGGCTATGGCATATAATGATTAGTGTATGTTTAGTGGAAATGCAGCTTGCTGCTTATTGCTTTTGGAGATTTTTTTTGTATGGTTCTTACCATGAAATAATTTAAGTTAGGGTTTAGTGTTATATAATCTTGAATCTATGTTAACAGTCTTATTCGCAAAAAGTTGAAGGGTTATGTATTTATTAAATTTACTAGGTATTTCATATTTGTTTGCTTATTTTCATATTGGGTTATAGGTTATGTATCTTGAACTTAGTGATGTGTAGGTCTACTAAGATCAATACATGTTTTTAATATTTGTACGCACATGTTACAATACATGTTTTTTAATGTTTGTTTCTCATGTTGTTGAATGTAGTCCTTGAGGTTGGTGATGGAGTATTTGAGGTGCTTTCTACTTCTGGAGACACACATCTTGGTGGTGATGATTTTGATAAGGTTAGTATTGTTTTAGAGCCAAGTCGATTGTCTAGTTAGTACCATTTGTTTGTTATATACTCGTGAAATAATTTATAAATTTGTATATGTCTTATGCATTTCTGTAGAGAATAGTAGATTGGCTTGCTGCAAACTTCAAGAAAGATGAAGGCATAGATCTACTTAAGGACAAACAAGCCCTACAACGCTTGACTGAGACAGCCGAGAAGGCTAAAATGGAACTTTCAACCTTGACACAAGCAAACATTAGGCAAGTCTATTTTAAATAACCATGCTTGTTTATGCTTTTTCCTTTCTGACATATTGATTCACGGGGTTGTGTTTTTTTTCCTTTGCTAGCTTGCCTTTCATCACAGCTACAATGATGGCCCCAAACACATTGATACCACTCTTACAAGGGCAAAGTTTGAAGAACTATGCTCAGATCTACTGGATAGGTACATTTATATTGTTACAAGTTTTAATTTTTTATGGAGGATATCTTGTCAAATTGCATAGGCACTTTTATGCTTAGATCTAATGATTTTGGAGTGTATCTTTCAATATTGTTTGCTGAAAAACTTATTTTTAATTAAAATGTTCTGCCTTTATTATAATTTATTTTTTACTTTTAGAAAAAAAAGTGACTTTAAAAATTAAAATGAGAAATTTGGGGTTTTCCAGGCTTAAAAAACCAGTTGAAAATTCTCTGAGAGATGCAAAGCTTTCATTCAATGATCTAGATGAAGTGATACTTGTTGGTGGTTCAACGCGCATTCCAGCTGTTCAGGAAGTTGTTAAGAGTCTGACTGGAAAGGACCCAAATGTTACTGTTAATCCTGATGAAGTTGTTGCCTTGGGAGCTGCAGTTCAGGTAAAGTATTTTTAATTCTTGGTTTTTCTTGTTTTCTTTGCTCATATTGGATGAATTATGATAAAAGTTAAAGACTTTCTGAACTTGTGTCTTATTAATATTATTGGATGTTTGAAAGTGTTTTGAAAGTGGTTATTTGTTGACTTTCAGGCTGGTGTTTTGGCCGGAGATGTGAGTGATATTGTTCTACTTGATGTCACACCACTGTCCATTGGGCTAGAAACCCTTGGTGGTGTGATGACTAAAATTATACCAAGAAACACAACCCTTCCCACGTCTAAGTCAGAGGTTTTCTCAACAGCTGCTGATGGTCAAACAAGTGTTGAAATTAACGTTCTTCAAGGTGAAAGAGAATTTGTCAGAGACAACAAGTCTCTTGGTAGCTTCCGACTTGATGGAATCCCTCCTGCCCCACGTGGTGTCCCACAAATTGAGGTCAAATTTGACATTGACGCAAATGGTATCCTGTCTGTCACTGCCGTTGACAAAGGCACCGGAAAGAAGCAAGATATCACCATTACTGGTGCCAGCACACTTCCTAATGATGAGGTATCTAATCCCTTCTAATTATTACTCAAGGTGGCAACATGGGCAGGTTGGGTAATGGTTTGACCCATTAGCAAGTTTGATATGTGGTTTGTAACTAATGTGATAAACAGGTACAAAGAATGGTTAATGAAGCAGAGAAGTTTGCGAAAGAAGATAAGGAAAAACGAGATGCCATTGACACAAAGAACCAAGCAGATTCTGTTGTTTACCAGACAGAAAAACAGTTGAAAGAATTGGGAGATAAGGTTCCTGCCCCTGTTAAAGAGAAAGTTGAGGAGAAACTTGGGTCGCTCAAGGAAGCGATATCTGGTGGCTCAACACAGACCATAAAAGATGCTATGGCTGCTCTTAACCAAGAAGTTATGCAGCTTGGACAGTCACTGTACAACCAGCCTGGTGCACCAGGGGCAGGTCCTACCCCTGGTGATGCACCGGGGGCTCAGCCCTCAGAATCATCAAATAAGGGACCTGAAGGAGATGTCATCGATGCAGATTTCACCGACAGCAATTGAGTCATTTCACATTCATTATTGAGGTAATAATAGCTTAAGCATGATCTTTTGAGCTGCTAATTTTCATTTAAGTTGTGTATATGAATTTTCATTTTTGCCTCCTTTTTTGTTCCTTTTTCCTTTTTTTTTGTTTTTTTTTTTGTTTTTTTTTGTTTTCAGTTTGACATAATCACAATGATGCTTGGATAGTAGTAGTACTATATAGTAATATAGTCATTTTTTGGTTTGGGGTAATTATGCATCTGAAACATGATTTCATTAGAAGAACCTACGTGCAACATGATTACTAACATAATGTCACTTTTGGGTGTGTTTTTGGTTGATAAACATGATTCCAAAAACATAGTTCAAGCGCAATTTCACTGTACTGTTCAAAAAGATTTAACAGATGAACATATTGTTCGTAGCATTTGTTTTTTCGCCCCTAACTTGGAAAGGAAAAAACCTGCAACTTCTACAAGTAATGCATATTATAAATACTGCAGATCTATTTTTGCTACTTGAAGAAGAATGAAATATCATCTTTTTCCCATTTTAGAACTTTGTGTGATAACCCTGAAATAATTTGTAATCATCAACCCTATGAGACCGCTGAAGCAATTGTCAAATATGTTGGAGATAGTGTAACTTAATGGTAACAGAGTTTGAACTTGATTCGAGATTGTACAAAAAACCAAACTCAAAACATATGATCCGAAACATAATACAAAGATGATATGCTTTTGAATTGTTATATCTAACCTGAGTTTTTTTAAACAGTTCACACGTTTACCTAGTTGATTAGTCAACCCATAAAACTTCCCACTTGACTTGTTTTGATAACTAGCTTTTGCTTCGTGTGTTGCGGCTGTCCAAAACGTAAATGCAACGTGTTAAGGCTACATCAATGCTACATTGATTGCCAAAGGTTTATCGTCCTTTTCATTCAAGATAGCACAATCATCAATTCATATGGAGTTGTTATCTAGATTAGTAAGCACCTCTACTGTAAGGAAGATTGAGGTTTGTGACTACATTATATATGAGGCTTAGACATGTACATGTAGTCTCCTTATTATGTTAACATCATCATGGTCCTTAACGTATATGTTATTTCTTTAAAACAATAAAATATAAAATCATGACTCAAAAATGGTAATTTGTCATCGCATATAGGACATTGGTGCACACATATCACTAAATCCACATATCACTAAATCCACATATCACTAAATCGATCGATCCAACAACATGAACGATAAACATTCTGAACCCTAGTTGATATCATCTATTAAAGAAAACAAACTTGGGTTTACGTCTTATAAAAGTGTCTCAGGTATACGTTTTCTTAACACCATCAATAACGAAATCATCCACCAAACAAAACAGACAAAGACTTTAACAATAATCAAAGAAAATGAGGTGAAGCAAGATACTAAGAGCAAATGAAAAAAAAAGACAATGGGTATGACATCTGTTGTTAAAAAAAACGAAAAAAAAACATAGTGGTACTACACATTTATAAAAAAATTCTAAAAAAAACAATAAAATAAATAAATAAACAAAATAAGAAGTGCAAGATAGTTTTTGTTCAAAAATTAGTAAAGTGAAAAAACATAGTGTCATTACATGTGTATAAGGAAGATTTGAAAAAAAAGTTCTTTCTATTATAATAAAAGAGTAATTTGAGATACACATGGTGGGATCACAATTATTTTCATAAGTTTCTTGTCTCTCTCTCATATTAAATAATCAATTTATTTATTATCAATAATATTATTTAACATTTTTTTTAAATTTAATAAATTAAAAAGATATATTTTTATTAATGTCATTTCAAAATAAACAAATTTTATAAAATAATAAAATTTTCCAAAGTATCAAACTTTTTTAAAAATACAAAATATTTTAGAACTAACATTTTTACAAAGTCAATATTTTAAAAACCCAAAATAATTAAATTGGGAATTATAATAAAGAAATTTTTAAAAATGATATTTCAATATGTTTTGTTTTTGTAAAAAAATTTATTTTATTTATTCAACCAGTGTAATACACGGGTAATAATTAATAAACTTTATTTTAGAATATCATTTAATAATTAATAAACTTTATAAAATTAATATTTTATTTATTCAATCAGTGTAATACACGAGTTTACTAAATCTAGTATATATAATAACAAGTGTATGACAACTGTTGTTAAAAAATATATAAAAACATAATGAAACTACTCATGTATAAAAAAATTGCAAAGATAAAAAATAAACAAAATAAAAAGTGCATGACAACTTATACCATAAGCATAAAGAGTACTTTTAGCTATATTAGTTTCTCACAAAGTGAGGTTGTTATTTAATATATTTAATGTGTTGAAGTTAGACGAGTTTAGTGTGTTCAATTTTTGGTTGATGTAATTGAAGACAAAGAAGCATCTACAACTACAAGATCACATCGGTTTTCTTCTCTCACTTCTATGATGTTGAGAGTATCCCATTCGGGAGTCCCACGTTTGTTGTATTTTGATTTTCATATATAAACCTCTTAGAAGTACTTACGACTTTGTAATATTGATGACACCACCTAACGTCATATATCTATGCTACTAAATAATACAATTTTTTGAATAACAATGTAATTTTAATCTGTTTTTAAGACACTTTACAATATTGTTGCATTTGGTACAAATGATCAATGACTTTATCTAGAACTTTGTCCCTCCATATAGTAATAGTAATGTAGATATATTTGTAATCTCGTATCGGCCACGCAAAAGCAAAAAGAGAGTTTAACACCTATAAAATAGGGTATATGGACTTGAGGGGAAACAAACACATGGTTTGAGGCTTTTGTTGAGCAAGGCCATGAAAAAAAATCAATTCTAGTTAAATTTTTAACGTGTTTGTTCTTTTTCCTTTTTGATTTTTTTTTCCGATTCATCTTCGGTTTATATAGTCGGGTTTAAACTTGGTTCTTTCTGTAAACATGGTGGGCATGTTATGTTTTTTAAGTTTGAAGTATTTTTAGAAAAATTAATGTTATTCAATTTATAAAATCTATAGAAATTTTACAAAAATAATCAATTAAATTAGTTCTATCTTCAACTTCAAATATTTAGATTTACAAGAGCGTCGACATTTAAGATTTTGAAGGACATCAGCAATTCTTCTATATCGATTATGATTTAATTATAAAATTATTTAAAGACAACTATGTGTAGCGTTAGAAAAAACATTATCTTATCACATAGTGTGAGTGCCTACTAGTATTCCATCAAGGATCTCATGAATGAGCATGCATTCGTATCGATAATAAGCACGATTGATGATAGTATGGTGAGAGTGTTAGGAAGCAGATTCGAGATGACTATTCCTAAGAAATAGATGAACATACACTTTTGAAGCAAGCTTCTAACATCGCATTCATAGCATAACCTTAAACCTACTTATCTTTTTATAGGCTTACAGTGATGAAGAAACTAATAAATAACATCAACCCACTACTTTTAAACTTAAGGAATTGCATGCAAAAAGAATAGATAAATGAGAAGATAATAAATTCATAATAACTAATGTCACTAGACCATAAGAAAATGAATTCAAGGGTCATTAGAAGATGAGAAGAAAATAACTAATGCCACTATACAACAAAAAAATGAATCTAAGGTTCTTCATAATATGAGGCAAAATCGCAAGGGAGTCTATGGGGAGCGATGTAAGGAAGAAAGGGCAAGCGGTAGAGTTGTTTCACGTAGATAAAAAATTACAGCAGACGAAATGGATTAAATAATTAATGTCACTAGACTATAAGAAAATAAATCCAGGATTCATTAGAAGATGAGGCGACATCACAAGTTACTATTTATCATCTTTGTTATTTGTTATTAATTATTAAATATAGAGGATAGTTTTTTTAACATGTCTAAATGACAAACTGCAACAGTTGAAATGGTTTTATTTGATATACTCATATACCCGAAAACCAAAACATTTATAAAAAAAAAACAAAACAAAACTGGATCCTTATAGTGTGTTAAAATCACAAAAACAGAGTTCACATGTATCTAAATCACACACTTGAAACAAAAACCTCCACCAACAACATTCAATAACTTGAGATCACTTGAAGCACTTTGCATCCAAAAGGGCCTCACCTTCAAAAGGCTCCTGATCCTCGATCATCTGATTCACTCGTTCCTTTTGTGCCTCGTCCGAAAGGTCAACTTTAGTCCACTCATAGAGTTCCATGTCGTAACACTCATCCATCACAAACTTGGGGATTTCTTGACCACGGAATAGCCATAGACCCTTCACCTTATATGGTGGCTCATTTCCAATAATCAACATCTTACCAAAAGCGTATTGCGTGCAAGATCCATACGCTGCAGAAATCCTCCAACCTTGTTCATGGTGACAAAAGAGACGGTGTTCTCGTCATTGTACTTGTAGTTGCAAAACCAAAGAGAGTAGCCCTCGGGATCAAAATGTCCCAAAATCCTACAAGTGTCCAAATATACGCTAGTTTCATATTCAAATTCAAATGTAATACATACTTGAAGAAAATAAAAAGACATACAGTATGTACCTTTAATGGCAACCTCACGGAAGTTAGTCTTGGTGTTAGAGTAAAGCCTCTTCCAGTCATCCAAGACCATCTTACTTGGAGGTAGTAAATCAAGAGGGTTCTTCGGCTTAGGCTTTGGTGCTTCTTCCTCTGTGGCTGGGACTTCAGGTTTGGGTGCCTCTTCTTTCTTAACTTCTTTCTTGGGCTCGGCCTTGGTTTCGCCTCTGGTTTCTTTGCTGAAGGAAGAGGAATAACAGCTTCTGTTTGCTTGACTTCACCAATTATCTTGCTGAAGTTAGGTTGATAACCATGGTCCAAAAATACCTCTCGACATGAGGATACTCGGAAGTGAAGCTCTTTGGTGTTAATAATTTAAAAGCCATCAATAAGTTACATGTTGTGATGATGTCAGCCAAGGTCACGCCATCACCAACCAAGAAAGTGTTTGAAGCAAGATACTTGTTCAAAGCATCAAGACCCCTCTTCAAGCCAGCAATATAGTTCTCCTCAGCCTTTAAAACAGACATCAAAAATATTATTTAGGCCCTTAACAAATCATGATGAATAAATATATCTATTATATAAAATAGAAAATACAAAGAATTTGCAGAAAATAAGAAGCAACTAACAGGTTTGATGTAGTTGCCATAGCCCAATCTTGGAATGTACCAGCCTCTAATATTTGAATCAAGCTCAAATGAAGAAAAGTCAATCCATTGCTCAATTTGGCCCTATACATATATCAAATGAAACATGTAAGCTTCATTAATATGTAACAATAATTCATATATTGCGGAAAATGTACATAAATAGAAAAAGTAACTTACATATTCTATTGGGGAAGACCCGAAGAGGAAGCTTCCATGGCAACTGAAATAACCAATACGAAAACATAAGAATGACCATACAACACTAACAGAGCTAGAACAACAAATAAATTGAACCCTTACCATAGCGAGCAATTGCATTACTCTCGAATATAGGCCCATCAGGAGTCTCAAGAACAGGAATCTACATCAATGAAAAACCATAAGTAAGTAAACAATATAATAAGTTTCAGATTTTCATAAAAAAAGTACGAAAATTAGAATAAACCAAAAAACAATACCTTTCCAATAGGGTTCATTTTAAGAAACTCTGGAGACTTGTTTGTAACTCCCATCTCAAAATTATCAGCCATTTTGATTTCAACACCAACATATTCAGCAGCAATTAGTGCCTTGTACACATTCTTACTTTGTTTTACAGAATGAAAGATCTGCACCCATATCACATTATACGTCAAACAAACACCAAACCAACTGACACAAAATACAGTTATCAAATGAACCCAAACGAACAAAGACTTTTGGTCTATATAAATCAAAAGCCAATACATCTACTGTACAGAAAGAACCTGACTACACAAAACATAGCCCAAAAGGGCATACAACAGTAACAGTCATTTCAATTATATATATTGATATAAGTCGAAACAATGGAAAGTTAATATTAGCTTTTGAAACAATAAAATACAGGAAAGGAGGATAACCTTCAATGAAATATAAAGACAAATAAGAACGGTAATAAACAGGCTAACAAGTGACGAAATAATCAGCTCGACTAAGAATGATGAAAAAAGTGGTATGTTTAACCAACATCTAAAAAGTTAACCGCAAAAAAAATATAAACATAGTAACCAACCCCCATTAAATTCCTAGTGCGGTCATCATAGTTTAAAATCATCTGATATAACCTCATAAAAAATGATCAAGACCATTGTTACTCTTTTCATTTAATTAAAACCAACAAAAGGGTTAGGCACTTAGGCTATACACACCCCTCTATTACTTGTCATACTCTCCCCCTCAATTTTTTTAAAACTTGTCATATTTTAACCTGAAAAAAATATTAATTTTAGGAAAATAGTTTTTTTTAAATAGGAATTTTCAAAAGTACTTCTTATATAATAATATAAAAACATATTTAAAAAATAAAAAAAAATTATAAAAATTTAAAATAACAATTTCTTAGATAAAAAAAATTAAAAATATCTTTTAGATTTGGAAATAGACCTAAACGAACCTAAATCAACCGATTTATTCGATTCGAATATCCGACTAAACCTGTTAAACCATTTATTATTCGGTTTATACGGATAACAGAAACCGAATAACCATGATTTTGTGTAACCGTTAACCGAAGTGAAAACAGAATTTACGATTTGATTTGATTTTTACGGTTACGGATACGATTCGGTTTTCGGTTATTTTCTGCTTTTGGCTGTTTTTGAACACTCGTAACCACTACATATAAAAATAATATAAGACAAAAAATATAAAAACAAAAAAAAATTATAAATAGATAAAATTTAAAAAATTTAGTTTAACATGTTAAAGGAAGATATGGTAAATAAAGTACATAAAGCAAAACTTAACTATTTTTACAAGTTGAAGGGAGGGATATAACAAGTCAAAATAATATAGAGGAGATATATATAGCGTCACCCTTTGAAAAATAATACAACCAACTTAGGTAATATTACCTCAATAATCTTAAAAAAAAAACCAATCCAGTGAGCAATTAAAGAATGAAAAGAAATTTTTACTTTTGCAATAAACCCGATTTAAGAAAAAAGGACTTTGCTCTAATGATCATTAAACCCATGATTGACTAATTAAAAAGAACTGAAGCAGGTTAAAGCAGATGAAAACATAAACCATTATCAAATTTAGTACATCAGCGTAAAGATTATGCAAAGCACGATCATCATCAAAAACAGAATTATATATACAGATAATCACGCTAAGTAACAGATTGTTTGAAGTTAGATTATTTGTTAGATGCCTATAACTTATAATTGACAAATTCATTAAAAAACTAAATTTTTTATCAGATGATTGGATGCAAAAGTCAAAAAAGCGACGATTGTTAACACAAGACAAATCAAAAACTGATCACATCGCTACAATTGATATTATAAAAAATCCACTATGTAACCTGATTCATCAAACAAAAACTAAACACAATCGATACACTATAGATGCACCTCAAAACCCTAAATCCGTTTAAATTCAATAAAAACAGGAAGATCGATCACAAACTCAAACAAAAAACACATGAATGAAACAAAATAATCACAGAACGAAGACGAAAAACTTACCAAAGCCATTGCTTAAGGATCAAACGATCGCCTTTTGATACCGATCTACAGTGGCATAAAAGGAGCAACGATTTAAAATCAGAGTTTGAAGCAAAATAAGTTTAAATCAATGAAACAATATGGATGTATGATTTGTAGTATAAAGGCAAATACCTGATGATGATGATGTTATGCGATCGTTCACCTCAAGCTGTAGTGGAAATTAGGGTTTTGTAGAGTGACTGCAAAACACAAAGGAGTGTGTTTTATCAACAATGGGCCTGGATGGAATAATTTTGTGGCCTGTTATATCACTGGCCCAATGTAATTGGTGAGTTTTGGTTAGAGATGGGCAAGTAAACCGGGTTCGAACCCGGACCCGGGTAGGACCTGAGAACATGTACCCGGCTTCAATCCGATTGTACTCATAGGGTTGGAACCAGTTATATATATATATTACTTTTTAGCGTACCCGACTTAAACAAGACCGGTTGTAACCGGTTTCAAACGTTTTTTTGCCTCTTAAAAAAAAGTTGCCGTTTTTAATGGGTACATAGCCATTTGTGATTTTTTTGACTGTTTTTTTATAAATTTTTCATTTTTAGCCTCATAAGTTAGTATAATATGTGTGGGTGTAATATGGTTGAGTACTCAAGTCCCAAATGTAAAAACATACGCAAATAACGCAAAAAAAATATTCTTGTTTTTTCTCGTTCTACACTTACTCTCTTGATATGCCTCACTCACAATCTTCTGTTTCTCAAGGTTCATCCACCGCTCTAACCGTTGTTCGTGTTCTTCCACACAATCGTATCATTGATGTTTTGTTCAATTAAGATATGATTGAGTTGAGTGACGGTTTAATAAAGGCTTGTTGCAAATTTTGTGGAGCTTTGTTTGCTAAAAATTCAAACAAGATTTTAAGCAATCACATTAATAGAAGTTTTGTAAGTTGCTGAAAAGAAATCCAGATTTGCAATAAATACAATTGGGTGAGACAATGAAATATTTAATTACAACGTTAATATGGTTGGAGATTGAATGGTAAAGTTTGTGATTCAAGAACCATTTCCTTTTAGTCACTTCAACAATCATCGGTTGACCAACTTGTTTCGAGAGACACTTCAACCTCATTACACACTTACATCCACGTAAATCGTATTACACTTACACGTTACTATTTAAAATTATAGAAACAAGCAAAAAATGATTTAATTATATTATTTTAAAATTTAAATATCGGTGTAAACTTAACTAATGATGTTTGGTCTGCTTCACACAGTTTACCTAAATCATACATTTACATCACCGCTCATTGGGTAGATCCCAGTTCATGGCAAATGATCGTATAATTGTATTTGATTATTTCTTGTATTTTTTGTTTTGGTTTTAGATAATGTAATAACTACTTTTAATGTACGAAATAAATTTTTTTCAATTGCATTGGATAACGCCTCCAACAACACAACCGCATTTGAAAATTTAAAATTAAAATATCTTTTGATTGCCAATGATAAATTTTTCTATATTCATTGTGTTGCACATACCATTAATTTAGTAGTGCAAGATGAGCCATGGAATTTATTGATAACTTTATTAGAATTTTTTGATTTACGTTACATGACGTTTTTAAGAATATAAAAAAAGATATCAAGATTATAAACAATTTTGTAAGGATACAAAATCAATTTTTTAGGTCCTAATCAGGATATATATACTCGGTGGAATTCAACTTATTACATGTTTGATTGTGCTTTAAAACAAAAAGACACTTTGAAAGCTTTTTATAATAGTCTTTCGAAATTTTGATTTTTATACTTAGTATCATAGTAATATCATTATGGAGAACATGACTAACTTCTGAAGTGATAGATATGTAAATCTATACTACTATATAAAGCATAAAGATATGACACAAATGTAATTTCATAAAAAACTAAGACATAATACAAATTTTTAAACATTAAGTGTTTTATGCAATAATTCCTATTTTGTCCCTCATTTAATAAACTTCTTCTAATTAATACATTAACTAATTCATATTATTAATACATTATGTAATAATATAAGATTATTTAATTCACAACATTACATATTTTATTATTTATAATACTTTAAATTTACATTTAATTTTAGTATTATCTTATTTGAATACTTAACTATATAAGTACTAATATAATAATAATAATAATAATAACTATTATTATTATTATTATTATTATTATAAAATTTATAAATAAGTAGTATATTATCTGAATACTTAACTATATAATTACTAAATACTTTATACTTATGATGATAATAATAGTCAATATCTATATTATCTATACTACTATATAATACATATCTTTGAATAGAGATGTAATTTTGCCAAAAATACAAGTTTTAAAGCAACATTTACAAATGAGTGCATCACATTTAAAATGGGTAAAAGATTTGATTAAAATTTTAAGACACTTTAGGGGTAATATGGTAAATTTATCCATTAAATTTTATAAAACTTGACATTTTTGCCCTTGTTTCTTTCATGTATTTAATAAACATTATTAATATATTAGTTAATAATATAATATTATTTAATTCACTTCATTAAATTTTATTTTATTTATGATACTATAAATTACATTTAAATTTATATTTACTAATTATATTTTCATAACTAAATAATATTTTAATTAAGTATATTATTTTATTTAAATATTTAAGTATATGACTTATATAATCTTCATATATATATATATATAATATAATATATATAATATATATATATATATATATATATATATATATATATGGATATTACGATTCCTTCCTGTAGGTACTGGGTTGTTTGGTGAGGTTCCGATCCAAAAATTATGAAAAAACCGACAAGTATGATTCTTTATTCTAATTTTTATTTGACATATTGATTATTGTCAAAATCAAAGACAATGTTAAAGTGGTCGATAGAGGCATAATGAATTGTAGTATATGGATATCACGATTCTTTTCGAATGATCTAATCTATATCTCATTAGTTGTTATTTCAAATAAGGATTTTTATATTGAATTGGGATAAATATGAAACTCAGATGTAGCAAATCCAAAAAATTAGTTATTAGATAAATGTTTTGTCAAAGAAAAGATAAATAGTGAAGTTTTCCAAAGAATGAATTAGTCTTATCTTTAATAGATTAATTGTTTTTGTTAGATCAAGATTTAGTAGGTTTAAATGGTGAATTCTACTCAAAATGTTATTTCTTCTTCAATAGGCATGAATGATAAAACTCATTAAATTTTATTATTTGATTGAACGGAATGCTTACTGAATAGATGTTTCCATGATTCTCCCTATAGATCGGGTGCTCATATGCAATCTATCCTTCAACTAAAAAAGTTTCAAGTTGAGGAGTTTGACGGGTTACAAAAAGTCGATAATGGTTAGTCAAATTTTAAATGCACATGCGGGTGCTTATAAAAGATCTAAAACATTAGACTCCTTCAGACTAGAACAATGTGATATAAAAATATAAGGTTCTTAAAAGGTACTAGGTTGCTTGATGGATGGAGGGAGGTTCTTAATTTTTCATTGATGAGTGCTTGGAGTTATTTATCATGTATTCATATGAGTTCTCATTGAAGGGGTACTTGGTTTTTTATTACATATTATTGGGAATCATAGAATTTAAACTACGTCAAATCGATGATTTGATTAGGTAGTTGTATGTTTGGCTATATTTGAATGATTTTTCTTATTTAGATGAATCACCAGCAGCTCACAACAGGACTTTAGTCTTTTTTGAGCCATCCTCTTTACCACTAATTTGTTTGTGTTTGATTTTTATGTTACTATAATTAGGATTGTGGTATTTGTAAAAATTAGTAACGTAAACCAGTATCGTGTTGTAATTATTACTGCCGTCGTATTGCCCGTGTCTTCAACTAGTTTGTACTAATATATAAAGTATTTGAGGATAACACACTTATAATACTACTCAAAATTTAATACACCTAATATAATTTTTTTAAACACAAGGTACAACTATTATACATAATAGTTTCTAGTTTGCCCCTATTTAATAAATTATTCTAATTAATATGTTATTTAATATATTATTTTAATATATATTAAAATATTTTTATAACTTAATACTATTTGATTTAATTACTATTTTATTTAAGTACTTAAATATATAATCATTAAATAACTATACAGTTATCATAATAATACCAAATATTTTAATGTTTTAGGCAGGTTAGAGAAAAGACTAGATACAACCTACCATATCATTATATATAATAAATAGAAAAAATATGAGAAGTGTATGTTAAGATTTTTACTCAGTTTTATCATAATAATATTTTTTTCTTCAAACTAATAAAAAACCTACTTTTGTTTTTTCTTAAATTTATATTTAAACCCGTTAAGTCTTCATCATAATAATAATACTTAATTTTTTGAGTTATGTTAAATTTATAGTTAATCATCATAACTTTTTTTTAATTTTATACATAAGTCTTCAAGTTATGAATCAAAGTTTTATGTATAAACTTTTGAGTTATGTCAAAATTTCTTTTAATCAATTTACAATATAGCTCGTTAATTATAATAAAGTCACTATACATGTATTTGCTATTTTTCTTATCTGTTTTGAGGCATATATTTTTGTAATTTATTCTGTTACATTTTATCGGTGTTTTGCACGTAGTGTTTTTTTTCGGGTGGTTAGTAATAACGTATAAATCATCATATTAAATCTTTTAGCTTTTATAACCCAAAAAACTATCATTATAATATTAACATATACGTTAAATAATATCACGGCAAAACGCGGGTCTAATTCGCTAGTTGTTTTAAATGATCACTTAGACGCGATAAATTGTATACAAGACCAAACAAACCTCGAAAACAAAACAACACTTGAAACTAAAATATACGATAAAGAGGTAGAAAAAAGAGTATCTTCAGGCATATCCGACAAAAAATTAGCATTTGGTGAAATCTCTCATAAAAATTAAACATTAGACGATAACTTAAATAAAAACTTTATGTTATTTTTTTATTCCTTTATGTAATTTTAAGTTTTTTAATAAATAAATGGTGAATGTGATGTTTATTTAATATTTTATAGAAATACATGACGATAAATAAGACGGTTATTAACAATAACAACAACACATGCACAAGAAAAAAACAGGTATTGTACCCGATTTCGGACCCGATCCTACCCTAACCGGGTATATCGAGTAAGGTTTTAAAGATGGTGAACCCGTGGGGCCCGATTCATACCTGGGTAAAAAATACCTAATTGGGGCCAACCCGAGTTGTACCCGGTTTTGGGTACGACCCAATAGTCAGTTTGTGCACTTCTAGTTTTGGTTATTTGACAAGGAAAGTTGCATTTATGGTAACAATTTTTTACTTGTGTGTTGTAGTGGGGTGGTATTAGTAAGAAGATGTATGAAGTTGTTAAGAATTGTTTATTCACATGTTTTTATGTGCTAAAAGAAACATATAAACTTGTGGCAGATTGGTTATGGAGCTTGAAACATGGATAGAAAAGACTATTATGTCATGTATGTTGTGGTATAGAATATTACTGTAATTAATTTAATAGAATCAGGTTTCTAAAAAGTCAAAGGACCAAAAATCTATAAAATAGTTGTAGGTCAGAGGGATCGAACACGTGACTATCAAAGACATAATTGAATTAGCTACTAGATCCTCTAACATCACCTTTGTTTTTAATAAGAGAAATAAGTTGTAGGATCGGGTTTTATCACTAAACATTTGGTTTTTCTCTCAAACTCACTTAAACTACACTCGGATGAAAGTAAAGTCACTAAGAGTTGATAACAATATAATAAGTAGTAATAAACACAGGTGGTAATTTTCAAGGTACTTGCATATATTGCTTCTCAACTCAAAATATTACAAGACTCTTTCAAGCATGATCTTATGAGTTATAATGAAAAACTATATATAATACTACCTACAGCCGGATATACTTTGATACCAGCTGAAATCCTCTAACTAAAGCAAACACTACAAAGCTATAGTTTAGGGTATCTTAGATAAAGTCTTATCTAAGATATGGTAGTCAGGACATGTCCCTGACTTAGTCACCAACTAAAGTTGGTAACTTGTACTAACATAAAAAGGTGAACATTGGAATAAAGTATGGTCAACTACATGGCCCTTTAAGAAAATGCCATGCAGTATCAGAGGTCTGCAACGGAGTGTCAGAGACCATACTTATGTCCACTATTTCATAGTAGTGTCTTCCGAAGGTTAAATGGCTTCGGAAGAACAAGTACTTTCGAAGCCACTTATACTTCGGAAGAGGCTACTTCTTCCGAGGCTTGAGGACTTCTTCTTTTCTTCATACTTCGGAAGTTGTCTTCTGATCTCTTCTTCTTAGACTTGAACTTCGGAAGTAAGTACTTTGACTTTGGAAGTAGAGTTTGTCTTCAGAAGTTGATCTTTTGCTTTGTCTTCAGAAGAACTCTACTTTCCTTCGGAAGCTCCACACTTGGCTTCTGAAGCCTTTTGTAAGTAGTACCAAAATTTGTCTAAGTGATTTGGTTTTGGTTGCACCAGCATTCTTCTTGATCTAACAAACTCCCCCTAGGTTGATGCTACTAAAACCTCACTTGTTTCTGCTCCTCAAAACCTTAAGCACCAAGGAGAGTAAATATTTGTCAGTTTCCTTATTCTTCCCTGAAGTGGTGCTGAGAAGCTTGTACATATCATTATTTGACAGGAATTCTAGTCTGTCACCCTGAATGATATGTACCCGGTTGTGTCCCTGAAAAGAGTTAGTTGATGGAAGCTATAATCATATTCCCATCTAACTATAGGTTCTAATTCAGGACCCTCCACCATCTGTAGAAAGGTTGTACCTTGGGTGGGAGGTCTATCCTTGTCTTCCTTTCTTCTCAGCTTCAATTCTACTTCAATCTTAGCTTTTGCAGTTAACTCAGCAAGATGAGACTACTGAGATGATTTCTTTCTGATGTGAGCCAGTTTCAGAGTTGGAGGATTAGAGAATGGTTTTTTTTGCTAACTTAGAATGTCAAACCTGCTAGAGTGTAGTAGAGATGAGGCATTCACCTTTTGATTTCTCCATTCTCTCTTTCCACAACAAAGTGTGAGAGGCTTCATTGAACCTCCACTGGATTATTTTCTTTCTAGCACAAGAGGCTGACAGGAATCTTGTCCTCTTTCTTTGTATCCAGCAGAGTCACCACCTCCTTCTTAGTCTTTTGTTCATCATTAAGGTGTCTGAGTTGAGGCCTAGAAGTTTTGCAGCATGGTCTAGTGTTCCTCTGGGCATATCAAGAAAACTAATCTCTTGTGAGGGAATATGAAGATCCATCTGTCACACCCTCAAAATCCACTTGCGGAGTTTTACCGCGAGGCGTGTGAACAAACCAGGATCACAGTCAATAGTTACTCAGAACGACTCTAAATGCCATAATTTAAACAAATCAACCAAAATACCAACGTTAAACAATGCGGAAGCGTTTTGAAAACAACCCAAGTCAATAAAGTATAACTTATGGCAAAACAAGTGCCAAACCAAAGAGTAAACTATAATTGTTAAAATGTCACATGTCTTGAAGCATAATGTCTTAAAATGCAGTGAACCGTGCAGTGCTCCTATGGCAAGCAAGTTAAGGACCTGAGAAAAGCATACTAAAATGTCAACACATAGGTTGGTGAGTTCAAGAGTTTGAGTTCAATAAACATGTAAACAGTTGCGATAAATATAAGCAGTGTATAGTAATAGATAGCTAGTCTATTATCAGTAAATATTATACATAGTGATTTTGCAATTGAAGCTGACTGTGATAGTTGTTGCCTCCTGTCACGACTTACCATGTCGTGACAATGTTCAATAGGACAAATTGCACCCGGTTGACCTCGAGTCACACAGGTGGGGCTCGTCAGACCCAGTAGTACTACCCAAGTTTCCCCGCTATTAAATATTAACAATTCAAAAGTGTGAGGACTTTTCTCATGGTAAACAGCACTATATTAATATTTACACAACTTAAATAATGAAAGCGTTCGTATAAATACCAGTATGCTATCTCCCCCAAAAGAGATTAAGTAAAGAGTGGGGCATGAACTCACCTGATGTATGCAAAGGTACTTAGGGTTTATTTTGAGAAACGAGAGGATAGCCAACCTTCACAGGTTACCTAGATCATGTGAGTACATAAGTACGTGTAAATAAAAGACATGTGAAACCCTAATCATACCAAAATCAAAGACTCAAGCTTCCAGACAAATAGACACGTTTGACCTAGTTGACCCGTTGACCCGTTGGTGACATTATGAGTTATAATTCAAATAAAGCCAATGAGCACATACAACATACATGATTAACATTCAAATAGTATCATACATATGCTATATCAACCAGGTGTATCACTTAGATCATCATACAATCAAGTACTATACAAGTCATGCGAATCTAGAACATTAACATAACCACTAGCTACAAAACAACTAACATGTCACACAAGTTCAACCATTCATCACATGCCATGTGAAGCCACTCACGACTTCACATCCTAAACCCTGCCAATCCTACTAAGTAGGGGCCTCAGATCCGCACGCGTGTATAATGATCATAACCAAATTCTTTAAGCATATGCATTGCATTCACAACATCACAACAATCAATTACCAGACCCAAGCATGATTCCTACTACTACACAACATCCAAACCATACATGATTACCAATTCCATTATCACCCATGATTATCCAAACATGCCATACAACTAATTTAACACGTTCTATCACACTAGAATCCATCCTTGAACATAATAGCAAGTTCCTATCATCCCAAACATGATCATAACATCATACTTCAACGTTTACACAAATAAAGTTTCCCTTTTGGGAAAGAATATCCCAAAATCTATCAAATCCAAGTATACATGAATTCATCAATAATATACCAATTCAAGCTCATACTAACATCTAAACATGATCAACAACACTTAAACACCTCAATCTAACAATCTTCATAAACAAAAGTTTCTACTTTTGGCAAGCTATGATCAACATCATCAAATTAAAGATTTCTAGCATTCATAACAACAATCTAGCATCTAATTATCATCATGAACCCATCCATAACATCAATCCATCACTAGATCACTACTACATGCAAAATAAAGTTACTATTCTTAGTAACCTATGAACAATGCATCAAAATCCCAACTTTCTTGCATAATCAACGTATTCTAACATTCATACAACCCAATAATCATCAAACATTCATCAAACAATCATCCATCATGCATAATCACAATAATTTCGAATTAGGGTTTGCTTCATAACCAAAGTTCATGATCAATCCACTAAAACATAGAATTCTTGCATAATCGACGTTAACTAACATGTATACAATCTAACTAACATGTTAACATCATCAAACAACATCCAATTCGACCTAATAAGGATCAATTTCGAATCTAGGTTCGGCCATAATAAGAACATCACAAACCTGAAAAAATCTAACCTTTAACTTGTAATTGCTTGAATCGATGCTTCCTAAGTGTTGTTAACTTGTAATCGACTGAAAATCGAGGTTTAAGGCTTGTTCTTGGCTGATTTCGAAGATGGAGAGGGATATGGGGATGTCGCGGCCGATGGGTGGGAATAGGGTTTGGGTTTTTGTTTTATTAATTTTAATTTACATATTTACCCTTTTAACCCTTGTAATTTGTATTTTATAAAAACTAGCTTTAAACTCTTTGTAAAGTGTTTTTAACTTCATAATATAAAGATATAAACTTATAAATTCATTATATATCTTATCTTTATAAAAACACAAGACATACGAATAAATAGGCACGTTTCCGCGTTACGCGATAAATTCTTTAATTAACCGTTTATAAATGTGTAAACACATAAACATAACCAATATTCACATAATCATTTAGATTCACAACAAATTAACATTATTCATTATTATTAGGTCACCAACGTTCAACGACAACTAGTGTGTGCTCACGACACGTGTATGCAAGACTTAACGGAACTAACGGAGCTTGGTAACGGAAATTTACCGGATGTCACATTATCCCCATGTTGAAAGAATTTTCGTCCCGAAAATTGCGTTACATGGTGAGAGTGTTCCATCACTGTTTCCATCACTGGTCTACTGCATTGGCACACAGAAATCGAAATCGTGTGAGTTTTGGATGAGTTGTCACATCATCCCCATGTTGAAAGAAATTTCGTCCCGAAATTTAAATCAATACCTTCGTCTGCTGGCATCGTTCCTTCGAATAGTTGAGGGTACTTAAGCTTCATTTGATCTTCCCGTTCCCATGTGAATTCCGGTCCACGTCGCGAATTCCAACGGATTTTAACAATAGTATCTTGCTTTGCTTAAGTGTTTTCACCTCACGGTCCATCACCTCCACTGGTTCCTCAATAACGCAATTGTTCATCCACCTGAATTTCTTCTAGTGGTACGACCGTCGTTTCATCAGTTATGCACTTCTTCAAGTTTGACACGTGAAATACATCATGAATTCCTCAGCGAATCAGGTAGGGCTAATCGATAGGCTACTGGACCTATCTTTCCACATCTCAAATGGTCCAACGTACCTCGGATTTAGTTTCCCTCGTTTACCAAACCGAACTACGCCTTTCCATGGTGAGACTTTCAACAAAACCTTGTCACCAACCTGAAACTCTAAGGTTTCCGTCTCTTGTCAGCATAACTCTTTTGCCTGTCTCGCGCTGCAGCCATACGGTTCCGTATCTGTATAATTTTCTCAGTCGTCTCATGAATTAACTCGGGACCTGTTATCTGACTATCACCAATTTCTGCCCAGCAAACCGGTGATCGACATTTTCTCCCGTACAACGCCTCGAAAGGTGCTGCCTGTATACTAGTGTGATAACTGTTGTTATAAGAGAATTCCACCAATGGCAGGTGAATTTCCCAGTTATTCCCGAAGTCAATCACACAAGCACGTAGCATATCCTCCAACGTCTGTATAGTACGCTCACTCTGACCATCCGTCTGTGGATGATATGCAGTACTCATATCCAAACGTGTACCCAAGGATTTCTGCAATGATTGCCAGAAATGTGACGTGAAACGAGCGTCACGGTCGGAGATAATTGAGATCGGTACCCCATGTCTCGAAACGATCTCCTTGAGGTACAGGCGAGTTAACTTCTCCATCTTGTCGGTTTCCTTTATTGCAAGGAAATGAGCAGACTTTGTCAATCGATCCACAATAACCCATATCGTGTCACAACCAGTACTAGTCCGGGGTAGCTTAGTAATAAAATCCATGGAGATTTGTTCCCATTTCCACATTGGAATCTCGGGTTGTTGTAATAGTCCGGATGGTTTTTGATATTCCACTTTCACCTTCGAGCAGGTCAAACACTTGCTCACGTACGTAGCTACATCCGCTTTCATGTTAGGCCACCAATAGTGAGCCTTTAGGTCATGATACATCTTGTCGGATCCAGGATGTATAGAATACTTAGATTTGTGTGCCTCGCTCATAACTAAATCTCTCAGATTTCCATGAACAGGCACCCAAAGTCTATCCATGAAATACCGAATTCCATCCTCTTTCATCACTAGCTGCTTATCCATTCCCCTTAAAAATTCAGAACCAATATTTTCCACCTTTAAAGCTTCTATTTGTGCCTCCTTAACTTGTTCGGGCAGTTGGGTACTGATAGTAAGCTGTAAAGCTCGCACCCGTCGGGGTTTAGCTGTTTCCTTCCTGCTTAAAGCATCGGCAACTACGTTCGCCTTTCCCGATGATACTTAATTGCGCAATCATAATCATTTAGTAGTTCCACCCAACGTCGCTGCCTCATATTCAACTCTTTTTGCTCAAAGATATGTTGAAGACTCTTGTGATCGGTGTAGATAGTGCACTTGGTACCGTACAAATAATGTCTCCAGATCTTTAAGGCAAAAACTACTGCGCCCAATTCTAAGTCATGGGTAGTATAGTTCTTCTCATGAACCTTTAGTTGTCTCGAGCGTAGGCTATCACTTGTCTCGTTGCATCAAGACACAACCCAATCCTTGAATGGATGCATCGCAATACACCACAAAGTCATCTGTTCCCTCGGTAATGCTAATATCGGGGCAGTACAGAGTTTTTGTTTTAATAATTGGAAAGCTGATTCTTGACTCTCAGCCCATTTGTATGTCGTTCCTTTGTGAGTCAAGGCTGTGAGAGGTTGTGCGATCTTAGAAAATCCTTCTATGAATCGGCGGTAATATCCTGCTAATCCAAGAAATTGCCTTATCTCGCTTGGTGTTTTGGGTGTAGTCCAATTCTTTATCGCCTCAATTTTGGCAGGATCAACGTGTATTCCTTTCTCATTAACAATATGACCTAGGAATTGTACCTCTCTTATCCAAAAGTCACACTTTGAGAATTTAGCATACAGCTGCTCATTTTTCAACAGTTCCAAGATCATTCGTAAGTGCTCTTCATGCTCCTCCTTGGTCCTAGAGTATATCAGTATATCATCGATGAACACAATGACAAACTGATCAAGATAAGGTTTGCACACGCGGTTCATGAGGTCCATGAACACAGCAGGTGCATTAGTCAACCCAAAAGGCATGACCAAGAACTCATAATGACCATAACGAGTACGAAATGCAGTCTTGGGAATGTCTTCTTCTCGAACTCTGAGTTGATGATAACCAGATCTCAAGTCAATCTTCGAGTAATAGCTTGATCCTTGAAGCTGATCGAACAAGTCGTCGATACGAGGTAAAGGGTATCGGTTCTTGACTGTTACTTTGTTTAACTCTCGATAATCGATGCACATCCGGAATGTGCCATCCTTCTTCTTAACAAAGAGTACAGGAGCTCCCCAAGGTGATGTACTAGGTCGAATAAAACCCTTATCCAAAAGCTCCTGAAGTTGTGACGACAACTCCTGTAGTTCGTTTGGTGCTAATCGATAAGGTGCTCTAGCAATCGGAGCTGCGCCGGGAGTCAACTCAATCTGGAATTCCACTTGGCGGTGCGGTGGTAATCCAGGAAGATCTTCTGGGAACACCTCCGGAAAGTCGCGTACTACGGAATATCCTCCATTCTCTTTTCTTCCTTTTGCTTATCGGTTACAAGTGCTAGGATAGCCACGCGGCCCTTTCGTAACAACTTTTGAGCTTTCATATACGAGATGATGCCTATCACAGCACCACTCCTATCACCTTTGACGGTAAGAACTTGATCACCAACCGGGATCCGTATAATCTTCTCGTGACATATGACTTCCGCTTGCTTGCTAGAGAGCCAATCCATGCCTATCACAACATCAAAACTCCCCAGCGTAACAGGCATGAGATCTATAGCGAAAGTATGACCAGCAAGTTCTATCCTACAGTCTTTAAGGATATGCGTTACATGGATTTGTTTACCGTCGGCTAATTCCACAGTGTACTTAGATTCTAAAGCAGAGGGTATATCACTTAAAAGACTACAGAATTTTAAGGACACAAAACTCCTATCGGCTCCAGTATCAAATAGTACCGTAGCAAAACAACCATTACAGGGAATCTACCAGTAACAGTTGTGGGATCATTTAGAGCCTCACCTGAGCCAATGACGAAGGCTCTCCCTTTGGCTCCATCTCTATTGCCGCCATTTCCAGTGCCATTTCCACCATTGTTGTTATTATTGCCATTATTGTTGTTGTTCCCATGATTGTTGGTGTTGTTGTTGTTGTTGTTGCCATTTCCGTTCCTTCTTAGTTGTGGGCAGTTTCGTTTGTAATGCCCTTCTTTCCCACACTCAAAACAACCCTTGGGGGTTTCTTGAGATTGTTGTGGCCTCTTCATTAGTTCACCACGGCAATCCTTCGCAGCGTGTCCAATCTTTCCACAACGTTGACACTTGAAGCTATCACACCGTCCCACGGGTGGTAGTTACACCGTGGGCATTTGGTGTCTGCCGCCGTAACCGCTGGGTCCTTGGTTATTTGGGGCAGTTTGGTTGAAATTGCGGTTATTATCGAACCGCCGCTGCTGCTGCTGAACTGGCTGTTGCTGCTGTTGGATATTGTTGTTGACCGCCAGACGATGATGATGATGATTTGTTATTGCTGTTGCTGGGAGCATCCCACTTCCTTTTGTTGTCGGGCACGCTCACCACAGCGCCCCGTTTGGGTAACCGCCCTTGCTCTACCGCCTGATCAGTAAGTCTATGGGCAATTTGGATGGCCTGCTGAATCGTGGTCGGGTTAGAAGCTGTTACCATACTTTGGATTTCAGGCACCAATCCTCGTATGTAGTGCTCGATTCTCTTATGTGTCTCATTAACCATTCCTGGACACAATGTAGCCAGCTCATGAGTACGGGTCGTGTAAGCCTCAATTTTTGAACCCTTCATCTTAAGCTGCCAGAATTCCATCTCCAACTTTTGCACCTCATTTCGAGGACAGTACTCCTCGATCATCATATCCTTGAACTCATTCCAGGGGAGTCCATTTGCCATCGCTTGTCCAAGCATCTGGACTTGCGCGTTCCACCAAGACAGGCAGCACCCTCCAAAGTCCCGGTGGCATACTTTACTTGATCCGCCGGTGGACAGTTACATTTGGAGAAAACGGACTCAGTCTTCTCAAACCAGCGTACAAGCCCTACAGCACCCTCTGTACCGCTGTAGGTGTGTGGTTTGCAGTCCATGAAGGACTTGTATGTACACACTGGTGGTCCTGTTTTAACACAACACACATTAATCAAACATCCCCTACAGTTATAAAGGATATCAGATTTGTTTTCTTGTCATTGTTTACCTGCTGGCTGACCCGCGTGGGCAGCAGCCACTGCCGCCTGAACATGCTCATTAATTAGAGCAGCCAATTCCGCAGGAGTCATGTTAATAGCACCACCACCCTGTTCTCCGGTGCCACGTCCACGTCCCGTCCACGACCACGTCCCGTCCACGTCCACGTCCCGTCCACCACGTCCACGTCCACGAGCGTCCATTCTTTTCACTTTATATTCACAATACAATAATGAGTAACATCATACACATTTAACTCATTGAAGCGTAGTAAACAGTAAATGAAAGAAATAACGTATCATCACAACCACAACATTCATAACAAAAATAATAACCAAAGTAAATAAATTGCAATAAGTCACAATGTATTTAGCAATGTCAAAATTGAAGTTTTGTCGTTCGTGTGGGGAAACAACCCTTCCCACATAGGTTTCAAAAAGAAAACACTACGTAGTCTAAGTCATATAAAGAAATCAATCGACAATGTCTGACCCATCACTATCATCCTCCATCTCCTCCGGTTCCTCTTCCTCGGGTCCCTCCTCGGGATCCTCCTCATCCTCAGAGTCTGCGGCAGGAGCAGGAGCTATAGCAATCTGGAGTGCTGCTAGTTGAGCTTCTAGAGTGGCAATCCTATTATCGGCTATGGCGTCCCGCTGTTCACGAGCAGTCACGCGTCCTTGGAGTGCCATAACACCATCTTGCATATGGTGACAACCGTTCAGCGTCTTCCCGTGTTCTTCCTTGAGTTCGTCCAATTGATGTCTCAGGTTGTACACCTCTTGCTGTAGTGTACAGACATCACCCGTGAGTCGTCTCACACGATGCTGTTCCGTATCCAGTGCAGCCATTAGTGCAGCAATCAGTTGCTCGTTGGACTGCGCCGTTCGTGGGAGTGAAGCATGGGTTGATTGGCATTGTTCCTAGTCCTTGGCTTTAGGACAGGTACGCGTTCCCTAAACATGATGTGGTCAACAAACCTAGGATAAGAACGCCAGTCACGCGGAGGGTCACGCTTCATCAACGCGAATGGTTGATCCCAGTCAATCTCCTCTCGGGGATAAGCCAGTCTGGGCCAATCGAATCCATCATCAGGTACAGGTGCGGGAGGTGGGGATTCAGATCGTGTAGGTGATTCGGGTCGTTTACCCGGAGCTCTTGAAGACGATGCCATGCTGCAGAGAGTGTGACGTGTATGCCAATGAGTATACAGTAGATGAGAGTAAGGCACAGGTAACTAATTAACTGTGTGCGGTTATAGTCTAGTGTGTATGCAACCTAGTTCCCTATAACCAATGGCTCTGATACCAATCTGTCACACCCTCAAAATCCACTTGCGGAGTTTTACCGCGAGGCGTGTGAACAAACCAGGATCACAGTCAATAGTTACTCAGAACGACTCTAAATGCCATAATTTAAACAAATCAACCAAAATACCAATTTAAACAATGCGGAAGCGTTTTTGAAAACAACCCAAGTCAATAAAGTATAACTTATGGCAAAACAAGTGCCAAACCAAAGAGTAAACTATAATTGTTAAAATGTCAATTGTCTTGAAGCATAATGTCTTAAAATGAGTGAACCGTGCAGTGCTCCTATGGCAAGCAAGTTAAGGACCTGAGAAAAGCATACTAAAATGTCAACACATAGGTTGGTGAGTTCAAGAGTTTGAGTTCAATAAACATGTAAACAGTTGCGATAAATATAAGCAGTGTATGGTAATAGATAGCTAGTCTATTATCAACAAATATTAATACATAGTGATTTTGCAATTGAAGCTGACTGTGATAGTTGTTGCCTCCTGTCACGACTTACCATGTCGTGACAATGTTCAATAGGACAAATTGCACCCGGTTGACCTCGAGTCACACAGGTGGGGCTCGTCAGACCCAGTAGTACTACCCAAGTTTCCCCGCTATTAATATTAACAATTCAAAAGTGTGAGGACTTTTCTCATGGTAAACAGCACTATATAACATTTTACACAACTTAAATAATGAAAGCGTTCGTATAAATACCAGTATGCTATCTCCCCCAAAAGAGATTAAGTAAAGAGTGGGGCATGAACTCACCTGATGTATGCAAAGGTACTTAGGGTTTTTTTGAGAAACGAGAGGATAGCCAACCTTCACAGGTTACCTAGATCATGTGAGTACATAAGTACGTGTAAATAAAAGACATGTGAAACCCTAATCATACCAAAATCAAAGACTCAAGCTTCCAGACAAATAGACACGTTTGACCTAGTTGACCCGTTTGACCCGTTGGTGACATTATGGGTTATAATTCAAATAAAGCCAATGAGCACATACAACATACATGATTAACATTCAAATAGTATCATACATATGCTATATCAACCAGGTGTATCACTTAGACCATCATACAATCAAGTACTATACAAGTCATGCGAATCTAGAACATTAACATAACCACTAGCTACAAAACAACTAACATGTCACACAAAGTTCAACCATTCATCACATGCCATGTGAAGCCACTCACGACTTCACATCCTAAACCCTGCCAATCCTACTAAGGGGGGCCTCAGATCCGCACGCGTGTATAATGATCACAACCAAATTCTTTAAGCATATACATTGCATTCACAACATCACAACAATCAATTACCAGACCCAAGCATGATGTCCTACTACTACACAACATCCAACCATACATGATTACCAATTCCAATTATCACCCATGATTATCCAACATGCCATCACATTCTATCACACTAAGAATCCATCCTTGAACATAATAGCAAGTTCCTATCCCCTAACATGGTCATAACATCATACTTCAACGTTTACACAAATAAAGTTTCCCTTTTGGGAAAGAATATCCCAAACTATCAAACATCCAAAGTATACATGAATTCATCAATAATATACCAATTCAAGCTCATACTAATATCTAAACATGATCAACAACACTTAAACACCTCAATCTAACAATCTTCATAAACAAAAGTTTCTACTTTTGGCAAGCTATGATCAACATCATCAAATTAAAGATTTCTAGCATTCATAACAACAATCTAGCATCTAATTATCATCATGAACCCATCCATAACATCAATCCATCACTAGATCACTACTACATGCAAAATAAAGTTACTATTCTTAGTAACCTATGAACAATGCATCAAAATCCCAACTTTCTTGCATAATCAACGTATTCTAACATTCATACACCCAATAATCATCAAACATTCATCAAACAATCATCCATCATGCATAATCACAATAATTCGAATTAGGGTTTGCTTCATAACCAAGTTCATGATCAATCCACTAAAAACATAGAATTCTTGCATAATCGACGTAACTAACAGTTACACTCTAACTAACATGTTAACATCATCAAAAAACATCCAATTCGACCTAATAAGGATCAATTTCGAATCTAAGGTTCGGCCATAATGACGAACATCACAAAACATGAAAAATCTAACCTTTAAACTTGTAATTGCTTGAAATCGATGCTTCCTAAGTGTTGTATAACTTGTAATCGACTGAAAATCGAGGTTTAAGGCTTGATCTTGGTCGAAAATCGAAGATGGAGAGGGATATGGTGAATGTCGTGGCCGATGGGTGGGATTAGGTTTGGGTTTTTGTTTTATTAATTTTAATTTACCTAATTACCCTTTTACCCTTGTAATTTGCATTTTATAAAAACTAGGCTTTAAACTCTTTGTAAAGTGTTTTTAACTTCATAATATAAAGATATAAACTTATGAAATTCATTATATATCTTATCTTTATAAAAACACAAGACATACGAATAAATAGGCACGTTTCCGCGTTACGCGATAATTCTTTAAGTAACCGTTTATAAATGTGTGAACACATAAACATAACCCAATATTCACATAATCATTTAGATTCACAACAAATTAACATTATTCATTATTAATAGGTCACCAACGTTCAACGACAACTAGTGTGTGCTCACGACACGTGTATACAAGACTTAAGGAACTAACGGAGCTTGGTAACGGAAATTTACCGGATGTCACACCATCAATATAGGTCAGTTTGATAGAGTCTTCCTCATAGGAGATGTCGCTCAAGGTTGTGCAGTTGGTGAGCTTTGTCTTAATTGCCTTAAACTCCTCTAGAGATGGATGTTTAGAAGGCTGAGGGGATGATTTGGAAGGTTGTTGGGTAGGTTGTGGTGTAGTGGTTCTGGAAAATGTGTTGGGTTGAAGGATGGGTAGTTTAGGTGGTTGAGGTGAGGAGGTGGGTAAGGATAGTGGTGTGGATTCAGGTGTGAAAGGTTCAGTTTTAATGGTGAATGGTGAGGGAATTGGTTCAGGTTTGGGTTAAGGGGTTGGTATGAAGTTCATCCCCTGTACCCTTTTATACATCTCCCTCCTTTTGCCCAAACGAATGTCAGACTTGATTTCACTGATAATTTGTTGCAGTGTCCTTTCAGACATTGGTCCCACCAGCCTTCCAGAAAGCCGTGAGCCAGGAGATAGTCCTTCATCCAAGCTTTCTCACCTATCTTCTTGGTTGCAGTGACCCTAGCTTCTTTTTATTTCTTCTTCTTCTCTTTTAACTTTTCTCTTGCAGCTCCTTTTCTCTCTTTCTCTAGTTGATCTTGCTCTTTGTTGAAGAGCCATAGGATCGTTTTATCAATATGTGGAGATAGCTCTTGAAGAGAGAAACCTCTAAAGGTTAGGAAATCTATCCTTTCCCTCCTAAGCTGCATGTCAGCTTCCCTTTGTTGTCTTTCTCTTTCTTCTTCTAAGGCCAACCTCACTGCTTCCATTTGTTGTTCATTTTGCAGTATGGTTGCCGTTTCCACCTTTATTAACTCTTTTAGTGGTAGCAGGAGTATGTATTCATTAACGACTCCAAGCTTAATGAGTCGGTCAATCACCTCAACTCTCTTCTTGTTGTTAACTGCCTCCTGGTTGGCTGCAACTGCTTTTGAACTGTCAGCTAACAGCTTCCCAGTTGGAAGTTTCCCTTTTATTTTGAGTTTCTCAATCCCTTCCTCCCCCTGAAGCTCTTCCCCTGTCATTTTCCTCTTTCCTTTGTCATCTTTTGATGTGCTTGACTTTGGTGGTTCTTGGAGGGAGGACTCAGATTGCAAGAGAGGTAGTGAGGATGTCTGAGCTAAAGGTTTGTTGAGAAAGTACTCACTATTCACCTCAGATGCCAGCTCTAGAATTGCATTTGTGATGATTAGATCCTCGAACAGTGAGAACAGTCCTACCGCAGCTTCCATTTCAGCTTAAGAAGATTTGGCTTGTTCTTCCAAGGCTTTAACTTCAACTTCGAAAGTTTGAGGGAGTCAGTTTCTGTCTTAACTGCTTCAGTTGTTGGGCCATCAGTCCTCATTTCCCCTTCAAATTGAATCTCAAGTTCCATGTGGACCTTAGGTTGACCAACTTCTTCCACAATGGTAGAAGGTGCACTTAGCCTCTTCAGCTCTTCAGCTCCAAAATATATCATTGCTGCATCAGGGCTCGGCTGATCAAGAGAGGATCTCAACAGAAACTTAGAGAAGAGTCTGTAGAGATCTTTAAGCATCCTTGAGTTAATTTGTAGCATAACTTGGGATGGCTCAGAAAAAGTTGTAATGGGAGCCAAATATTTAGAAGTGAAAGTTTGGCTCAGTGGTTCCCCTGATGTTTGTCTATGAATATTCTCCCCCTTTTTGGTAGCATCATCTTGAGAGCTAGATGAGCTAGAGGAAGAGGTCAGGGAGACCTGAATGGGTACATGCCTAACAGATCTCTCAATCTGTTTCTCAGCTAGTTAAGCCTTGAGATTGTCAATTTCAAGTTGCTGAGTGGCGGACCTTTCTTCTAAAGTCCTAACTTTGGATTCAAGGTTTGAGACTTTAGATAGTAGGTCTTGAATGAGGAGTTGCATACTCCCCTCATCTTTTTTTGAAGAATCACGGGGAGATGAGGTAACATACCTAGTATGTTCAGCCTCACCACCAGATGTGGCTTCTTGGCACCCTGGTTTCCCCTGCTTAATGATGTCTCTTTCAGAGTCATCAAAAGGCATGGTTGCCACAGATTCAGTCTCATAAATATTACCATTATCGATAAGGTCCATTGAGGCACCTTCTGTAGTGGCAGCTGTATCTGCATGAGTCCCCTCCATATCAATAGGACTCACCTCAGTAAAGGTTTGTTGATGGGGGCTAGAGATAAGAGGTCTCTCTAGGCTCTGTTGATCTTGGAGAGGGTGTGGTAGATCAACTTCATTGCCATAGAGGGACGTAATCTCTTCATCAGTTTTAAAGAGAAGGTCAGTGAAAGATAAAGAGGTTAAACCTACTGACCCGAGACTTTGGTCAATGTCTACAGGCATGGAGCCTCTGGTGGGGCTGTCCCTTGTTAGCAGCTCAGAGAAGTGTAAATACTCACCCTGAGGGCTTTCAGATTGGGTAGTGGGCTCATGGGTTTGAGACCGAGGAGACTCAAGACCCATATTGAGGTCAATGGTGAACGATGGTAAGACCTCAGGCTGAGTGGAAGCCCAATGTTCCACTCTAGCCCTTTGGGTTGAACAGGAGGAGCTTGTTCAATAAGAGTAGATTAAACAAGGGTTCATTTAGGGCGTCTTTGGTAAGTGATGGTGATGAGAAGAGAAGGCAAAATTGGCATTGTGGGGGCAGTTGCTAGTGTGGGTTCATCACTTGTGGGGTCAACAGTGATGTCACCAGGAGCTATTTGCTCAGTCATACCTGGAAGTAGAGAAGTGTAACTTCTAGTGAAGTTGGTGGACACCTTCATCAAAGTTTTGAAGATGGTAGGCCTCATTTGAGGGACAGGCAGAGTGGCTGCACAGACAAGCCGACTCTGGTCCAGCTCACAGTTGATGATGTGTTGAAGAAATCTGGGATACATAAAGAATGTTTCCCTCTGGAGATTTCCAATAAGATTGGTCAGCCCAAATCTTGAGTAGTTGAAGCGGAGGCCTCTCACCATTCCATGAACTAACCACCCTAGTTTGTATGGAATTTGGTCCCATCACCCAGATTTATTGGACAGACAGTGAAGGACAATGTGCAGGAGGAACTTACAGTTGTATGAGAAGTTAAATTTGTAGACAGTTGACCAGCTGACGTATCCACCATATCCCATGAGAATGTAGGTGCTGTCTAAATCTGCTTTGGGGAACTCTGTGGGTGCACCCTCGTCATGAAGCTCAAGATGCTCCCTAATAAGTTGTTCAGTGATGACCAACTCTTGGCCACAAATGATGGATCGTATTACACGAACCCTATTTAGGGTTTCAACCTGACTGTTACCCAAAATTCAACCATGTGATTGGTGTAAACAGTGGGATTAACAGTCAGAGCAGTGTAGTAGGATGATTGGATGAGGAAGGAGATGATTTCAGAGAAGTTCGCATCTCTTGAAGAGTCGAGAAGTGCAACTTGATTGTGTTGAGGATTTAGGGCCATTGGGAGAAGTTGAAGGTAGAAGAGTTTGAGCTTGGGTGAATTAAGGAGAAAGGAAACTTTTAAGGTAGTAAAAATTATGGTAATAAGATAAAAGTGAATAGTCAGGTTGATTTAAAAGAGGGTGAAATGACGGTAATGGGGTTAGAATAAGGTGATGTGATGTATTAGTGGATGAAGTAACAGGGTCACCAAGGTTTAGTTTAGTTAAATAATCCGACATCATTAACAAAATCTTTACTTTTTACAGTGTGGGCCTAAGAGATTTCCGTTGCATAGTAAAATCTCTCTTCCGAGTATAAAACGTTTCTGAAGGTAATTTCTCTTCCGAAGGCAATTGCTACTTCTGAAGGTAAAAAGTTACTTCTGAGAGTAAAGATTGCTTTCCGAACGGAGAGGTTTTGTAAGCTTCGGAAGTAGATCTGATATGTAATCAATCACTTCTTCCGAGACTAAAAACTCTTCCGAGAAGAAAAATTATCCTTGGAGAATTTTGCTTTGGAAGATATGTAAAATATTTTCCGAGGGTTAATTTCTCTTCGAAAGAAATTTATACTTAGAGAAAATTTCAGAGAGACATTTTGTAACAGGGCTTAGATTGTATTGACATAAGACATTACACATTAAAAAGGTTTTCAAAAGAGGTAAACTAATCAATGTATATCATCCCAATAGTTGTTATGAGATACTTAAATCTTTCTTCATCAAAAGCTTTGGTGAACAAGTCAGCATATTGTTCATTTGAATCAACTTTGATTAGCTTAATTAGATTCTTTTCATGAATAACTCTAATGAAATGATACCTGATATCAATATGCTTTGTCTTGGAGTGCTTCACTGGATTTTCAGTGATGGAGATAGCACTATTATTGTCAATATGGATAGGAGTAATCATAAAGTTAATCCATAGTCTAACATTTGATTCTAAATCCACAGCAGCTGAGCACAGCAACTTGCAACAGCAATGTATTCATCTTCAGCGGTTGATGTAGAGATACAAGATTGTTTCTTACATTGCCATGAGATGTTCCTTCCACCAAGAAATTGACATCCTCCTGATGTTGATTTCTTGTCAATGTTGCAGCCACCATAATCGGTGTCAGAGTATCCATAGAGATTAAATTCATTGTTCCTAAGATATCAGAGACCTAGTTTAGGTGCTCCTTTGAGGTATCTGAGGATTCTCTTGGTAGCAGCCAGGTGAGACACCTTTAGAGCAACCTGATATCTTGCACAAATGCTAGTTGCAAACATGATATCAAGTCTACTAGCTGTGAGATACATTAGAGAACCAATGACCGCCCTATACTAATGTTGATCAGTATCCTTCCCCTCAAGGTCAGGACAAAGATTATGGTTTCTGGGTATGGGTGTTTTGGCTAGCTTACAATCTTTAATTTCAATTCTTTCTAAGATGTCATTGACATACTTAGATTGATTGATGAGAAACCCTTCCTTTAGTTGCTTCACCTGAAATCCAAGGAAAAAATCCATTTTTCCCATGGAACTCATCTCAAACTTCTTCTTCATAATGTTTTCAAAGTCTTTGCATATTTGGTCTTTTGAAGAACCAAAAATGATGTCATCAACATGCCTTGAACAAGCAAAATATCCTTACCAGACTTCCTTATTAAGAGAGTCTTGTCAATGGTTCCTCTAGTGTAACCATTCTTCAGAAGAAACTGAGACAAAGTCTCATACCATAGCCTAGGTGCTTGGTGTAGCCCATATAAAGCTTTATCCAATTTGCACACATAGTTGGGATGCTGTGGGTCTTCAAATCATGGAGCCTGGCACACATACACTTCCCTATCTATATCCCTATATAGATAGGCACACTTGACATCAAGCTGGTAGACAGTAAAATTCTTGGATGCAACATAAGCAAGGAAGATCCTAACTGCCTCAAATCTTGCAACAGGTGCAAAAATATCAGTATAATCAATTCCTTCCTCTTGAGTGTATCCTTGAACTACCAGTCTTGCCTTGTTTTTGATAATCAAGCCTCTGTCATCTCTCTTGTTCCTGAAAACCCATTTAGTGCCTATAGGTAATTGACCAGATGGTAGCGAACATAGGTTCCAAACCTTTTGTCTCTTGAATTGAAGCAGCTCCTCTTGCATTGATTCAACCTAACTACTATCTTTCAAGGCATCTTCCACCTTCTTGAGTTCCATCTGGGATAAGAAGCATGAGAACAAGCAGACATTCCCATGATAAGTCTGCCCTCTTATTCTCACACCTTCAGAGACATCCCAATGATGTTTTCAGCTGGATGAGTGTCATGAATCCTTAAACAAGGAATCACTTCCAGTTGCAAAGATAAATCCAGATTAGACATATTTTGCTCAGGAACAGGAACACTTGTTCAGCTGTTGTTTCAAACTCATTCAATGAGGACTGATTGAATGAATGAGAAATATCATCAATTGTTGGATGTGAAGTAGCATTAATAGTTGCCTGTTCCTTTAAAATGTTACTTTCCTCAGCTTGGTGTTGTGCTGGATCATCTGATGAATTTTAAGGAACAGCAAGTGATTCACTGGTTGAAGCTTCACTATTCCTTGATATAGTTATACTATCAGATCGGTAAATAGTGGAAGCTTGATTTGTGGTAGCTCTTGGAGAACTTGGAAGAGGTTTGGGTAGCTCAAACAGTTGATTAGCATCAGCATCAGCATCAGCATCATTTTGAGCGCCTGTTCCAACTGAAACATTCTCACAAGATGATTTAGAATACTTTGGAAACAATTCTAAATAAAAAAATATGATCAGGGTCATTCCCCCTAACACAAGGAGTGTGCTCATTAACAACTATATTAGATGACTCCTCAAATTTTTGATTCTTGATGTTGTATACTCTATAAGCTTTAGAGCTAGAAGAGTATCCAACAAAGATAGCATCATCCGACTTTTCAGCAAATTTTGCCAAATTGTCCTTTGTGTTAAGTATGGTACACCTGCTGCCAAAGGACCTTAGAAAGCCAATGAACGGTGGCCTCTTGTTCCATAACTCATAAGGGGTTTTTCCATGTGGCTTAACAACAAGAACTCAGTTCTGCACATAGCATGCAGTGTTAACTACCTCTGCCCAGAATGTTAGAGGTGGTTTAGAATCAGCTAACATAGTTCGAGCAGCCTCAATAAGTGTCATGTTCCTCCTCTCAGCAACACCATTTTGTTAAGGAGTTTTGGGAGCATTGTATTGTCTGGCAATCCCTTTTGAGTTACAGAATAAGTCAAGAATGAAGTTCTTAAACTCAGTCCTTGATCACTTCTAATAATTTTAACCTTGTGATCAATTTGATTTTCTATTTTAAGAATAAAAGATTTTAATGTTTTAGCAGTTTCATTTTTAGTTCTTAAAAAGAATATCCATGTAAATCTTGTAAAATCATCAACTATCACAAGGCAGTATGATTTCCTTCCAATGCTCATTATACTTGTGGGACCAAAAAGATCCATGTGCAATAAGTGTAATGGAGTAGTGATGGAGTTAACACTTTTGGATTTATGAGATGCCTTGTGTTGCTTCCCTTTCAGGCATGCAACTTTGCAGAAAAAGTCCTTTTTAGGCAAACCATGTACCAAGTTATTTTTAGCCAATTTATTCATTGTCTTAAAATTTACATGACACGTACGTTTATGTCAAAGTGTTGACTCATCACTATCAGCTTTGGAAAGAAAGCATGATACTTCACCCATTGGGGAAGCATTGTTCATATCCAGCTTGTACATCCCCTTTCCTGTGAGATCTAAAAAGCACCAATTCCGGAGGAATTGTCATCCTTGGTTTAAGGATAATGCACTCATGTTCTGTGAAAAGCATTTGATGCTTTTGATCACAAAACTAAGAAACACTTAACACATTGTGTTCAAGCTATTTGACAAAGTTAACTTTGTCAACTTTTAACTTCCCGTTGGATATACTTCCTCTGCCAGAAATATATCCTCCGGCCTCACCTCCAAATTGGATAGGACTTCGTCATGATGTTGAAACTGTTAAACGAGAGATTTTTTCCCTGTCATGTGCCTGGAGCATCCACTATCCACAATCCAGACATTGTTATTCTTGTCATATGGATGTCCCTACACACAAGATGAGATAATTAGTTTTGATTGGAGACCCAAGCCTTGTTGGTCTTGGCTTCTTCCAAAGATAGTGACATAATTGAACCAAAGGTTAAGCATGGGAGTTTAATGGATGTCTTTGAAGAAAAATCTTGGGTTGCAACATCTTTCTTGATCTTCCAATCCATCCTTTGGTTGATCATAGAAGATATGCTTGTACAAGCTTTTGCAGCATGGCATTCTTCCAAAGATTCTTTCTTTTTGGAAGAAGCCTTCACCACCTTTTCTTCCGAAGTAGTCTTCTTCTGAGATGGTTTCAGGGGAACTTTCTTGTTCTTCAGATTTTTAACAGCTTTTGATTCTGAAGCCATTTTCCCTTCGGAAGAAGGATTTTCTTCCGAAGACAACCTAGCTTCGGAAACTAGCTTTCCCTTTTTCATCACTTGGACCATCTGATAAGGTCCAAATGAGAAACCTTCCCTGACTCCTTCCTTTCTAACATTATTTGCATAATGTGTGCTAGCAGGATTGTAGTAACAATCTTTTGCATGTGGCTTTGCATACCACACAGAATGCATGTAATATTACTCTTTTGGGAGCTTGTGGGTTGATGTTTCTTATTCTTTTTCTCTTTGTCAACAACCTTTCCCTTAACTTTTGATCCTTTGGTAGGACAGGAGTGCTGGTACTACACTCCTTTCCTAAATCAAAAGTACCTATCACTTGGAATCCAGCTGAGATAAATACACCCTTTTGTTTTGGGTCAATCATCAGCTTAGACTCAGCCACTTTCTTAGCAGTTCTTCTAGCAGCTTTAGCTCTGCTTCTTCTGGCTTTGGTGGTTAGGATTTGATCTTAACTAGGAGGGGTGGGTTGATTTACATGTTCCTTCCATGTGCTAGCCTCTATTATTGCATCATTCTTCAACTCATGTGAAGATGGGTCAGCAAATGGGACCTCTTGCTCTTCGGTACCACATCTAGATTGTCTTATGGACTCATAAGAATATGGTGGAGCAATTTCATTGGTCCCCAACCATCCTTTGTTTTGATAATAGATTTTGGAGTGGGAGGATGATGCAATAATAGCTTGGAAGTTCTGCTCAGAAATAGCATACTTCCTGGCTTGAGCCTCAGCAGTGACAAGCTGGGCTTGAGCCTCAGACAATTTGGATATTAAATCCTTTATTTGAGTCTTGTAATTGGTGTGTTCATGTTTTAATAGGGAAACACTTTTCTCTAACTCTTCAATTTTCTTTTGGTAGTCAGATTCAGCCCTTTTAAAATTAGATTTCAAATCATTTAAAGACTCAACATCAGATTTAATTTCCATATTGTAGTCCTGATATAATTTAACCTTAGCAGTACAGGCAGGTGTACAGAGATGTTCATATACCTTGTTATCATCTGTTCCATCCATGAGTGCTTGAGCAGGAGTCACATCCTGTACCATAAAGCTCCAGTCGACTTCTTGAGCCATTGCAGCTGTTTCAGTCAACTTTCCAGTGGGCTTTGATGTAGAGGGATGTGTGGAGGCCTGTGGGGTTCCCGGTTTTGTTTTGGGAGCCTTGCATTCCCTTGCAAAGTGACCAAGTTGGTTACAGTTGTAACATTTGGCCTTGGTTTTGTCAAACCCAAACTTGCTGGTAGTTGGGTTCTGAGGGAATTGCCTTCCAGTTCTCTTGAAGAACTTCTTCGCTCTGTAGGTTAAAAGAGCCATCTGTTGGACAATGTCCACATACTCTACATCATCTGGACTGAAGCACTCTAGATCATCAAAGCAGTATTGAAAATCACTAGAGTGTCCACTTCTTGAGACAAAGGCACAGCTGTCCTGAAAGGAACTATGCTGAGCCTGTTGAGACCTTGGAGTCTCAGGGAAAGTGATGTAAGGTCTAGATGAGCAGGATGGCTGCTGGTTGTATGTCAGGTATTGTTGAGGTTGTGGGGTATCAAGTCTTCAGCAAACATTAAGGCGTTGCTAGCAGGAAGACTTAGAGGTCTGCTTGTCCGGTGGCCCTTCTTACTCTCCATCTCTAAAGGGTATCCATCAAGGATGCCATAAAGTTCAGTCATAGTAAGAGTGTTCAAATTCTCTGTCCTCTTGATAGAGACATAGTAGAATGTCCACTCATTTAAAAGAGCACTCATGAACTTTCTTGTGAGGTCTCTAAGTTCAGGAGTGATCTTCACAGACTAAAAAGAAGAAATAAGATCCATGTACCTGAAATACTGCTGGCTGAGAGACTCTCCAGCAATATAGGTGAAGTTCTCGAACTGCTGCTTCAGTGAGTCCTTCTTGGATTCGTTGGAACTTGAATACATTTGAGCAAGTGCATCAAATAGTTCTTTGGCAGACTTGCAATGCTCAAACCCCGCCATAATGGAGTTGGGTATTGCACTCATAAGAATAGTCATTGCATTGCTGTCAATGTCCATCTTCTTCCGGTCCTTGTAACATCTTGTAATTTTTTGGTTAATTTAAAGTTAACTTTGTTAATTCTTTTAAGGACCATGTTTGCCTAATATGAAACTTGGGGATTATTTATGCTTGATTCTTTGATTTCATTAAGTATGTTCCTTTTATTTAAAAGCTAATAATTAATCTATTGAATTATGTATTATAATATTACTGATAGATTAATAATAATAATAGTAATGTTAATAATAATAACTAAAATAATAGTAATAATATTAATAATAATATCAATTTATAAGATTACTAACCTATGAAATGCTTAAAAACTTAAAGTAATTAAGTTAGGGGGGTTAGTTGTCATTTTTTAAAACTTCAAATACAAGGTTTGTGCATAAAATAATAACAAAAGAAACTGCAAGGGGCAAAGTGTAACATTTTTAAAACCCAAACCAACCCTCCCTTCACCCACGTTTTTCCGGTCACCGGCGGCCATACTTCGGCCAAACTCTGGTGACCACCAAACACCCAAATTAAGACGATTTAAACCATGTTAAAGGTACCAAACGACTTGGAGAAGCACCGCGAACTCGAACCCATGACCAATTGGACCATTACAATCGGAGTTAAAGGGATTTGAACTAAAACAAACACCGTAATTGACATATAACCGTTAAACATTCAAATGTTGATGATTAATCACATTAATCGTACAGAAACGCTCGGATAATCATTACCAAGCTTAATGTATAGTTTAATTTGAGTTAAATCATCCATTAAACATCAAACTGAAACCAAAATGATCGAACAAGAATCGGGACCCGTTCGGCATCTCAACGAACAAATCAAAGCTATATAATGGAAGGGAAATGTTTCATTCGATCCCTTTCAACTCCCCATAGCTTCAATTTTACAAAAAATCTACTAATTCTGATTTCAAACTCATTCTGTTTCGCGAGCGAACCGAGGCAAAACCCGAGCACAAACACTTCAATTCGAAAGTAATCAAGTAAGTTAAACATAATTTTATGTTCATCTAAACATGGGGAACAAAAGCCCCACGGTTAATTTGGTTAACAACATCGAATTGATGTTCGATTTGATTCAAGAACAATCTAGGGTTCTTGGATTTGGGGGTGGTGTGTATATGATGCTTTTAAGATTTGGAAACCAAGTTTAACCGTGGCTAAGGCCTTGGTTCACTAGTTCCCCACTCACATTCTGTACTAGAGATCCCGGGTTCGAATCCGGCGACCTCCAATGTATTTTTTAGGCTTTTTCAGCCTTTAAAAAATATATATAAAATTTTCTGAAAATTATAAAAAATAGTTTTGTAAACTTTGTTTATTTTTAAAGCTATCCCATTATTTTTTATAAATTTATTTCCATAAATACCTTAACAATTTTCTTATAAAATAAAATTAACAAATATTTTGCCTAGTTTAATCATGTAAAAATAGACTTTATATAATATTTTCTTTTAAAACATTTAATTATTATTTGGACACTAAACATTTTATATTTATGGATTAATCATGATTACTATAGAAATTATATATTTTATAAGTTAAATTTACAAAATTGTTATAAAGGATTTAATTCCTTTAAAAAATTCATACATGATATTGTTCTTGGACTAAAATATATATAAGATCTCACTAACTAACGTTATCTAAATATTAAAACTCCCAAATTCCCATCGAAACCCTAGATCATGTTAAATCATTAATCTATATCTTGTAAATATATTCATACTTAGGTACCTTGTGAAGAACTTCGTTGGAATTATTGCTTATTATTCTTATTAATATTCATTTATATACATTTGATCAAGTGAGTATTTCTATACCCTTTTTTTATTTTTTTTATTTTTCACACTTTGGGGTGTAACATGTTACCTTATAATCTTTCACTTGTAAATACGTTTGACTCTTGTAAACTTATGGCTTTTCACTTGTATGTTGTGGTTAGTTGAACTTTGTAGCTACCATGTAATGTCGAATACATGTACAATCATTAACTATTGCTAGCCTAGCGAAGTCATAGATCTATGGGCCAGACAAGCCTGCTTAGTTGATCCAAGTACACTTAGCTAATCCTATATACTTGTAAACGTTTGAGACTTGTAAAACTTTGTTGAGGTTTGATTGTGCATTTCTGTCTTACATCCCTAGTTTACTTTGTTCTCTAACCTACAACATGAATTGCCATCTTTTATATACTTATGTATCGAAAACTATAGAAATCTCACCAACATTATTGTTGACATTTTATTTTTAACATGTTTCAGGAAATACTCAAGCTTGATTTCTACTCTTTGAAGCTTTCACATCTAGGAATGGACCTAGTTAAATAAAGGAAATAAAATGACTTGTTACATCTTATGTTATGCTTTTAATTTCTTTGAGACTTATGATTGTAATAGTATAATTGAAACTTATGATTAATATATATTTGGGTTATTAATAGCGTTATGTGGCTGTGAACGATTTTAACCCTCACACCTCGACGTTTCCGCCGTCAAGGTTGGGGTGTGACAGTCCTCATCAGAATAATCATCAACAGCCTTTTCTATCATGGCACTGTTTCCACCGGGTGCTGCCACCTTGGATTTATACGGGCAGTTGACAATGGAATACCACATTTTGCTGTCTTGGTATCTGATGAAGCCTTCCATTCGTTTGCTCCAAGACCTAAAGTTTTCAGGAGTAATGATGGGAGCTTTAGTCATAGTTCCCATCTCTACTTTGGATTTGTCAAGGGCCATTTTGAGAGAGTTGTAAGGAGGAGTGAAAAACAGATTGATTTGGATGGTTAGATCTCACAATCAAGAGCCTAAAGAGCTCTGATACCAATTGCAGGATCGGATTTTATCACTAAACACTTGGGTTTTCTCTCAAATTCACTTAAACTACACTCGGATGAAAGCAAAGTCTTTAAGAGTTGATAAAAATATAATAAGTAGTAATAAACACAGGAAGTAATTTTCAAGGTACTTGCATATATTTCTTCTCAACTCAAAATATTACAAGACTCTTACAAACATGATCTTATGAGTTACAATGAGAAACTATATATAACACTACCTACAGCCGGATATACTTTGATACCAGCTGGAATCCTCTAACTAAAGCATATACTACAAAGCTATAGTTTAAGGTATCTTAGATAAAGTCTTATCTAAGATATGGTAGTCAGGAGATGTCCCTGACTTGCCTTTCGTCACCAATTAAAGTTGGTAACTTGTACTAACATAAAAAGGTGAACAGTGGAATAAAGTATGATCAACTACATGGCCCTTTGAGAAAATGTCATGAAGTATCAGAGGTTTGCATCGGAGTGTCAGAGACCATACTTATGTCCACTGGTTCATAGCAGTGTCTTCCAAAGGTTAAATGGCTTCGGAAAAACAAGTACTTCCGAAGCCACTTATACTTTGGAAGAGGCTACTTCTTCTGAGGCTTGAGGACTTCTTCTTTTCTTCATACTTCGGAATTTTTCTTCTGATCTCTTCTTCTTAGACTTGAACTTCGGAAGTAAGTACCTTGACTTCGGAAGTAGAGTTTGTCTTCGGAAGTTGATCTTTTGCTTTGTCTTTAGAAGAACTCTACTTTCCTTTGGAAGCTCCACACTTGGCTTCGGAAGCCTTTTGTAAGTAGCACCAAAATTTGTTTAAGTGATTTGGTTTTGGTTGCACCAGCCTTCTTCTTGATCCAACATAAGTGTATCTAACACCTAAAGTTTTCTGGAAAAAAAGGAAATAAAAAAACATCTTACGACCTGTTACATTAAAACGTAAAACCAATGAAAAACCTACTGACATTTCTAAACGAGTTAGATGCAATAATTGGCCAAAATCTAGATGAATAAATCCATAACTTCTTAAACATTATAACTGTGAAGATAATAGTATACAAGTCAAAAATAGAAGGGTCGTTCTGTCATTCTTGTGAGTTTAAAGGTTTTTCTTGTAAATGTAAATGTAATGTTGCTAATTGACAGCTAGCTTTAAGTAGATGGGTTGTAATTGTAATTATGGTTAGGTCGTTAATTTTTAGTTAGATCCTATTGATATAACTCGGAAGAAGAAGAAGTATGAGTATCAATATTAATATTCTCTTGTAACTCTTTCAAAGTCTGAATGAAATAATTAGTTTCTCATGTTTGATAGTTTGATTTGATAGTCCTTTTTGATATTGTTCTTGAGTTAATCCATGGTGATTTTCAAAAATTGGTATAAGAGCTTTGCTCGATTTCTCAAGAAACCAATTGAAGGTCAATTCAATTGTAGGTCGATCCTGCTGAAGGTTGAAGGATGGTGTCTACAAAGTTCAAACTGGAAAATTTTGATGGCAAGAATGATTTTGCTCTGTGGCGGTTAAAAATGTGAGCCTACTAGTTTATCAAGGACTGGTAGATGCATTAGGTACTGAGCAAAAGATGCTCGAAGGAATCACATAATAAAGAAAGAAAGAATTGCGGGAAAAGAGAAAAGAGTTGGTGGAGAAGGCGCATAGTGCAATGATCCTTAGCCAAGAGATAAGGTTCTCAGGGAAGTGTCCAAGAAAACAACCGCGACTAGAATATGGACTAAATTCGAAAGTCTGTATATGACTAAGTTATTGGCCAACAGGCTGTACCTGAAGAAGAGGTTATACACATTTCAAATGGCACCCAACAAGTCACTTGATGATCATACAAATGAGTTCAATAATTTGATCATTGATTTAGAGAACATTGATGTCAAGTTAGATGATGATGATCAGACGATCATTTTCTTGGCCTCATTACCACAAAATCATGAGCACTGAAGTACAGAAGAAGTCTTGGCTTCCATGAATTCCAAGGAGTTAAATAGAAGAACTAAAGTAAAGAATGATTGGGCAGATGGGTTGTTTGTAAGAAGAAGACGTGAACAAATAACTACCATGAGAAAGGGAGCTTTTCGATCGAAGTCTAAAACAAAACGAAGGTGTTTTGTCTGTAACTCTAAAAAAACACTTTAAAAAGGATTGTCCTAAATGGAGGAAACAAAAGATGGAGTTTCAAAACTCAAAGAATCATTCTAATCATGTACAAGAAAGCTCTTTAGATGGGTATAAAAGTGCTAATGTCTTGGTGGCTATCGAGTTCAAACTGGTCAAGAATGGGTCATGGACTCAAGAGGTTCTTACTACATGACTCCCCATAAAGAGTTCTTCAAGAAGCTAATCCTGCAAGAACGTGGAACAATTTGGTGATGATAGGTCATGTCTAATCAAGGGAATTGGTACAATTCTTTTGAGTCTCAACAATGGATTTGAGGTAGAACTTCAACAAGTCAGGTATATCCCAAACCTAAAGAGAAATTTAATTTCTCTTGGCACTTTTGAAAGTGATGAGTGTCATGTGATTCTAAACAATGGTAAGGTAAAAGTGGTTAAGGGCTCAATGGTGATTATGTCTGGGAACAAGAAGGGAAATAATATCTACTTCCTTGTTGGCAAGGTAAGTTCTGGGTGTTTGAATGTTGTAACTCAGAAGAATGATTCAATGGCTAGTTGTGGCATAACAGGTTAGGACACATCAGTAATCAGGGACTCAACGAGCTAAACAAACATAAATTACTTGGCAATTTGAGTAGTTATGATGCAAGATTCTGTGAGCACTATGTGTTAGGTAAGGTTCATAGAGTAAGGTTTAGCAAGAGTTCATAAGTCTAAAGGTGTTCTAGACTATGTACATGCTAATTTGTAGGGTCCTACTAATAATAAGTCCCTAGGTAGAGCTGCTTATTTTTTGTTAGTCTTTGATGATTACTCAAGAAGAGTGTGAGTGTACATTTTGAAAGCAAAGTATAAAGCATTTGAGAAATTCAAGGAGTGGAAGTCTCTAGTAGAAACCCAAACAGAGAGAAAGGTGAAGAAGTTAGAACAGACAATGGACTTGAGTTTTGTAGTGCTTAGTTCAGTAAGTTTTGTAAGAGGAATGGGATTGCTAGGCATTAGTGTCCCTGGGAAGCTCAACAGAATGGGTTAGTTGAAAGAATGAATATAACCTTGTTGAATAAGGTTAGGTGCTTATTGTCAAGCTCAAGGCTGCCTAAGCAATTTTGGGCAGAGGCTATGTCTGTTGCAGCATATCTGGTGCATAGGTCTCCATCTTCAGCATTAGAGATGAAAAATCCTATGGAGATATGGTCAGGTAAAAGACAAGTTTATGAGGACCTGAGGGTGTTTGGATCATTGGCATATGCTCATGTCAATTAAGGGAAATTAGAGCCCAGGGCTATTAATGTATTTTTGTAGGTTACCCTAAGGGAGTAAAAGGGTATAGGCTATAGAAGCTAAAAAGTAGAAGTCCCAAGATATTGATAAGTAGGGATGTAGTGTTTAGAGAAAGCATTACTTATAATGATGTCATAAGTAATAAACATGTACTAGAAAGAGTCATTGATCAAGTTGATCATGCGCCTAAGATTGAGGGGAAGTACCTTCAATAGATAAAAGTTCTTGTAGTCAATCTAGTAGTCAAACAAAAGGTTCTTCCCTGGGAAATGAAGGGGGTGATCAACCTGGGTACAGTATTGCCAAAGATAGGCCTAGGAAGAATATCATACCACCTAAGAGATTTAGATCTTTAGGTGACCTATCAACATATGTGTTTACTGCTGTTGAAAGTGAAGTTGTGCATGATCCATTGTCATATCAACAAGTTATAGCTTCAAAGGATAATTAGAAGTGGGTAGCTCCTATGAATGAGGAAATAGAGTCCCTAGCAATGAACAAAACTTGGGTCTTAGTAGATAATCCAGAGGGTCAGAAACTGGTTGATTGTAAATGGTTGTTCAAGTTAAAGGAAGGCTTTGAAGGTGAGGCCCCTAGATATAAAGCCAGGCTAGTTGCAAAGGGCTATACTCAAAGGGAAGGTGTTGACTATAATGGAATTTTTTCTCCTATCATTAAGCATGATTTTATATGAATTCCATTAGTATTAACTGCTAAATATGATTTTGAACTTAAGAAATTAGATGTAATAACTGCTTTTTTACATGGAAATTTGGAAGAGAAGATCTACATGAAACAACTACTTGGATTTGAGATGGAGGGGGAAAACGATAAGGGCAGTCTGTTACAAAAGTCCTTATATGGACTAAAACAGTCTCCACGTCAATGGTATAAGAGATTTTATGAGTATATTGTCTCTAGTGGTTTTTGTTGGAGCAGCGATTGTTATGCCTACTATAAAGAATGCAAGCCAGGTATTTTTGTTCACTTGTTGTTGTATGTAGATGATATGTTGGTAGCATGCATAGATACTAAACAAGTTGATGACACTAAGGCTTTATTAAAAAGGGAATTTGATATGAAGGAATTAGGTCATGCTAAGAAAATCTTAGGCATGGAAATCAGTAAAGAAAGAGTTGCTGGTGTTATGAAGTTAACTCAAAGTGCCTATGTAAATAAAGTGCTAAAAGAGTTTTATATGATTGATAGTAAGGCTTTGAGTGTGCCTTTGGGTCAGCAATTTAAAGTGTCTAAGGATGATTGTCCCTCTATTGCGGAAGACGTAGCTTATATGACCATGGTACCTTATTCAAGTGCAGTTGGAAGTTTAATGTACTTGATGGTCTGTACTAGACCTAATATGAGTTATGTAGTCAGTTTGGTGAGTAGATATCTTAGTAATATAGGCAAGAAACATTGGGAGTGTGTCAAGTGTATGAGGTATTTAAATGGTACCAAAGATGTGGATTTGTTATTTGGAAGGCCCGGTGGTGTTGATTTAGTGGTACATGGATTTGTAGAGTCAGAGTTTCCTAAAGACAAAGATAATGGTAGATCTTAATTGTGTATGTATTCAAGGTTTATGGGGGTACTTTCAGTTGGAAGGCATCACTGTAAGGTGTTGTTGCATTATCTCTACTGAAGCAGAATTTATAGCTTTGACTGAATCAATAAATGAGGCAATATGGTTAAAAGGTCTTGTCTTGGAGCTTGGTATTGTTATAGGTGATGTTGTGGTTCATTGTGATAATCTTGGTGCAATTCAATTTGCCAAATGTAAGGATTCCAATAAGTCTGATGTAGTCAAAACATTCAAAGCATCCAAAGTCTTTCTGCATGCATGCACTAAAGTACTAAAGTAGAAATGCTTCAGAAGTTTTACATCTTACACAGGAAACATTCTAAGTGTAAAATCTTCTGAAGTGAAGACCAATATCTTCCGAAGCCAAATATGAAGTCTTCCGAAGCTTCAAAGACTCCGAAGCCGGTTTATGAAGATAGATTTCTTCCGAAGACTTTTATGCACATGCTATTATCTGATGTACTTTTCCATAAAACTGGACCACCTTTTCGCTGTAACTTTGTTTGACTCGCCAACTTTCACAAATTAGTGAAAAGGTCCATGCTTTTGGTAAACTGTACATTGAGGTCTTGAGTTGAGCTTTCTACTTTATGTACTTAATCCTTTTTGTAATATATTAGGATGTGATCTATAGCATGTCATAGTCACAAAGTCAAAAGGCAATCTGCCTTTTGACTCTACATTTGATTTTGTTGTCTAGTCTTATGTATCCAGCTGGCTTTCAAAGTATGGTCAGCTATAGGATGTAGTATATGTATCTCAAGTACTTGTAACTTTCCATTATGCTTTTGTAACACTTTGTAATAGAACTTGAGAAGCAATATACTGCATTTTTGAAACCAAATACTTGTGTTGTTTTGTTATCTTGTTTTGTCTCTCATTTATTTGAGTTCTTAGCATCTTTTACTCTAGTTAACCAGTTGCCTATTTGATCTGTTAAGTGTTCTAGAGAAATCTTCTCAATTGTGTTGTTGTGTTGTAAAGTGCATCACCCCTTCTAACGGTCTTGCATTTGGTATCAGAGCAATTTAATGCTCTTGATATAAGATTTCACCATCTAAAGATCCCTCACACACACAAAACACATAACAACTCAAATGGCAGCTATCACTAAGGCTGATATGGAAATTGGAACTATGACAAAGTCTCCACTGATCACTCCTGAAGACTTTGATACTTGGTGTCAAAGAATGGAAGGCTTTATCAGTCTCAAGACTCCAGGATGTGAAACTCTGTTGCTGAAGGACCTTACATACCAAGCACCTCATCTGCTACTGGTGATGGTTTGATTCCAAAGGTTGGGGCTGATTTTTCTGATGAAGACAGAAAAGAATAGAGATTGATCAAAAGGCCATGATAGCCCTTCAAACTGCTCTTCCAAACTCCATCTACAGAGGTTTCAAGAAATGTAAAATAGCTAAACAGCTATGGGATGCATTGAAACTAATGTAGAGGGTTCTATTGAAGCCAAGGAGAACAAGAAGGATATCCTGAAACAACAGTTGGAAACTTCACCTTTAAAACAGGTGAAACCATGACTCAACAATACTTCAAGTATGTTGAGATTGTGAATACTCTAATGGATGTTGGAGTAACTCTTGAGAACGAAGACATTATGAGGAAGTTTATGTCCTCTCTTCCTAGACAGTGGACACAATACTGTGTTGTTATCAAGAGGACTGAGACCCTTAAGACTCTTACTCTGACTGAGTTGTATGGTATTCTTAGTGGATATCAGATGGAGATGAACATGAAAACTCATCTGGTAACTCAGCAATCAAATGGGTTCAGCCCTTCATGTGACTAAAAGGGATAACATAGAACCTTAACATCATCTCATATGCTACCCTAAAAACTCACAAAAGGGTCCATTCATCACCTTTCTAGAGACTCTAAGAGAAAGTGATACTCAAGGAAGTCCCTTCCAAGAGATAAGTTCTTCTCAGGCTTTTGTTTCTACTGATGAATCCACAAGAAACTTTCTTTTCACCCTTGAAGACTTGGACTGTATCCATCCAGATGATATGGAGTATATGGAGATAGTTTAGTTGATAGCTCTTCTCACTCACAGAGCCAAAAAGTTCTACAAGAGGACATGGAGTAAGTTTCCTAGCAATGCAGCCAGTGGAAAGTTTGGGTTGGATAAAAGCAAAGTGTTACAATTGTAATCAAATAGAATACTTTGCTAGAGAGTGCAAAGCACCAAGAACAAATGGTGGCCAGACTCAAGCCAGACCAAACTACACTAAGAGAGCTCCCCAGAATGATAAGCTAAAGCAGCAAACTGTTGTTGCTGTTGAATAAGGAGGCTTTGACTGGAGCTTTAAGATGGAAGAAGCATCTCCAGACCAAGCACTCATGACTGACCACAATGAAGCCAAGGTATTGGAACATCTTTGCACTCCTGAATGTATTGCTAAAATCAATAGATATAGGTCGTACAACTTAGAGATGAGATCTAATCTTGAGTCCTTGGATATCTTAAAATATGATTTCAAAAAGGCTGAAAATGATTATAAGTTAAAGATAGAGGACTTAAAGACAACCATTTCAGTTCTTAAACATGAGCACACAAATTATAGGACTCAGATCAAGGATCTCATAGCCAAGTTGACTGAATGCCAGGATGAGCTTGTGATTAGCAAATCAAGGGTAGAAAAATATGTTCTTAAAGAAGAGATCTTTAAGAACATGATATCCTTATACTTGCATGCAAAAGTTTGTTATCAAAATAAGTAGGTACCGGGATCTTGTCAGATAGCTCCTCCCCACACAGTCTTGTCTATAAGATCTCCTAGGTGTGAAACTTGTGAAAATGAGCTTCCCCTCATAGACCCCTTGATTGAAGAGGATGCAAAGAAGATGGTGAAGAATGGCTCTGAGAAGAGTGAAGAAGAGCATTCTAAGAAGGGTTATCATCCCTTTGAGGAGAGTAAAGCTATTGGGATGACCAAGTCCAAAAGAAAGAACTTGATCTGAAAAAGCAAGAGAAAGGCAAAGAAGGCTCAAGAGATCAAGGTCACCTTCAACACTGCACGGAAACATGTCTTTATTTCTATAAAATTTGAAGTGGTTAAAGCTGAGGACTCAAACTTGAACTCCAACAACAAGAGTTCTAGTTCATATCCAAATCATCCCATCATCAAAAAGAAGACTGATAAGTTGTGCACCACTACTGTACAACATGAACCATCAAGCTCCAAAGGTGGTTCTAACCCCACACGAATTACCACATCATCTGAGAAGATGAAGATAGAGAGTGAAAGTGATCAAGTTCAACCTTGTTCTCAAAAGAAGACTACTAGAAGAAAGAAAATATATTGTGTTATGTGTGGTAATACCTCTCACTTTGCTAAGGATTGTGTTTACAATCCAAAGAGTACTCTAAACATCGTAAATAAATAAGCCTCTAAGAGTCTGAAGAAGAAGAAGCAAGCTTCGCAAGGAAAATCTTTTTCCTTCGAAAGCTCCAAAATGAAGAAGAAGACAAGTGGAAACTTGCCTTCCGAAGAAACTTTGGTCTCGGAAGGAAGGAATACTTCCGATGTATTGAAGCCTGTTGCAGTGAAAGCAAGATCTTCTGAAGACCCAGTCATCAAACTTCCAAAGACAACAGAACTTCTGAAGTATTGAAGGTCAAGTCTAAGCTTCCAAAGGTGGCGTGAAAGTAAAAAAAAATCAAGTGGCTGAGAGTTCTTCATCAACTTTAGAAAATGATATCTCTAGCATGACTATAGGATCAATTACTGTTGCATTGTCTTCAACTTCTTTTAATGAGCCTAAGACCAATGAGGTTTGGGTTTCCAAATATAACTAACCATCTCTTTAGTGCAGGAACAACTCAAGACAAACAAGAATGTATGGATCATTGATAGTGGTTGTTCCAGGCACATGATAGGCAATAGGTCACTACTCCAAAAGTTTAAAAAAAATTGATGGATGACCAGTTGCTTTTAGAGGAGATGAAGAAGGTTACATTACAGGAAGGGGCAAGGTCTCAAATGGTATGCTCAGCATTGAAAAGGTAACTATTTTAAAGGAGCTTGGGTACAATCTTCTGAGTGTATCCCAATTTTGTGATCAGAGTCATAAAATGCTCTTTACTGAGCATGATTGCATTGTTCTCAAGCTTGGGGTGGTCATTCCTCATGAGCATATCCTGCTCAGAGCCCATAGGAGAGGGAACATGTACCAAGATGGATTTGTAAGAAACATCTCCCTCAGGAGAAGTTCCATGCTTTCTATCTAAAGCAAATAGTGATGAGTCTTTCCTCTGGCATAAAAGAATATGCCATGTAAACTATAAATACATGAATAAAATTATTAAGAATGATTTGGTAACTGAAATGCCAAAAAAAGAGTTAACAAGTGATGATCATTGTATGGCATGCCTGAAAGGGAAGCAACACAAGGTATCTCACAAGCCAAAGGAAAGAAAGTCCATCACTACTCCCCTACACTTATTACATATGGATCTCTTTGGCCCCACCAGTGTAATAAGTCTAGGAAAGACCTCTTACTATTTAGTGATCACAGATGATTTTACAAGATTCACATGGGTCTTTTTCCTTAGAACTAGGATGAGACTCTTGAGATTTTGAAAAATTTCATCTAAAAGATTGAGAATCATTGTGATCATAAGGTCAAGACCATAAGATTTGATCAAGGAACTGAATTCGAGAACCAAATCCTTTGTACATTTTGTGATAAAAATGATATAACAAGACAATATAGTGCTCCCAGGACTCCTCAACAAAATGGAGTTGCTGGGAGGAGAAACATGACACTTATTGAAGCTGCAAGAACTATGTTTTCTGACTCTAAACTGCCAATCACCTTCTGGGCTGAGGCAGTCAATACTGCCTGCTATGTGCAAAACAGAGTTTTAGTGATTAAAACTCATGGTAAGACTCCTTATTTGGCACAAGAGAAAACCTTTCATTGGTTTTCTCAGGTTATTTGGATGTCCTTGTACCATCTTGAATTCCAAAGATCAAATTACCAAGTTTGCTGAGAAATCAGATGATGGACACTTTATTGGATACTCTTCCCAAGCTAAAGCTTATTCATAACTAGAATAGTTGAAGAGTCAGCCAATGTGACTTGCAATGAGCACACTCCCGGTGTGAAAGGTTCTGATCCTAATTGGCGATTTGATCATAATTTAGTTACCAACTATTTTAACAAATCTTGTGAGCATGTTTCAGGGTCTATAGATATATTACCTACAGGTGATCCTGATCCAAAATTTGAGCTAAAAAGACCTTCAAGCTACACATCTTCAGCTCTAGTGGTAACAAATCCTGCAGATGAAGCTTCTACCAACACATCAATGACAAATCCTACTGATGCTTCTAGAGTGCCTTCAAATTCCAGCTTAGAGGCACACAACTCAAAAGAAGGAGCTTCAAATGTTGGAGAACATGGTGGTGGTGATAGTGATTAGGAATTTCTTGATGCTGATAATCACTCCATTGATGACTACATCAATGATGTCACACACTCATTGGATCAATTTAATCTTGATAAGTGTGCTAATGTGGAGGGTGAATCCTTATTGCCAGATCTGAATTTCTCTAATTTAGATCTGTCTAAGCAACTTGCTATGATCCCTCAGCTAAGGATCCACAAGTCTCACTCTTCCACCAACATCATTGGAGATCTTAATACAAGGGAAAGAACAAGAGGACAAACCCATGATGCAAATGTTTGTCTTCACTCTTGTTTTCTGTCCTAGATAGAGCCAAAGAAAATTAATGAGGCTCTAAAGGATGGAAGTTGGGTTGAAGCTATGCAAGAGGAGATGCTTCAATTCAAAAGGTAGAAGGTTTGGACCTATGTCCTCTTCCTTATGGGAAGACTACTATAGGAATCAAATGGGTGTTCAGGAATAAAAAGGATGATAGAGGACTTGTTATCAAGAACAAGGCAAGACTAGTTTAAGGGTATACTCAAGAAGAAGGAATTGACTACACAGATGTCTTTGCTCCTGTAGTAAGACTTGAAGCTATCATGATATTCCTAGCTTTTGCTGCATCCAAGAAATTCAAGGTTTACCAGCTTGATTTCAAGTGTGTTTTTCTTTATGGGGTGATTGATAAAGAGGTGTATGTCAAACAACCACCTGAGTTTGCAGATCCTGATCATCCTGATTATGTCTGCAAGCTTGATATGGCTCTTTATGGGCTGCACCAAGCACCAAAGAAGTGGTATGAGACTCTATCATAGTATCTTTGTCAGCATGGCTATAAGAGGGGTACTATTGATGGAACTCTCTTCATAGGAACAGGAAATGACATTATGCTAGTTCAAGTATATGTGGATGATATTATCTTTGGGTCAACTAATTCAAAGCTCTGCAAAGACTTTGAAAAGCTTATGAAAGACAAGTTTGAAATGAGTGTCATGGGGGAAGTCAATTCTTCCTAGGAATTCAAGTAAGCAAGTTGAAAATGGCATTTTCATAAGTTAGTCAAAGTATGTTCAAGACATACTTAAAAGATTCAACATGACTGATTATATGGTTTCTAAGACACCCATAACCATAAACCACTCCCTTGGACCTGATCTTGAGGGGGAGTATGTTGATGAACATCTTTTCAGGGCAATGATTGGATCTCTTATGTACCTCATAGCTAGCAGGCCTGATATCATGTTTGCCACATGTATTTGGAAAAGATATCAAGCCAACCCCAAGATGTTACACCTAATCACTGACAAACAAATTCTAAGATTTCTCAAAGGTGCTCCATCATTTGGCCTTTTGTATCCAAAGAACTCTGACTTCAATCTGTATGCCTATACAGATAATGACTACGATGGCTGCAACATGACTACAAAGTCTACATCAGGGGATGTTAATTTCTTGGTGGAAGGATAGTCTCTTGGCAATGTAAGAAACAATCTTGTGTATCTGCATTAACTGTTGAGGCTAAATACATTGTTGCTGCAAGCTGTTATGCTTAAGTGCTTTGGATTCAAAATCAGATGCTAGACTATGGATTCATCTTCAAGGAGACTCTCATCCACATAGACAACAATAGTGCTATCTCAATCACAGAAAATCCTATACAGCACTCAAGGACAAAGCACATCAATATAAATTATCATTTGATTAGAAATAACTTTGAAAATGGATTAATCAAACTAGTCAAAGTTAACACAAATGAACAATATATTGATCTGTTCACCAAAGCTTTTGATCAACAAAGATTCAAATATCTTGTATCAGCTATTGGGATGATTAACTTTGAGTAACTTTTCTTAAAATTTAATCATATTATTTTTAAAACATGTAGGTCCTATGTCTATTTTATCACCTTCATAAGCCCTTGTTCTATTTGGAAATAAAATCTTTTTAAAAGGCATTCCTTAGATTTTTGAAAATTTTGATCTCTTTATCCTTCGAAAGATTTAAAATTACCTTCAAAAGAAACTTATGTCTTAGCAAACAAATATCTATTTAAGTAGTTTTACCTTTGAAAGAAATTTCTGAAATATCTTTCAAAGCTTAAAATCATTTTAAATACTTGTATGTTTTATAAGAACAATTTTTCTTCTGAAAGCAAATTTTCTTTCGGAAGTTTTTATTCTTCTTAGAATAAACACTCTAAGTTCTAAATTCTCAAAAATATTTGAAATATCTTCCGAAGTCAATTTGCCTTCGGAAACAAAATAACCTTTGGAAGATTTCGCGACTTCCAAGAAAACTACTTTTTGGTCAAAAAACTACTTTTTGGTCAAAAGAAAACTACTTTTTCAGAGGTGTGACCGGCTTCCGGATTTCAAAGTTTATCCTCTTTCATTAACTTCTTCTCAAATCCTTTTCATATATAAACCCAACGCCTCTCCCCTCTTTCACAACCCTGATTTCTCCATGCAACTTCACAGGCAACACAACCAGGTTGCTCTGCTGAACTCTGAGAAAGATAATAGTTTCTAAGAGGTTTGCTGTTTTTTGGCTCTATCAAACTACTTCACCTCCCTCACCATTGATCCTACTATTTATGAGGATCACTTGCTTGAATTTTGGAAGGGGAGGACAATCTTCATCACTTCGGCCATCATCAACAATCATCTTTAGTTGGATGATGAAGAAGATGAGTTGTTCTTCCCAAGGAGACTGTCAATCATTCCTTTGAGCAGATGGACTATGAGGGAGATTTCTCTGTAAAGACCTTTAGGAAAAGGAAGGTCTCATCCCAGTGGAAATACTGCTTCATGTGGTTATCCAAAGCTTGTCCAATAAGCATGGAGGGTGGGACCAAGTTCCTGAGGACTCTCCTTCATAGTACATGGAATGGTTTATGGGGTCAAGTTCAGATACTCTCAGTTTTTTTATACAAATTTACTTGCTAACTTGGACTCCTTAGAGTATTACATATTTTCTAGATATGTTCAATACATTCTCAACTATGAACCGGGCTCACAGTTAAAGGAAACAGGTAATATTCTTAAATTGGGATAGATGAAGCCTGCCATCTTTAAAATCTTGAAGAAGCCAACTGTAGGCTTCTTAGGGGTAGAAACAACCCTTGTCCCAAAAATGTTAGAGCTCATTCCTCAAGGTGACAATCTAGCAACACAAGCTAGTGTTGAACCCACACCTTCTACCTCCCAACCATAAAAAAGGCCTCAAATCACCCAAACTTATAAAAGAAAATCCAAAATGAACTCCTGCTCAAGCTATTGAGTTTGTGCAAGCCCCCATACACTCACCCATATAGGAGGAAGTGGATACTAGAGCTCCCACTTCTCCTGATGAGCAAACCACTCCCATCTCTTCAAGAATCAATGTTGAGGTTTCTCATGCTCAGCCTGATGAGCTCACAAGCCCAACTACCTTAAGCCTTCACTCTGAGTCTCAACACTCAAGTGAATAACCTTCAGGGGACAGATACCATCCCCAGCCTCTAGACTTAAACCACCCAATTCCTAACCTTGACTTCTATACTGATGAAGAGTTAGGTTTAAGTGAGTACCATGAGTCTCTCTACTCCTCCCATACTCAAAGAGACATGAGTGCTCTTGAGTCACCTATGTCTAGCCCACATCAGTCACCTACAACTGAGGTGGATACTTCTAAACCTGTTTAGAAAATCATATGGAAGAGGCTCTTATTTCAGCAAGTGATTACATCATTCAGACCACAACCATGGCAACTCAACCCATTGTCACTTCAACTAAAATTGTCAATATGTAGAGGAAAACCAGCAGCCAAGAACTTCATACTGGTGGTGAGAGAGAAGACTTTGGTCCAAATCTCTCACCCCTCATGATTCTTCTAATGAAGATGAGGGGAATCTATGGCTAAAGGTGTAAAAACTGTAAAAAAAACATGCACCTATCTAGTCTTCAAGGTTAGTCATCTTTAATCTCAAGTGATTACCCTGCATAACAGGGTCAATGATCAACAATTTCAGATATCTTGTCATAAGAAAAAACTAGCTGGGAGACCTTTAAGAAGAGCTCAACCAGGAACACAAGAACCTGTGAATGTGATTGATTTAACCTCTAGCTCACCTATGCAAGTGAATGATGCTACCAAAAAGGGGGAGAAAGTCATCACAGACACAGAACCTGGGAGTTCTACACAGAGCATGGACATTAAGGGCTCACCATCTTCACTTGCAACTGTCCATACTTAGCAACTTCCTCATGTTCACATTGATGTGGACTCTATAAACTCCTTCATTAAAAGTCTTTTTGAGGAAGGTATACCAAGGGCAGTGTCATCTCCATCTCAAGAAACTTCCAACTACATCATAGGGTGGATGTATGATGCAAACAGAAGAGCCATTATTTTTCAAAGAGTTCAAGGGCAGTAAGGAGTCTTCAATTTTCAGACTTTGAACTACTATGAAGGTCTTGACCTAATCAACATGCCACTTGTCAATCCAATCCAATCTAGACAAGCTAACAGGTTGGCACAAAGGATTCAGGACAGAATTACTAAAGAGTTTAGTCTTAGAAGGAGACAAAGGCAATTAGGTAATACTATTAGTCAACTGGATGTTGAGGCAAACCCTAAGATTAGCTTCGAAGGGAAAACCTTGACTGAAGGCCCAGTGGTAGAGCCTAAGAGCCCTATCACACCTATAACTACTTTAGCAATTCATTCCCTCAGTGAAGTACCTACTAGTGAAGGTGTATCACAACCTCTGTCTAGCCAGAGCTTGGAAGCTACACGAAGCAATGAAGGCCAAAGCTCTCTCCACCCTGAGTCACAAAGGTCTGTGAGTGACAAAAGGAGAAGGAAAATGACTTCTAAGGAGATTGATGAGGAGAAGAGAGAGAGGAAGAGGAAGCTAAGGGGAGAAAGTTCCTCTGGGTCTGCAGGATTCATGGAAGCTGTAATTAGGGTTGTCCCCCGACCAAACACTCAAGATGATAAGTTAAGGGAAGTTAGGATTATTTACCTGCAAACCAGGAACTATGACATTGATGAGATGTATCTCTCCCATTAGAGAAACATAATGAACTAGCTGACATGGAATTGTCAATAGAGAAGAAGGAATAGAGGATGCAGAGATACTTCTCCAAATCAAAGAGGAGAAGAGACAAAAGAGATTGTACAAGCATGTTTTCACTCTCTCCCCAGTTCAAGAAAGTCTTGCATGAAAGGCTATGGCTCCACAAGAATCTCAGGTAGACAAAGAGACTGATAGGATCAATATAATCAACTACCTGAGTGTCACAAGCCTATTCACCACATCTACACTTATTCCTTTGTCCTTTGAGTACATAGAGTTTGAGTATCTCAAACAGCTTGAGCTTCAAGTACTCAAAGAACAAAAAACAACAAAAAGAAAAATGAGGGAAGATGCTTCAAGGTCAAGAGCCATTATCCAGAAGAGCATGAAGAAGTCTGCTGACAAACAAAGGATGATGAGCTTCTTGAAGTTGTATGGATTCTCCGAAAGGAGACTTGGCCCTATGTCTCTATCTAAAACGGATGAGCACATCAGGGTAATCAAGCAAAATATCAAAAGAGGAGAGCTACTTGACTTACACTCCCCTCCAAGTGAAGTTCTTCCTGAAGTGGAGGTTTAGGTTGAACAACCTGAGACAACATAACTTGAACCTCCTATTGAGCCTTAGCAAGCTTCATTTTCTAATCCACAGCCGGGTCAAACTCCCTCTCTTTCTGAACCTGTGAGGGAGGAACACCCAACTGAGCAAGACAAGACTGATTAACAAGGTGCTGCAGACTAGTCTTCTCAGTTAAAGTCATCAAAGAGGAAGAAGAGGATGGCTTCTAGACCATAATCAAAGAAGAATAAGAAGTCTAAACCATCCACCTCCATACCTCAGGGTGAGTCAGATCAACTTGAGGAAGTGCATGAAGAGGCAACCCAATCAATTCCAATTCAAGTGGCCCCTCTTGCTTCTAAGAGACCCATCTTATCCTGGACCTTCACAACTAATCTAGAAAGATGGCATGTGATGAGAGATCAAGGTGGTGTGAATGTATACACATGGAAAGATTTATTCAGCCTACCTCTGCATGATCTCTTTGAGATAAGAAGATACTATGAAAGTCTGAGTGATCCTGACCATCTAATGAAAAAGGGCATGCTCATCATCATGATGAGGACTGTCAACTGATGAAGATCTTTAAATGTTTTGGTAGCATCGTCCTAGGGGGAGTTTGTAAGGATTCCAATAAGTCTAATGCAGTCAAAACATTCAAAGCATCCAAAGTCTCTTTGCATGCATGCACTAAAGTACTGAAGTAGAAATGCTTTGGAAGTTTTACATCTTACACAAGAAACATTCTAAGTGTAAAATCTTCTGAAGCCAAGACCAATATCTTCCGAAGCCAAATATGAAGTCTTCCAAAACTTTAAAGACAAAGTCTCCCGAAGCCAGTTTATGAAGACAGATTTCTTTCGAAGACTTTTATGCACATGCTATTATCTTATGTACTTTTCCATAAAGTTGGACCACCTTTCCGCTGCAACTCTGTTTGACTCACCAACTTTCACAAGTTGGTGAAAAGGTCCATGGTTTTGGTAAACTGTACATTGAGGTCTTGAGTCTAAGCTTCTACTTTATGTACTAACCCTTTTTGTAATATATTAAGATGTGAGCTATGGCATGTCATAGTCACAAAGTCAAAAGGAAATCTGCCTTTTGACTCTATATTTGATTCTGTTGTCTAGTCTTATGTATCCAGCTGGCTTTCAAAGTATGGCGGCTGTAGGATGTAGTATACGTATCTCAAGTACTTGTAACTTTCCATTATGCTTTTGTAACACTTTGTAATAGAACTTGAGAAGCAATATATTGTATTCTTGAAACCCAAATACTTGTGTTGTTTTGCTATCTTGTTCTTTCTCTTATTTACTTATGTTCTTAGCATCCTTTACACTACTTAACCAGTTCCCTATTTGATCTGTTAAGTGTTTCAAAATAACTTTCCTCAATTGTGTTGTTGTGTTGTAAAGTGCATCACCCCTTCTAACGGTCCTCCACTGAACATCAATTGTTCTTTCACAGATCGAAGCACATAGATGTTAGGTTGCATTTCATTAGAGATCTGATAAATAACAAGGCTGTGTATGTAGAGTATGTGAATACAACTAAAAATGTTGATGATGCATTAACTAAAGCTCTTCCATTGTCAGAGTCTGGTGCTTGTTTGGAGTTGTTAGGTATTGGTTGATTACCTGTGTCTTTGACTTGTTATACTAAGGTGGAGATTGTGAAGATAATAGTATACAAGTCAAAAATAGAAGGGGTCGTTCTCTTGTGAGTTTAAAGGTTTTTCTTGTAAATGTAAATGTAATGTTGCTAATTGACGGTTAGATTTAAGTAGAAGGGTTGTAATTGTAATTGTGGTTAGGTTGTTAATTGTTAGTTAGATCCTATTGATATAACTCGGAAGAAGAAGAAGAACGAGAATCAATATTAAAATTTCTCTTGTAACTCTTTTAAAGTCTGAATGAAATAATTAGTTTCTTATGTTTGCTAGTTTGATTTGATAATCGTTTTTGATCTTGTTCTTGAGTTAATTACATGGTGATTTTCAACAATAACTAACTAGAAACATAAAAGGAAACAATCTAGAAACACAACAGTTTCCATGAAATCATAAACTATATTATATTAACATGATTCAGGATGGAGTAGATATAGGTTGATGTGAATGATAAATAGATTAGGGTTGTTCAAAATAAAAAAAATAAAATGATTTAATGTATTCAATTTAATTGGGTTATTCGGGTTAACCCAAATCTAAGATATTTAACCCAATTATTAAACCATATATGCATCTCAGGGTTGGGTTTACTACCTAGGAATTACTAGAGGTGGGCAATATGGTTGGAGGAGTAGTTTTTAATTTATTATAAGCCCAGTGATTTCATAAAGCCTTCATGATCATAAATAGCTCATAACAAATTCTAAATTCCGAGGTTATCTAATTGAATAATCAATGATTTGAATTGATGCACCCAATTAGTTAAGTTGAGCTACTTATGACATGTAAATACTAAAATCTCATGGGTTCAAGTCTTACTTTAAGCAAAAATATTCAGAGTTTAACCGGTAGGTTTTTTCATCAATGAGCTTCCTCCTGAGGGGGCTAGGGGTGCGGTCCCGGCTGAGAAACGGATAGGTGAGCTCGATTAAAGTAACAGGTATACGTTGAAGCAGATTCGTATATTTACCGTTAAAAACACACACAATTACATTAAGCACTGCTGAAACAACAACTATGCTTGAGGAAACAATATGGTTATTACATTTAGGAAATTAATTACACAATCTACTCTTCTAAAATATAATACTTAAAGGTCAAGAATCTATTGAACTAATCTTTCAAGGTTTGCTGTTCTTAGTTGTTTCTAGCCAAAACATATTGAACAGCAAAATCTGCAATTATATGCACTTCTCAAAGAATATATGAATTAATATTTAGAAAAACAGTTGGAAAAATAATTTGAAAACATATAATTTTAACCATTGAATGACGTGACATGGAGGCCAGAGTTGAGTTAAGGGTTGTTTAGTAGGTATATAATGTTTGGTTAATTTAAAAGTCACTTTTTGATAGTTAAGTTTAAAAAACATGTCGAATAATTCAGATTCTACATTGTATTTACCGATTAGGAACCGATTCGTCGTAGGCTCAACAAAATTTACCAAACAGCTGCTATAGAATTCCTCGGTCACAATTTTAAGTTTTGGGCTTTTTTGTATTGAGGTTTTGGGCCTTGATGAATGCAAATCGCAAAGTTGATGTTGACAAAAAATCATCTCAAATTTAATTTAGTATTCACCGTTAATTACACAAACACACCATTCAGATCGACCATGTTTCCCACTAATTCTTATTAGCAATTTAGCATGGCCCGTTGTCATGGGTGGTTCCAGCTTTATAAATAACTAAATAGTATTATCCGTTGAAAGCTTTTCTATTCTTTATTCAGAAAAATTTAGTTATATAGCTATGAGTCTAAATGTTAAACACTAAGGATCTGTGGCGCAATGGTAGCGCGTCTGACTCCAGATCAGAAGGTTGCGTGTTCGATTCACGTCAGGTTCAAATCCTCTTATTTTTCAACATTAGATTTTTTCATTTACACCCTCACACTACGCCTAAATTGCAAAAATAACCCCATAAAAAGGTAGGCTGTTTTAAAATCTTTCACTCTAAAACTAAAGTGTCTTAAAGAATCAAATTCAACAAAAGTCCTACAAGAAGATGTTTAATTTAAAACCCGAAAAGGGTAGAGCTATTCGAGAACAAATAGCGGTTCCAACGGTAATGAAATTTTATGTAAGAGATCGTTTTGGAGAAATAGCATGTCCTGCAATATCATATGGTGAGGGTAGATCATTATGCGAGTACACGAGTGGTTTTGTGTTATTATATCCATAGTTTGGCCAGGAGTCGAAGTTGGAACTAAAAGTGGATGAGGTAATTCAACTCCACCTGAAACCGGGTTCACTGGGTTAAGTTTAGTAAAGTTTCCGACAGAAGGCCGAGATACACGATTATGTTGAACAAGGAAACATAAATATGATTGTTGCTTGGTGGTAGTCTCATGTAAGGTCCACCATCTATATTACCACTTTGGGGGTTGATTGCATTTGATGAACACGAACGGATAAAAAGATACTGAAAAATGGGTTGTGACGCCACACTAATGGTCACATGTGACGGTAGCAACAACATGTGTTGGCGTGTTGGTTTTGTGTGAGAATTACAATGTTGCGGACCTTGTCTTCAGATAAGTTGTATCACGACCGAAAAAGATAATACAACAATCTTATCTAAAGACTGGGCATCATAAAAAACCAACAAACAATGTCGTGACGAGTAGTAGTAGTGGCAACATGATGACTTGGGGTGTTGTGTTTTTGTAGAAATGTTGTATAATGATTAAAAGGTGTAACTTTAACACCATTACTACGTGCAACTTATGTATCATGATACAATTTCTATCAATGTTTTTGACAATTTACTAGAAAGAAAACATTACTTTTTCTAGAATAACCCAAGGTAGGAAAATAAATAAATAATGTATTTTGTTATATTCATCCTTATGTACAACTACTTGATGCACGAAAGAACTTCTATTTTTATCATTTATCAAGGGAATACATAATTATGTTGATGATGGTTAGGCCAATGCACTCCTTCTCTTGAACAAGGTAAAGGTGCAGAATGTGCAATGTAGGTAGGATACTCTTGTCCCGGCATCAATACCGAAAAATCTGACGCGTACGCCCCTTGTACCTGTCACGCATTAATTAATACATGCGTGGTTTTAACATATTATATCAAGAAATTTTATAATAATGGTTGTATGATACAACCCATCATTATAACTGAGTTGTTTGTGAGAACTTACATGCGGTTCTGAGCTTTTGAGCTTGTGCGTTTGCCTCGAGTCCTCTCGAGAGTGACGAGTGCCATGTTGTGGCAAGGGGAATGAAGCGTTGGGTCTGAAAAGGTGCTCGAATATCGCCATTATAAGGAACATTGATATTAAGATGGCCGTGGCTACAAAACCAAAAGAAATGGCGTTCATCGATGTCCCGAAGTTCTTCCACGGACCTTCATCGTTACCTCCAATTTGAGGCGGGCTATTGGGCGAATCCGTGTACATGTTCCATGGCTTTGATCTTTCAGAACTGAACTCATTCATATTGTGTTTTGTAATGCTCTCTTCTAGCAAACCAAATACCTTAAAAAAGATCCTAAAAGATAAATTAAAAAAAAAATCAAATATAGTATAAGTTTACACCACAAATAGAACATCAACAAATAAAGTATTTAAAAGTTCGTTAAAATCCTGAGTTCAAACTAAACCCTAAACCTTAAACCTTAAACCTTAAATCTTAAAAGATATTTCGAGAAATCTTGTTGTTTCTTAAAAGACAATAAAAGATATGTTTTTTTTATACAAAGAAAGCCGAATATACTTACCGGTGTTTTGAACTAAGATATATGGTGTAGCGGTTAAGCCCCCGTCAAGCTACGGTGCACGGCGTCGTATTCGAAGTTTAACCCTTTCGGGGACGGTTTTGTAGAAGGAAACCCTTTGTTATTGGAGAGAAATGAGCACACACCACTCCACCTATGACCCTTTATATGTTAGGAAGAACAGAAAGCATAAACATTTAGTATTTTAGTTTTGTGCAATGATAGTTGATGATGAATAATACTATTAGTATTATAGTATAGTATACCTTACTTGTTGCCTAGAGAAAGTGAGAAACCATAAGAAATGAAGAAGTTATAAGAAATCAAAAGCATGGGGCTTTGTTGTCTGGAGAACCACAACAACAGTGACCTATTGGTCCTTTTTTAAAGCATTATATTTCTACTTTTCATCTAACATTTGAGCTGGCCTTTGATTAGAGATGTTCGGGTCGGATCTCATATGGATCTATATTAAATTATTATTACATGTTAAATAAATGAGATGTGTTGAGATGGAAACTTGTGTTTTAAAAAAATATGATATTTTATAAGTTTAACGAGTAAAATATGAAATTTTCTCTTTATCACTTATATACTTGAACCAATTGCTTTTACTTAACCTTTTAAAGATTTTTTATTGACACGTTAGCAACTAGTTAAAATTTTTAGCCTTACTATTACACATCTTACGAATGACATTATCGTTCGAAAAACATCGCATGAGCAAACTTGTTCTATGATTATGCTCATTTTCAGATGGGCTTTCTTGCATATTTAAACATGTACGTGACCTATTAAGATCCTTGTTGAAGCACACGATCGGTTCAAAACTCGATTTGACCCGAATAGATCAATGTAATAATTCGGGTTTGATAAATGGAAAAGAGGAAACATGACACATTCCACTAATATAAAACAAAACAAACATAAATGAAAGCTGCCATAAAGAAATAAAGGAGCCAAATTTTTTAAAATTATTGAACCTTTACAAAATTTTGGATCGGAACTCAACATCCAATTCCAACCCCACAAAAAAGCTAATTAAAATTTAATTAAGAAATAATAGTAAAAAGAAAAATAATTAAAGAAGAATCAATGTTGGATATAATACAGCTATGCAGCTATGATTCAAACAAACGCATCAACCCACTTCTGTTTGTTTTGTTTAACGCCGGTATCTATCTTTTAACCCACTAAATTTATAAATTTTATAAAATATCATCATTTAGTTTTTTTTTTGTTTTTTTTTCAACTAGGAAAAATGATGCATGTTTCAATGATGTGCCAGTGAGGGGATAGCAGGTACAATCACCTCTCCAACCTCGTTTTTATTTATTTTAGCTTCTGATAAAAATAGTGATGTTCATGTTACACGATCGAGATGTGCGAATTAAACGCGTGTTCATACAACGATTGAGTATTTTGGAACGTGGTTCTAAATTATGTTATATGAAAAAATAAACTTAAGAAAACAAGAGAAAATCTAGCACGCCAAACCACCCGCTCGAGCCCTCATTTGTTAAGAAGTTAGAAACTAATGAAAAAGAAAAAAGAGCCAGAAGCCTATCAAGTTGCGATTCTTGTTTGGTCGGCCTCCGATCGAGATCAAACAATATTCACCTAAAGTTAAACTTTATTAATGTATGAATTTAATAAGTGAATTTATAGTATAAACTAAAATTTAGACTAACAATTTGTTCCCCCTTGATCATTGTTCATATACTTTACCTTACTTTCTAGACTTCTTTTTGCCTCCCCTACCGCCCACACCTTTTATGTTTAAAATAAATTAACCAATAATAATAATAATAGAATATTGTATGCTACTCTTAAGTTTTCTGGTAATGAGTTATTACGTTTATAAAATCAACTGATGTAAACCGGTTCGACGATTAGACAAAGAATGTGTGTTTTTTTGGTGTTTCGTAGATTTGTATCGGACTAGAGAAAAATTGATAACACTTCCTCGAACCATAAACTAGACCGCGATATGGCAGTCCCTGTTCATGTCACCTTTTTGGTTCATCTGGACCTGAATTTTCTATTTGAACACAAACCTTTTTAAATGTTTTTAACAATATATGTGTTTACTGTTTCTTTTAGTAAAAATTTATAAATAAATTTTTTTTAAAAGATATCATATCTTAAATCTTCAAAAACAAAATCTTTGTTCTTTTTCCTTTTTATCTTTTGTTCTTTTCCTTTTTGTTTTTCCACAAGACAATCACCATGTCCTTGAAAGATGCAAAAGTCTATGAACTATCATGACATGTAACTTCATATACATCATTTCAGTTTATAAACATCCCATGTGCAACAACCTATTTCCCTTTTCATTAAATTTACCAACTCAAACAACCTTAACTTGGCATTTAACATATGTTTATGAAACAAACATGTAACTAACACCAATCACGCGGTATAGACTCGGATCGACCTACCAAACGAGGGTCTACGTAACCAGCTCTAGCGTACAAGACATTGTAGTTAAAAACTATCATATGTATATATGTATGGAGGACTAAGGACTTTAACATTCGTGAGGAATGCAATATTGATATGACATGAATCTAACATGGATTTTATACGTCGGAGTTTAACTAAACAAGTATGAGTTAATTTCAGGTAAAATCCACAAACACATTTACTAAATGGATCAATCTTGGTCAACCTAAAGGGTAAGTGCATTGACTAGTTTGTGTTAAAACGTAAACCGGATGTATACTTTATATCAAAACTTAAAAATGAAAAAGAGTAAGAGACGTCTAGTGTTATTAATGTGAAAGAGACCAAACTTGATGGATTTAACGCCATCCTGCTATTAGCGTTCAAATTTACTCGGCCCGAAAACGACCTATTACTAGTTTAGTAGATTTTATCTTTGAAGTCCTAAACAAGATTTTGTTGTTATAGTATGTTTTAGAATCTTGAAGTTTTATGGACTTGCAAGTAGCCAAGTAATGTAGTTGACGTTTCATAGAGCTATATGAGACAAGTTTTTAAAGGAAAAATGGACCCAGTGAAAAAGAAAGAACAATAAAGCAAAATGAAAATTTTCATTTATAATTCGACCTCCCTTTCCATTACTTATCCCTACTTTTGCTTCCTTTTTTGATACTCTAACCACAACAATTTATTCACTAAATTATAAACAAAAGTTTCACCTTTTGATTTATTACTCCACAAACTTTACCCCACAAGGGTCTGTTAAACTATTCACAAGTAGTCCCGTCGTATAACAGGTTTCACGTTCATGTGTCATGATTTTTTTCTCTTTTGTTAAGTTACGTATGATCTGAAGGAATAAATAAAAAGAACCTTGTAAAACCCAAAAAGCTTTGATATAATTAAGTACATATGAAGGTCGTTCTCTTTTACATGCCCCGATGCACTCTTTGATAAATGATTTTCATTCATGGGTGTATCATGTCATATGTGTTTTAGGGGATGCTAAAAGAATGTGGTCCTCCCATGGTTATGGGCTAAGTGTGTTTGGCACAAGATTGAATAATGGTTTAAGTGTGTAGACTCCATTAAAGAGTGAGAGACATGAAAACATGCTTTAGCTTAAAGGTTTGTCACTAAGAGTGGTCCCTTAACACCACTTATGAGTTCTAGTTCCCTCCTATATTATATATTTCACATTCTCTACATCTATCTTTGCATCCTAAAAAATCAAAAGTTGTGGGATATGGTTTCATCTTTTGCCGTCCTTTTTGTTTATCTAACTTTAAACTATAATTTAAACATAAGATGGTCAAAAGAACGAAGACAAATACTAAAAGACTAAGTTTTTTTGTTGTTTGTTTTTAAATTATAAAAAGATCTAATTAATAGATAGATGTGACATGTCACATGTATTTTCATGTAAATGACGAGTAATATGATATAATATGTTATGTAATTCATCATATAGACAATTGAGGTGGCGTGATGTGTTAAGTCAACATCTAAAGTCAAATAAGAAGATATCTGGTGTATGTTTAAAAACTCAAAAAAATTCATCTCTATGAAATTAGAGAGAATGTTAAAAGGTATATAAAATGAAATTTTATAAAAAGTTTAGTAATCCTTTAGACTGATTGAAACTCCTATTTCGAAAATAAAAAAGTCTAAACCTTTGAACATGATGGATTTCCCAATATTGTCAAAAGAATCTATTTATTATATTTTATTTTCCTGTAATTTCAATCTTTTGGACTGTATTAAAATTAATGAACTTACCGGTAATATAGAGTTTATTGGAATTAGAAACAGTGAAACACTAGTTTGTTATATCTTGGAAATTATGTATGGAAGTGTTTTATTGTAAACTTATCATAGAATTCTATGGCAAAAGTCAAATCATTAGTGGTTGAAAATTAGTAATAATATGATACGATTAACTTGTTTAATAAAAGATACACCGTATAAATTTTTATATTTTTAAAAATAATTATAGTCAGAAGGCTAAATTTCATTATTTTTACTTCGTTATTTTTACTTCGTTATTTTTACTTCGTTATTTTTACTTCGTTATTTTTACTTCGTTATTTTTACTTCGTTATTTTTACTTCGTTATTTTTACTTCGTTATTTTTACTTCGTTATTTTTACTTCGTTATTTTTACTTCGTTATTTTTACTTCGTTATTTTTACTTCGTTATTTTTACTTCATTATTTTTACTTCTTGGTCAGTAAACATATTACAAAATTATAGATGTGAGATAAAATAGTTAAACATATTGTTTCATGTTGACATTTATATTAGTTGTGTTATTTAACCTGTTAAACATGATAAAATTTGTTTTTTTTCAACCATACTATCATGAAACATTTGACCAAGATAAAAAAAATGCTAGTAAACACAGAATAACATGATTTACATGGTTTGGGCCTAGGCTTGAGGCCCATGGCAATATGGCATGCTATATTTAATAGAAGTATTGAAGAGCTAGCTTGTTTTGTGAACTTATAAATTATACGCTTTGGGCCTAGGCTTTCTTTCATGATCAGGTTTCGTTCAAAAAAAAAATACCTATGAATTCCTTCAAACCATATGATCTTATTTTCAAAAAAAATACTTATGAATTTCTTCAAACCGAGATGAGTCAATTAAAAATTTCTATAACTTTTGTCAATATTTAAATATAAATCGAGTATTAATGAAAAAACACAATCAATAAATCAATTTCATAGATGAAGAAAATATAAATGATTTGTACAGTTTTTATTGATAAATTATTTAAAAAGAAAAAATATCGGGTATGATTTAATTTCCATAAAAGATGTGTTTTAATTTAGGGTTAACATTCCAAATTTTCCTTAAATATCTGTTGTATATAAGTTAACTTTTAGTTAAATGGATCTAGACTAATACTAAGAACAGATACATATTTAGGCGAAAATTAAAAAAAAAAATGAAAGATTAAGAGAATGTCATGTGTCACTAAAATTATTATTTTATTAAGAAGTATAGATTTTTATTATGGAACTAAAACTTAAACAAGACAAGTATTTAATTTATAACTTTTAAAAAATAAATTTATAACTTTCAAGAATTAAATCAAAGTATTGGAAGACAAAGTATTTAATTTATACTTTACCGAGAAAACGTTAAAATAACTATGTATTAGGTTCAAATGAATCTTGAAATACAATTAATACGGTTATATACAAGGGTATGAGTAAGCTAAAAACAAATCAATTTGAATGGGTACATCTGGCTTATTTGGTACAAGAAAATTTATGGGGCGTCTGGTATGCGGGGTTTTAGTGGAATTTAATAGAATTGGATTTTGAATTTCATTGATCATTGTGTTTGGTTGGTAGGAATTCGTTAAAATTGGAATTTGAATTCCATTTTGCACGTGTTTATTTGATAAAGGAATTGGAATTAAAATTAATTCTCTCAAATTTCTTCCAATGAAGGATTTCAAAATCCTTCCAAATATAAAAGGATTTCAAATTCCACCGACCCCCGTCTCCACCACTACACAACCGTCGACCACCGTCGCCCCCGACCGCCGCTTACCACCCCGCCCACCGCCAACCGACCACCGTTGTTGTCTGCCAACCCCTACCGCTGATGGCCACCGTCCACCCCGACCGACGACCCCAACCGCCATCACCCCTATCGTTGACGACCCCCGACCGTCCCTACCCCCAACCACCAACTATCACTCGTCGCCACTTGACCGCCGCCCCCGTCCTCCGCTGACGCCACACAACCCTGTTGCCAACGACTGCCACCCACTGTTTACCCCGACCGCCGCCAACCCTGTCTTGACGACAAGCGTTATCGTTGGTGGCGGCAGTGGGGTAGGTCGGTTTTCGAAAACAAGCGCGATTGGTGGTCGCGGTCGATTGTCGGCGGTGACAACAGCGGTGGTCGATGGTATCTAGCGGCGATGATCGGTGGTAATTGAGGTGGTGATGGTTTGTAATGGTGTAAATTCCAATTCCTTTATAAGTGTTTTGTCACTAAAATACATTTGGAATTTAAATTCCATCAATGGATTTCAATTTAAATTCCTTTATAGAGTTTTATTAAACGTTCATCAATGTTCACTTTGACAAGTGGAGTAGACATATGTGGCGATGAGTTAATAAGTCCAACACTCAAAGGACACTAAAAATTGGAAGTTGCGTTCGAAAGCTCCAACTTACATCTCACAAACACGTAGACAATTTGAAGAAAGAAATAAAAGATTCCAACAAACTCATTAAAATTATTAGTCATTCCGTTTAGATTAAAGATTTATCAAGACTTGTGGCGTTTTGGAATGTGTTTTATAGAAACTAGGTGGGGCACTAGGACATACACCGTGACTAGGGGTGTTCATAAAGTTTCTAAAAATAACATTTTTGTAGTGATTTCACCGGCTTTGTTCTTTGTGATCTTAATTGTTTGTTTGTCTCATCCAAACAAACATTATATTATCTGTTATAAATATTGTTTATAATGATTATCAACAATTATATAAATAGACTTTATATATTTGAATTAGGATTAATCATATCATCTTAATAGTTGTTGAACTTATCGAATATTTAATTTTCCTACTCTTATAAATATTTTAATTGTATCTTATTGTCAAATACACCAATCAATGATATAAACACTTCTCTCTATGCATCTTTTTCTAATATTGTTGTTGTTATTAGACTGGTTTTATAAATTACAACACGTTATTAGTACGAGTTGCTTTTTGTTGGATCATCATCATAAGTTAGAAAGATGGTAATATATCAACATTGGCAAAAGATCATTCAAATCAAAACTATTGATCTGGTATGAAAAACCTTTTCTTAAATTTTTTATCCATATTTTTTCGTCGATTGTTATTTACTAGTATGATAAAACTTGAAAATTATCTAATGTTTATTTTGATGTTTTTCCTGTTTCGGTTTGAGATTAAAATCTAAAACAACAATGTTGACTCCATTATTAATTAACCATCATCATTATTATTTTTAATTCTTTATTTAGTTTTCTGTGCATCAACGACATTGAACACTTTCCGTCTCTATGTTTATTTATATGTGTTTGGTAATTAACAACAATGTTGACTCCTTACGAATAAAGCTTAGAAAATCTAAATTGTGAAGGAAAAATCAGAAGATTAAGATCCACAATTTCAGAATGGAATTAGCGAGCATCTATAACGAATCGAGATTAGAGTGTTTCATAGCTCTAGATATTTGCTCTTGGCTCTGGTAATTCACTCTTCCGTCTCTATGTTTATTTATATGTTTTTGTTAATTTAGGAGTGTGCGCAGTGCGGTCCGGTGCGGTTAAGATCATTTCCAAAACCGCAATCGATACTTTGGTTAACCACACTTCGGTTAACCGCCGGTTGTGGTTAACTTTGGTTAATTTCGATTAATTAACAAATTTATTTAACATATGCTTTTAAACAAAAAATTAAACTAAAATTATTATTAGGCTATGTTTGTATTAACTTTATAAGGATGTTCATGACAAGTTTGTTTTTAAGGTCCCACCAAAACTTAAACCGAATTCAGAGTGTGCATATAACAATGCGTGCATGCATCTTGCGTTAATTCTACTTATTAAAGGGTTCATTTTATACATAATGAAATCCCACTATGTAAATATATATTTTAAAAATGTGAATTAATAAGATTAACATATGAAATTCCAGTAAAATTACGAGGAGTATTCTAAATTTTTTGCACATTAATATCATTTTGTTCGGTGCGTTAATTCGGTTAACTTGTTCACCAAAACCAACCGAACCACAATGTGCGGTTAATTGGTTATGCCTTAATCGAACCGTCGGTTAATTGTTCGGTTCGGTTAATATTGTTAATTCGGTTATGGTTCGGTTAAATCGGTTAAGTGCTCACCCCTATTTGTGGTTACTCTCAAGTCTCAATTGAAGTTGATTATTTACCAACCAAAATATGATGTGAATTCTTTAAATTCCGTAAGTTTTAAAAGATACATATATCCTAACGTGGATACTATTTAGTGTTTAAAATTGATACATCGTTTAAATAGTTATCAAATTCACAACTTGAAATTGTATGTGTCAGGATTAACAAACGAGGTAGCATCTTCAAAAATATTAAGTTAATAATAAAAAAAGTTGTGTTATAAATATTATTTATTATAATTATCAACAGTTATATAGATAGATTTTATATATTTGAATTAGAGATAATCATATCATTTTTATGGTTGTTGAAGTTATTGAAGATTTAGTTTTCCTATTCTTATAAATATCCCCATTGCATCTCATAATTAAATACATCAATCAATGGTATAAGCACCTCTCTCCCCTCATATCTTTCTTATATTATTATTGCTATAATATAGTTTTACAACATCATTATATATATACTTAATATTAAAAAACAACTAGACATCTACAATAAAGTTTTAGCATTTAGGTTTTGACCACCTAAGTTATTTGTTTACATAGTATTATAGTAAGCACATATTAACTGCAATACATTTAGATAACTGCGATAAAATTTAGATAACTACAACAAATTTTTAGTATTTAGGTTTTGATCAACTAAGTTATTTATTTGAAACACTAGCACATTTCCAACTACAATAAACTTTGGTCTTTAGGTTTTGACCACCTAAGTTGTTTATTTTACATAGTCTTTCTACCACAGTAAATATAAACTTTTTTTCTGGACACTGTTTTGAGTACCTTAGCTACAATTGTTTGTACAAATTTAAATTTGGCCACAATTTTTTTATGCGTGTAAAGTTTGTGAAGTTTTTGATTTTGGCCACATCAGTTTTTGAGTTGTGTTTTGAACTCCTTAACTACAATAGTTTGTAAAATTTTTATTGGCCACCTAAGTTTTAAATTTGTGTATTGAACAGCTTAGCACATGGGTGGCCCACTTTAGTTTATTGATCAATCTTCAGATATAATTATTTTTTAAAACGGAGTTATAGTTCAACACATGAGTATTTTTTGGTATCGTGGACGAATCAAATTAGTTATGAGCGAACATCTTCGTTGTTAGTATTGATATTCTTGGATCCGATATCTTTATTCACTTTTATGTTTGAGATGAGTTGAACCGATAACAATCAGAGTCAAATTGCATAACATGAGGAGAACGATAAACGTCTCACCACGGAGCATGACCGGAAGATACTAGCTTTATCTCAATATATAAACCCATTGGTCTGGTTTGTATTCGTTCGATAGCCTCGTGTACTTTTCTATGACCCGTTGCAGAGCGATTAAATATAGAGTTACGCTATACATACCCCATTCTATTACTTGTCATACCCATCCTCAAATACTTGTCATACCCATCCTCAAAAACAATTTCAAAACTTGTAATATTTTACCTCCAACAAAATTAGCTTTAAAAGTTTTTCTTTTTTTAAAAATAAGTTTTAAAAATTCTTTTTATATAATGATATAAAAATATATTTAAAATAAAAAATTTATAAAAAATTAATACAATAATTTTTGAAGTAAAAAAATAACTTCTAAGAATATATTTTAGAATTAGAAAAAACCTAAAAGAATCTAATTCAACCGATTAAACCGGTTTATTCGGTTCGGTTGTCTGGTTAAACTGTTTATTATTTGGTTATACGGATACACTAATCGAATAAACAAGATTATATATAATTGTTAACCAAAATGAAAACCAATTTAACATATTATTTGTTTTGTATGGTTACGAATACGATTCGGTTTTTGATTATTTTCTGATTTTAACTTGTTTTTTAACACCCGTAATGACTACAAATAAATGTAATAAAAGACAAAAATTATAAAGACTAAAAGTAATAATAAATAGATAAAACTTAAATAAAAATAATTTAACATGTTAAGAAGTAACGAGTGAAATCACGTCGAAACATTGAAAATATATAAGCAAGTGATCAATTTTGACGACTTGTATGTGTTTATTTCCTGACTTGTATTACTCATACAACTTGTTATTGAATGAAATTTATATTGAAACTTAAAATAACTATACTACAATATAACATTTGAAATTTCATAAAACATTAAATTTTAAAAGTGATAAGAGAAAAAGAAAAAATAAAGAGTTTGCATCAATTGTTTTTTATTAATTTTAACTATTAAATGATTAAAAAATTATTTAAAAGTTGATGGGTGAAAAACTAAAAATACAAGTATTTTAAATTTTACAAAATTAGTTAGTCAAACTATTCATGGACCAGGTTTGGCAAAGTAAATTGAGTGATATGATAAGAAAATATTTTTAGTGTCCTTTAAATAATGGCTCAAGTAAAAGAATAGGATGGGAACTCACAGTAGGATTCGAACCCAAGTGAATTGGGTGCAAAAGCAACTCAGTAACCACTGATCTATGGACATAACAATTTGTTCTTCTCCTTTGAGAATATATATTTATTTTCAAGTAAAATGACCAAAAAACTTAGCCACCGACATGTACCTTTAATACATATATATATATATATATATATATATATATATATAATATGGCAAATAAAAAAACCTAAAAGAAAAAATTAATAATTTTATAAGTTAAGAGGAGAGGTGTATCAAGTAAATAAAAAAAATTGAGATGGGTATATTAGCATCATCTTTAAATATATAATTAAACATTAGAAAATAGATGTGATATTTGTCTTGCATTTTCAAACACCAAACCTCCCCGATTATTCCATAAAATGTGTGTAGTGTGTTATATATATGAGTTACGACTTGTGAGTTGTAATTATGAGATATTAGTGCGGGACCGTTACAAGGGGTTATGCATTTTTACAACACAACAACACAAAGAAAAAGAGTTTTTTAAAATACTTAACAAATTAAATAAAGAACTGGTTAACTAAAGTAGGAAATGCTAAAAATACAAGTAAGAGACATAACAAGATAGTAAACAACATAAATATTTAGTTTTCAAGAAGTCTGTATATTGTTTCTCAAGTTCTATTACAAAGTGTTACAAAGCATAATGACAAATTACAAGTACTTGAGATATATATACTACATCCTATGGCTGACTATACTTTGAAAGGCAACTGGATACATAAGACTAGATAACAAAATCAAATGTAGAGTCAAAAGGCAGATTGACTTTTAACTTGTGACTATGACATCATCCTAATATATTACAAAAATGATAAAATACATAAAATAGAAAGCTTAGACTCAAGACCTCAATTTACAGTTTACCAAAAGTATGGACATTTTCACCAACTTGTGAAAATTGGTGAAACAAACAGAGTTGCAGCGGAAATATGGTCCAACTTTATAGAAAAGTACATCAGATAATAACATGTACATAAAAATCTTTAGAAGAAATCTGTATTTATAAACTGGCTTCGAAAGACTTTGTCTTTGAAGCTTCGGAAGACTTTATATTTGGGTTAGGAAGATATTGGTTTTGGTTTCGGAAGATTTCACACTTAAAATATTTCTCATATAAAATGTAAAACTTCCGTATCATTTATACTTCAGTACTTTAATGCATACATGCAAAAAGACTTTGGATACTTTAAATGATTTTGACTGTATAAGACTTATTGAAATCCTTACAATTAGTTAGTTAGTTATCTATTTGTGTAACAATTTAAATATAAGTATAGGCATTGTAAAGTTAAAAAAATAATAATTGTAAATGACAACCCTAGAAATAATAAATACGCGTAATTTTGCCTTTCCCAACAACTCTAATTTCTTTTGAGTGGTAATTAGGAATAGAATTTTTAAAATCGAAGATAAAACTCTTTTCAAAGATAAAGTTAATTTTCAAAGATTTTGTTAAAAAAAGTAAAATACCCATAATGTTAAAAGTTGCCCCTAGTGTTAAGGGCAGAGAGTTAGAGTAACGATTAACGTCTGAATCGTATGATGTTAATTTTAGAGGCTGAAACTGTTACTATATAAAACGATAAAACGATGAAAGTTGATAGATAAAAAAATCTTTGTGAACAGAAAGGATTAAACTAATATAATCACATAACAAAAATAGTGATCTATTGTTTTACAAATAAAGTCACTTCTCAAAAGCTGTGTCTCACAAAATAAACTTTAACTAATATTTTAACCGCGTGTTACACCAGTTAAAATAAAAATTTATATCGAAACATAAGTGGAAACTAAAATATCGTAAGAGAATATCTAGAATATAAAAACCATTGTAATACTTTGAAAAGAACTAAAAATATATTATACTCAGACCTAACCATGGTTTTTGGTTTCGTGTTGCGATGATTCGTTTTAATAAAATATATATATCAAAATATACATAGAGATAATCACGCCGAAAAGTATCTTAAGAATTTTCAAAAGCATTAAGCATTTTTTAAAAAAATTAATAAAATATTATATTTGACTTTTTGAACCAAAACTTACGTCTAAAAATAGATTTAGACAAAAGTAAAACACGTCGCAACGGTGTACCCGGAGCTTAAAAAATGTTATATCTTTAAAGTATAGCAAAATAAATATATTTATTTATTTTAGCAAAATAAATAATTTATTTATTTTAACGGATAAACACAAAAATCTATTCTATTTTTAAAACCAATGTATAGTCTGTTTTACAAAAACTAAACTAACATAGTAATGAAACACGAGTAAAAACCATTAACAAATTCTAACATTATCAACGTGAGATGCCTCAAGATTTTATCAAAATGAAGAAACATTTGGATTCAAGTGTCATCTGTAATAAAAAATAAAAAGTTTCTAAATCTTTTTTTAAGAGACTATCCACCAGCGATCCATTTATCCGTTTAACAAAACCTAACATTATTAAGGGAAGTTTGTGTACCCAACCCAAGGAATTCAAAAGTTATAATCCGATAATCACACTCTTCTAGTAACCGAAGCACCCACCCCCTTCCAACCGTCCAAATAACCTCCTCTCATCTCCATCAACCAATCTCAACCGTCGGATCTACATTTAGGGGTTTAGCAATTAGGACCCCTCTCTTCAAACCCTCTCACACTCTTCTTCCCTCTGCACAATACGCACCCATTTCTCCCTCCACCGCCGTCTCCGCCCAACCACCGCCGTCGCCGCCCAACCTCCGGCGGCATCTCCACCGCCCCCGCCGCCCGTCGGTGATCGTTCTTTTGTTCAGTCAGTATTTATTATAAACATTGCCTCACATACCCACCAACGCTTTTGTTGTTCAATGATGAAGTTAATCATCGTTCGTACGAGTTGATCGTATTATCTTTCTTATTTAAAAAAAAAATACCCTTTTTGATTGGTTATTTTGTTGGGTTTTGCTTGATTGATTCGTCATTGTGTTCGTTTATGAAATTTGCAGAGATTCTTTCAACGAATTTGTTTTTTTTAAAATAATTTTATTATTGGGGATTTTCTTTTAATGGTTTGGGTTTCTGTTTTGATGTATGATTTTAGGGTTTGTGTGGTTGTTGATTTTTTGTTTGTGTTGACATTTTGAGAAAGTGCTCATCAATTATGCACGTACTTTTTGTTTGTTTTTTCAAAGAATCTTGTTCTTTTTATCTGCAGAGCATCGCATCATTTTCCTTCAAATTATAGCCCATTTGATAGCATAAAAATATACTTTGTAATTTTAAGTTATTTGGTGATTTTGATGTTTATTCGTTTAACACGTTAGGTTCATTTGTTTCAGGTGATTGTAATATCATTTTGAAGATAATATGCCTGGTGACAAGAACATTTTGCAATGTATCCTTTCTTTGGTTGCAGTTTTTAAAGAATTCTAGTCGGTTGATCATCAAAAGTACTTGTTATTTTCGTGATCTTCATTGGGTTCTTATAAAGATTTGATAGTTTGAAGCTCAACCAAAACACATACTTTAAACATTGGTTTTTAGTTAATTACACTTTAAAACCAATAGCATTCATTTTGTGCAAATTTGTTTTAGTCTTTCTTTCTTGCTGTGATTTTGCTTAACTCGCGTTATCAGCGGAGTCATCAGCATCTGGATTGAAGCCTGATACTGGTGTTAAAATGGAAGATCAAAATCCGGTAAGACTTTATTAACATCAGTTTCTTGAATGTGTACTGTTATTATGTTGCATTGTTCTGGATTTATGGTTGTTTACTTGTTTAGTTGAATTATGTGTCAATGTTGGCTTATATTATATGATAGGACACTTTGAGGGTTGCAAACTGTTTGTTTTGTTCTTTTATTCAGGGTTCTAGAAAAGAAAGTTTACCTTCAGGTGCAGCCCCAGCAATTGCAGGAGTTGCTGCTTCTTCTGTTAAAGGTGTTGCGAAAAAGACGTCTGCAGAGCAAGGTGCACACTATGCACCTAATAGCTGTTATGATTATCATTATCCAGGTTAGAAATTGCATACATTCGATTATTTCATTTTATCGTGAACTGAGAGTCTGAAACTTATGTTAATGGAGCAATACTGTGGTCATTAAGATTTAAGTGTGTGTATCATTTGTATGATTGTTTTTGGTACTTTGGTAGGTCAAAATGGAGCATATAGTGATGGTCCAGGCCACATGAACTCTAGTGGCGGTCCTTACGCAGATAATAATGGTTCGCTTCTTTATTATATGCCTAGTTATAATCCTTATGCTACTGGGACGTTTATGGGTGTCGATGGGCAACAACCCTATTTTTCTTCGTCAGATGCCATGTCATGCTATACTTGGAATCCTAATTCGACATCATCATTAGGCACAAAGTCTTCCACGGGCTCAAATGGGATGAAATACAGTGATTCTAACTCCAAAAGAATCATAAACAACACTTACGCTGGGAAATCTCCAAATTACCCTTTAGATATGAAGTCCAGACAACAATCTACTTCTAGTGTTCCCAAGTCGGTGCTTCAGTCGCAGCATATCAGATCACTTAACAAGGTATGTTCTCTTATTTTTACCATGTTTCTTGATGATGTCATTCATGATTTGCAAGTTAATTAACATATGTTTATTATGGCATAGTTGGGGTCAGTTTACCAGGCTGCAGATTTTGCTAGAGGATACAAACCAAGTGGGAATTATTCATCATTTGCTTACCAGAACCAAGGGCTTTATTCTGCAAACTATGCAATGAATTATGCATCTGCTGGTCGACTTTGGAATGAGAACGATAGATACAAATCGAGGGATAAGTCTTTTGCAACTGGTGAATCTGAAGAGCTAACACGTGGCCCACGGGCTCAGGGTGTAAACGTACGTCTTGAAGATGAAAAACTTGGAACTTTACTTACAAAAGATAAGTATAATCGTGAAGAGTTTCAGACAAAGTATGATCATGCCAAGTTTTATGTAATCAAATCCTACAGCGAGGATGATGTTCACAAGTGCCTTAAGTATGATGTTTGGTCAAGCACACCTAATGGCAACAAGAAATTAGATGCTGCTTTTCGTGATGCTGAAGGAAAAACATACATCTTCCTATTTTTTTCGGTATGCTTGCTTACTTCCATAATGTGTTCAGTTCACCTTTTTAAGTTATTATTATTATTGTTATTAAGCTTTGTTGTGTTTATAGGTAAACGGTAGTGGGCAGTTTGTAGGTGTTGCTGAAATGATCGGGCCTGTAGATTATGAAAAGAACATGGATTTCTGGCAGCTTGATAAGTGGAATGGTTTTTTTCCAGTGAAGTGGCACATTGTTAAGGATGTTCCTAACACATTGCTGAGACACATAATTCTTGAAAACAATGATAACAGACCAGTTACATACACAAGAGATACTCAAGAGGTACCTTATTATTTCCGTTATTATTATTATTTGCTAGGTTTTGATGAAACCAATGTTGGGTAACGTCGAATTATCATCTGTTCAGGTGGGCTTGAAACAAGGTTTGGAGATGCTTGAGATTTTTAAAAGCTATTCAGCTAAAACGTCATTGCTAGACGATCTAAGCTTTTATGAGAACCGGGAGAAGTTGATAAAAGCCAAAAGGATTAAGGAGGTAATACCAGAAACCTTATCTGCATCTTTCATATTTTCAAGACGTTTAGCATAATTAAACTGTTTTTTAACAGTCAGTTAAACCGCAGTGGTCTTACCAGTGGAGAATGTTTTTCATTTTGTGATGAATCTTAATAAAGTTCTATTCTTTATTTTTTGTTTGCAGAAGAACCAAAATGAAGGATCAATGAACAACAATGGGTCGATAGATTCAACCGCTTCTCTCATTAATCTGACTCGTAATATGTCTCTTAACTCTTAACACATGAAATGCTAGCAGTGGTGATGGGCTTACCTACGATCTGATTTAGTTTAGTGTTTTAGTTTCATTGCTTTTTTACATTTTATGCTTTAATAGTTTGGAATGGAATCACTTATGCTTTGGTTTTGTTTTGGCATTTGAGATGTAAAAATCAGGGTGTTTTCATTTTGGTTTCAGTTAGTAGTTGGATGATGAACAAAAATTGATTTGAATTGCTTTGCATTTATGGGTTTACTAAATTTGATCAAATTACATTTCATGTGCCCATTGAAGGGAAATTGTTTAATTTATGTTATGTTTTTATTGTTAAGTTTATATATGTTGTGTTTGTTTGTTTGAATAGTTAAATTGTTAGTATGTTCTTGTTAGCTGGACATAATAACTGAGTTAATTTCTTATGGGCGTTGCGCCATGCATGTTCTAATTAACATATGGTAACAAAAAAGAGAAAATTCATCTGCAAATCATAGATTTGTCAAACATTGTAAGACACATGGAATATATGCATAGTTGGGTTGATACATGGCTATTCAATGTAAACATTGGATCAAAATACAATATCATTTGCTAAAAAGTGTGAACTTTTTCTTCAACATTATTTTGCTTCACATTTAAGGAAATGGAGATGGCTAAGTTAGATATAAAGATGTACTATAATAGGAACTTTTTGAAATGGACTAAACTTTTGTATATGCAATAGATGTGTACAAATTGTTTAAAAAAATTTGTTTGGGTTTCAAATCCAACCGGTTTAGTTAAATCTTGTCAAAACTGATATGGGAAACCGGATCGAATTCTAAACTGGTTCAGTGGGCAAAATCTAAACCTACACCTATCGGTTTGGATCGGTTGTCAACTTGTTCAGGCCCAAATCCCAAATCGGTAAAAATTGGTTCTTAATTTTTCTTTTTTATGTTTTATAAAAAAATGTTCAAAGGTAAATAAAACAATATAACTAAAAATTCACTTATTTTATTTTCTATTTAAGATAACTATATCATATTTTATTATCTCTAATTTAAGTATGGTAATACCATACTATTTTTTAATTTAAAACAATTTTAAATTTTGTGTTCTCTTGCGCATCATACAAGCACTCCTTTGATAATTGATACTCTTTTATGGATAGGATATGAATTGTAATGATTTATTTGAGGTCTAAAACAAAAACATAATATAAAAATACTAGGCTAGTACTCGTGCATTATACAATAAATAAATATTAAGTAATTATTAATGAAATTACGTGTAACTAAGAACTATAAGTAATAAAAAATAATGATATTATTTTCTATGAAATTTTATTTTAAATTTTTATCTAATATTAAAAAAAAATCATTCCAAATCAAAACATTTTAAAAAAATGTAATTTTCTAAAAATTTTAAGGTTCATAAAAAAATAATTTCTAAAAACATTGATTTTAAATATTTTGTATTTATAAAAAAGTTTGATGTTTTAAAAAATTACTTATGTTATACAAAAGATTGTTTCTTTAGAAATTATATTTATAAAAAAAATTTCTTAGTTTATTAAAAACTATTTTTAATCTCAAAAATAATTATAAAAAAATAATTAGTAGTTTTTTAACATCAATTAGTAGTTAATGTAAGTATTTAATATGAAATAGAAACGGAAAAATTAAATTTAATAGGTCAAATATTATGACAAGTGTTAACTCAAAAGTTTTTTTTATTAGAGCAAATAGATAAGGGCTCTATCCATTTAATTCTCGTCAGTTTTATGCTTACTTATCAAATCTCAAATCCATCCAGATCGTGCAATATCATTATAGTTTATATACAGTTAATTAGTCGTTGATTTGATTGTTTTGATTAGGATTTTTGATATAAATAGATTCTTAATTAATTTAGACCATAATCTTATAAAATTAAAGAAACTTCCAAAATGAAGAAAAGTTCGGACAAAAAAACATAATAAAACTTCCTTAAAATTTCGAAAATAAAAATTGTCTTTGAATTTAGATTTAAATCTTGTTTATGTGCAAATAATAGAATTACAACATAGTAAAAATAAAATTAATATATTTCTCCTTTCATTTTCAACTCTTTTTGACACAAAAACGTCTTACAAAATTTATCATCTGAAGATTATATCAAAGGCGTGCATAAAAACTTCATTAATATATACACTATTCCTACAATCTTTAGAATAACTTCATCACAATAGATTTGAAATTCTAACATTGTGATCGTAACACATTGTGATCAAAGGACATATTAATAATACTTATCCTTGAGAACAAGAGTGATAGACAATAATATTTTGAATGCTCTTATACTTTGTAGATCGAAACAAACCAACCATTTTAAACCAAAAACTAGAAGTTTTCCTTAATCAACTGAATACAAATGCAGAAACTAACAAGATTCAAAAAACAATAAAACCATTAATTATGTCCAAAAAACTTGTAACAATTAATCAAATCAACCAAAAATCAATAACCATTCGTAAACCTCACTCGATGATCATCCATCACAAACTCACCAACACCGTTGTTGTTATTATTATTATTATTATTATTATTATTGACCTGCAACTCATCCCCATCCCTCACAAACTCCGGCACCACACCACCATGAACCACCGGCTGCTGAAACACCCACGGGTTCACACCATCAAACCCCACACCACCATCAAACACCGGACACCCGAACCCCACCGGCTCACGCTTCATCGGCGCATACGGGCCCACGGGTGCACCATCACCGAACCACCCGCGATCATGGCTCACAAAATGATGGTTCATCACTTGCCCATGACCAACATGATCAATTAGACCCTGATCATGATGATGATGATGATCAAACATAAAAGGTTGCTGAATGTTCATGTTTCTTTTCTTGAACTCAAGTTGGGCTCGAACCACATTCTCTTTACTCTCCAGCCCCATAGCAAACTGCCTCAACTGCGGTTCGTTGAAGGCGTCGAGGTCGTCGAACCACGTGGCATATTTCGCTTCCATGTTCTTCTTTCGGGCCTTTACGAGCTCGTCTTCGATCTTCTTCTTGCGGTCTTCGTAGAAATCGTTGAGGTCGTAGGTTCTTTTCCCGGTGTCGTGACCCTTTTTGGCTTTGTAACAGTCGATGATTCTCTTGATTTTCTCAGGGTTCTCCGGCCAAATCTCCGGTGTGTCGGAATTCGAAGGGTAGATGATGATCACAGTGTCGACATCACAAAGAATGGTGAATTCGTTAGCTTTTTTCATGATCCCATGCTTACGTTTGTGGTATGTGGTGTTTCGGGTCTTCTCTTTCGGTATGAGCTCCATTCTTAACTTTGCACGACCCATCTGTAAATCAAAACACTAATGCTAATGTTAATCAAATCGAAGACATTAATGATGCATATATATACACAAGCATGTATTTTATATTTATATATATCATTAAGCTTACCTGAGGGTTTTGAAGGTTTCTAACGAAGGAAGAAGACGAAGGATCTTGAGGGGAAATCAAGTAATTAATATGTTGTCAGTGGTTGATATATATAGGTGACATTAGTTTCCTTTTATGAAAAATTATACAAGAAATTTAGGTTTCGGTTATATAGTTAAACAAAAATAAAATATAGCAAAATATGTCATGATTTGCAAGATTTTAATTCCATATATAATTACACACATAATCATTTGATTAGTTTGCTGATGATTAAACGGTTTTGATTTGGTTTATATGTTGAATCTAAATTAATTTGACAATTTTTGTGGAATTTAGCGTCAATTGATGAAAATCATAAATGATATTAAAATATAGGTTTAATTCAATTATTTAAAATCTATAGCATAGAGCCGAATGATATGTTTTGGAATGACATCTCTCCTAGTCTTGAGTGATTAGTGGTTTGAGGTTTAAATCACATTATTAATAACTAATTAATGTAGATTTAAGAACAAGTTTACGAGTGCGTGAGTCTCTGTTAAAAAAGGTTTTAATTAGTAATGAATTGATGGTCAATTTACTTGAAAACATATATTTATTTACGAAGAAAACTATTTTTTAAGTATTTAATGATATGTTTTAACTTGTTGAAATTGGCTAGTCTTTGAGAGTTTGAAATATCTTTCATATCCAATCAATTATACGATTTGATTCTAGCAATTAATTTATTTATGGTATTACCAAAGTGTTCATAAACTTTTATACTATTAAAGAACTAGTCACACTTAAAATTAAGAGTAAACTATACAGTTAGTCCTTGTAGTTTTGTCTAAATATTAAATTTAGTTTTCAATCTTTGAAAACTTGAAGATCAGGTACTTAATCTTTAATTTCTCTGTACTATTTAATTCAAGACTTTAATTTTTATATATTGACAAATGGGTGTTTTTGTCTTTTAATTTTTATAACATACGTTTATTAGGAATGATTCACTTTTCTAATTTGATACCATAAAATAAACAAATGTGAACGTCAAATACTATATACTATAACTATATAAAATAAATAAGGTAATTTAAAAAAACAAAGTTTTAGCTTTTTTTTTTCCTTTCAAGGGTTTCACCGGAAAAGATGAAGATAACTTGTTTTATTATTTTTTATTTTGTTCATTGTGAATGTATGAAAAGATAGCAAGAACTTACTGGTCAATCTCTTAATGTTTTAAACAAGGTTGTTTGTTTTATTAATGTTTTATGAGTTTAATAGAGTTAAACTTTCACAAAAACGTGCATATATAACTTTACCAAATTAATCATATATTTTTCTCAAATAACCTTTTTTTATAATAAACAAGTTATTGGTTAAAAGGCGTAACGCAGTTTAAAAAACTTAGAGCAACATCAAATAACCACTACCAAGACCTGCAACTAGAATTCAGAACTCGAAATGAGATTCTTTTTTCTTGAATATTTTGCCTTTTTTTAAGGATATGCCTTCAAGTAGCAGCATTATCAATGTACGTTTCATGTTCAAACACATATATTTTAATCGAGGTATTAATATATAGAAAGGAGATTATTAAAACCTAATAAACAATTGTTACAATAATGAAAAGATAGACGTACCCCTTTTGTTAATATTTAAATTTAACATAAGTTATGGTGATCATGGACCAACCGTAAAATTTACTCTAAAATTAAATTTAGTTTAATCCAAATTATACAATTACACATTAAAAGTGAGGTTTGAGAACGCATTAAATTACACTCTGACTTTCGTTTTTGTTTTTTTTTGAATGATTGGATGCATCTTTTATTAAACAGTTACTAAGGTACTAGTAAATTTACATGCATCAAATGAGTACCAATTACATTTTAAAATTAAACTAGTTGAATTTCAACACGCGTGTTCTGTCCTCAACACGTAACATTGCCATTTGCATTTCACGATGATAGGCTGAAAAAACGCAAATAGGTTTCAATTAGCACCCATGACTCAGAGTAGGTGTTCTGTAATGGGTGCAAAGTGGAAACAACGCCACGCCAAACTACGAAAACCTACTTTAAAATCATCATAGCCTTCACGAACATGTATACACTAACACACAACATATGTAGTGTGTGAAGAATTAAGGGACAAGTAAACCACACAATCACCACCAAAAAGAAATCGCATAAAGCAAACCAATACAATTAAAGCAAAAGATTGTGCAGAAGTGAAGATAACATAAATTAATCACCGATAGTGTTTGGTGGCTTAGAAATACAACCTCGATATGGCCGCAATCAAAATCAATGCCACGCCAAACATCTAATGTTGAATGTTTACTTCACATCATTGCCTCTTGAAGCAACACTTTTTACTTGCACGGATCCACTATTGTCAGATGTGCACCCCAAGAACATCTCATGCATGTGCTGCAATCTAAGTCTGAGTTAATATATTTGGATATTATTATTATTATAACTATGTAAATATTTTATAATTATATATTTAAGTGTTTAAATAAAACAATACTTACATCAAATAGCATTAAGTTATAAAAATATAAATAATAAATGTACTTATCTATACTTATTAATAAAACAATATCTTTAGTGTCACTTGTCGTTTTCTTAGACATCCATTATTTTAGTTTTCCGTCTAAAAATATGTCTATCCTTATTATTTGTCATAATTCATTTGAATAAAAGTAACTATTACTGTAATTAGAAAGTAAGTTTTTTTTCCTTAAATAGTGTATATAGAATATTTATTTACCATAATGAGTGTTTAAGGTGTGTTTTTTTCTCAATATAATGTAATATAATGCTATTGATTAAACTTATTTTACTTTAAAATAATATTATTTAAAAATAGTCAAGTACAAAGATTAATAAAATTATAAAATCATTTGGTTCATATGTCGTAATTAAGAACATAAAGTTTTCCTAAAACATTTTGGTTTATTTAATTCACTCAAACTTAATTTTAAATCGTATTTTTACATAGAAAAGTTGAAGTTAGTTTTTAATACAATTTTGTTTCAATTTCACACAAAAGTAGACACATTTGTGTTTTATTCTTTTTAAAATATGTATTTTTTGTAAATATTTTTAAGTAGCTTAAAAGATATAATAAGAAAAACTATTTTTAACAAAAAATGCAACTTTTAAAAATATTTTATATAAATATCATGACGAAACAAAAAAAAAGTTAATAGTTTATTTTTTATTTTATTTTACGAATTATAAATGTAATCCTCAATTACCAATGACATGTATGTTGCTAATAGACTTCCGATAACGATTAAGAGAGAAACGAGTCACACCGTCTTGTGAGGCACTCGAGACCAACTTGCTAAAAACTCTACTTAATCTTTAGCTTAAACAAGCTCAAACTCATTTTACGACTCATTTAATAAATGGTTTTAAGCCCGAGCTTCATATGTCGAGATCGAGCCGGCTCACAAGGCAAAACTAATGTTGTATGTATATGATGTTTCTTCTTATCTTTTATATATATACTTATATAAATGATTATTACTATATATCAATTTATGTTTAAAGCAATTATCTGATATATATCGTTAGTTTAAAAAAAATACATAAACCATTTAGTTCATAAAAACGATGTTTCTATATAAGAATAAGTATTCTATAAATAGACGGTTAAAAAAACTAATGAAAGAGTATTAATATTTTTTTATAAGAAAAAGTTATTGTACAAAAAACCCTTCATAAAAACAACTATAAAACATTTTTCAAAATCATGAGAGATGCTAAATTAGTCTTTATTTTATTGAAACTTTATCCTTTTAATTTTATTTAAATAACATTAGTAAAAACATAAATAATTTTATCCAATTATATTATAAATAAGAAAATTAACTTTTTAGTAAAAAAACTATTTTGATAAATATTTTTTAAAACACTCATTTTATTTAATTGATTTTCTATAAATCTTATTTTGAAAAAACCTCATTACAAAAGACATTGTTATGGTTTAAAAAAACCCTAAAAAAGATTGTAAGTATAGTTTACTGTTTTTTCTCACCAAAAAACAAGTTGACTCTATCCCAACAAACAGATAATATAACGAGTTTTTACATGTCGTATTACACTAAATTTGTGAATTGAAATGTGTTGGATTCTTGCTTATTCAAATAGTAATTGAAGGGTGGAATAACTCACTCGTCCTATGCAAAGGAGAAGAAATTCCATACACGTCTCTATTTGGAAGCGATTATATATATTATCAAATCAAGGGTCTCAAATAATCAATTCAGGGTTTTGATTTTCTCAAATCATGATATCGATTTTCAAATGGAAAGATGAACCATTTCATATCGTTAAATTTACAAGCATATTATGATTTTTATTTACCTCAAATCACGTTATGTTTCAAGTTCAACTCACCAATCATTTTACATTTTCATTGATCTATTTAATATCATTCATACCCAACTTTTAAATCACAAAAATTCTTATGCAAAGACTCAATATAATACTCATATATACAAATCTCGATTGCAACAGTAGTAGCGGTTCGTACGATTTAAAGATTTGATTTTGATTTTAATATAAATTTTAGTATTTTGGTTTTTTAATATCAGTTTGACTAATTTATGTTTTTGTTTATGAAAACATGAAACTTTGATTTAGTTTGATTTATGTTTTTGTTCAACAAAAAGAGAAAATTACATAAATGATCCATGTGGTTTAAATAAATGCATGTTTGATGCCCAAACTTTAAAAATCACAAATATAGTCCAAACTTTTGTGTAATCATTGCATGTTTGGTCCCTAACACCGATTCAATCTTTATGTTGCATTATCTCAAGTTATAAGTAAACATGAATTAAACTTATTAATATTAAATAATTATGGTAAAATTACAAACAGAACGTCAAATTTTGTATACAAAGAAGTTTTCAGATTTTTATAGATATTCTAATGTTTAACATAATTTGACTATTACCTAAGTTCTTATTTATAAGTTAATTTAATTTCTTATTATATATTATTAGACTTATAAGCATTGATAAAGAAAAAACTACTAATATTACATATATAAATGATTTAAAAGATTAAACATAAAAATCGATAGACAAAATATTAAAAATAAATTATGACTTACGAACCTTTTTAATTAAAAACAAATTTTAATGATTAAACCCATGTATTATACGGGTCTTTAGTATAATTATAATATATATTATTAACCTATGTCACTGTCTACAGTTAGTTTTATGAGTTTATATTTTGAACACCACAATTGGGTAATTTGATGATATGCACCGCCACCTGTCTTTCTAATGTGATGACAACACTACCAGATGCCTTTCTATTGTAATACTTGGAAGATACTAATCCAATTTTCTTTCATACATACCACAATATAGAGAGAGAAACATACTTGTGAATATGCTTTTGAAAATTTTAATCAGTCATTTAGTAAAGAGTTAATAAAATATTTAGTAAATATAAAATTCAATTGAAGTTGTTTCACTTTTTTTCTAAAAAGTTGTTTTCCTTAACTTCTTTTATTTAAAAGTAAAATCTTTTAATTTTTATGTCCTCTTGTATAAACTTTTCGCTCATTGTAATTGTTTTGTTTACGCTAATTTGTGTTTATGTTTACTAATATCTAAAGGTTGTTTTTTTAATGATTTCATCTCAGATGTTTACTCCATTATTTAACAAATTCTTTTTCATCCATACCAACATACGAATCACAATTGCATAAAAAAATCTAAATGAGACCCTCGCCAAGGGTCACAAATTCTAGTTTTCATATTAATTTATAAGATAATACTTAATTAATATATATTAAAGAATGTATTAATCGGGAGAAATATATTGAATATGGGCATATTAAAACTATTGTATAGTATACTTATACCTTATATTTAAAAAGTTAAATTAGGTGTCATAAATTTTAAGTAAATTACAAGTGTGTTATCATCAAATGATTTATATAATAGTATATATATTATAGAGGAGGGTTTTCGAAAAAAACCAAAAGTTACATGAAAACTACAAAACCAAAGAGTTACGTATATGTAAGTACGTATGACTATATGAGTTACGTATACATAACTCAAAATTCATCCCATCATGTTTAAAGGGATTTAGATTAAAAAATATATAACTACCTAAAATGATAAGACTATAATTTACTCAGAATACACATTAAGCAACTAAAAAAAATTATTTATAAATTTTAAAATTGAATAGAGGTGGTTTTTATAGTATTTTTATAACTTGAATACTTGATGGTTTTCTTTTAATCCCTCTTATAACATGATATATGTCAAAAAAATTCTATTATCATTCATAGCAACATATAAATTATCTTTTACTCTCTCTTACTTTATTATGATTACACGTATTTTTATTAAAAGGAAACAAAATAAAACACCGTTTATAGATAAAGTTACCAAAGCAAAACATGCCATCCTTGTCAAAAAAGCATTATTTTAGTGTTAAGCAACCTGTTGCTTAAATAGTAACCGGGTTGTTTTACATTAAGAAGAAAACATAAAAATGTAATACAATTATACATACAACCTAACTGTTGAGTAAATGCCGAATTCTACTACATTTAAAATTTATGTAATTGAACCTAGTTAGCTTCTATTATCGATCCTCACGATTGTCACGGAAACTCTTTCTATTAATTCTTTCTAAAAATATAATAACTCACTTTCTAGTATGGCCCTATTTGAAATTAATATTTGGATGTACCCAAACACATTTAAGAGAAGGGATAGAAGAAAAGCACCCAGAATTCCACTTCTATACAAACAAAAGGTTTTGAGTACCAACCTGCAAAAAATAAGCAGCATTAACATTCTTCTGGGCTGCCGGTTTCAGTAGAGTCTTGAAGCGCGTCTGCATATGCCCTGAGGGAAAGACGGTTCGCCCAAAAAGGTGAGAAGAGGTTTTGATGAAGTTGTCAAGATCAAGAACCCACATTGATGAGCAACTTCTTTTAAAGTGGCAGTTATGAGAACGAAGAGAAGTGGGTAGAACATCAAGGATCCAGAATCTAGTAACAGACAATTGCTGCAAGAACATGAATTGATAGCTAGAAACATTTGCCTACAACTTGAAGTGCATACGCAATGCTTTAAACAAAAAAGATAATGATTATGAAAACGATGCATAAAGTTTAAGAGTCCCTTTTGGTAATTTATTACTAATATCTGGTCTACTCATTAAACTATACGAGAAACAAATAATCTAATCATTATTGATATTCACCAAAACAAACAATGTACTTACGTATTCTCACTCATAGCAAAGTAATGAGTGTTGTACCTTTGTTAAAGCATTCAAATGAAACAAACAAATGAGACTCGTCTTGGGTCTGAGAAAGTGGGATGGTGACAAACATTTCCTCTAACCTTAAGGGATAGAGTGCGTTGTACCGTGGTTGGAGCATCCAAATGAAACAGACAGACTGGACTCATCTTGGTTTGCTCTGGTTTTACCTCTCCTTCGTCAGATCGGAAAGTGAAGAGAGGTTGAGAAATCACATGCACAAGATGGTCAATTGGGAGATACTTATGGGCAGGTTGTTTGCTGCAAATCACTCTCTATGCATCATTAAAAGTTAGATGTGTGTGTTTGTGTTATATATGAAGAAATTCAAACTTATGCAACAATTCAACTTCGATTTAACAATTTTGTAAACCAAAGCATGTGAACTATTAATCTGGGCAAGTATGATTAAAACAGATTTAGTTTTACCATTTATGGTTTTAGCCAATACTTCAATGACAAACATAAACATATAACCAATAATTTTATGATGGGCAAGCTGATAAGCAAACTTGAAGTAGCATTAAAAAGTATGCAATTTAAGGAGCAAGGGGTAATGGATTAGTCTCCTAACATGGCATTAATATATATACCTAAAAGATTAGAAGGTTCAGACATGTTCGATCCAACCCACTGACACCAGAAGTAGAATTAGTAACGATAATGTGAATATGTGATTTTAATTCAAGAATCCATAAACTAACAGCCATTCGATATGAAACACTAGAAACACAAACAAATAAAATACACAATGTGTATTTAGAAGGCAGCCATTATTATACTTGATTCAACATACATACAACTCACAAAGACAAACCTGGATGATAATGAAACTATACAAAGTTTACTGCATGATGGTGTCATCGTGTGTCACCTTCGTTCATTGCAATATGGTGTTACATATGTTTCCCTTATGGTTTTAGATAGAGGAATGCAGGTGCAGAACGGGATGTCTATTGTAAAAGTTGTACTGCTGCAATGGCAGGGATTTTTTCACGTAATTTCTGAGTGACAGCTACTCTAACAGTCATTACGCTTGCAGCGGGACCTGTTAAGCGTACTTTTACAATTGGCTCTTCTATGGACACAAATTCTAGTGATCCACCTGCTGCCCCAACAAGATACGGCCTTATTTCTTCAAGAACCTATCATGTTCACAGAAAAAATAAGCAAGTAAGCTACATGTATGTACATTCAAGTGTTGAATATGCAAATAGAAGAGTGAGAATCACAAAGTTGAAAATGGATTGCATAAGATTGGCTAACAGGGCGGTTGAATACATTTCAGATGACTTTCAGCCTTTTACCCACTTACCTGTTTGGCCTATAAGAAATAATACATAACCCAAGTCGACTTTATTTGTATATAATGAGTCTAACTTGACACCTCTAGGATTAACTACAGCTTCTTACAGAGTAACAGGGAACATAGGTAGCCTCTAGGATTAACTACAGCTTCTGACTACACCTACAGTTTATGGGAAAGACATGTGATGGTCTCTCTTATACATTTTCATTTGGAAAACAGAATTATTACCATACTTTTAAACAATGCATCATAAATTACACATGACAATAAACTGTATTTCTAAGGTATCATTTGGTTGGATGCAACTTGCAAGTGTTAAATGATTTAAAGGAATGTTGCCATTCACAGAATCACAGTCAGGATAGTAACATATTGCCTTGAACTGGATTGTGAGCAATTTCCACAGGGATGATCAGGATATTCACTTTAAAAGTAATAATGCAATGTTGAACAATCATAATTACATAATAGGCTTTAATATAACAGCTGTAAGAGATAATATTAGGGTGTGCTTATGTTTTTTGAAGTAATTATAATCAAGTTGTAGTTGTTGGAGTGGTTGACATTTTCATTGTTAAGGAACTTACAGATAGATTGACCAAAATACATTCTTGTGAACAAAAAATCATCTTGTGAAATGAACCTAAAACAGGTAAAAACTCTCAAATGAAGTAAAATTCAAAAAGTAATATTTTAACTTTTTTCCACCTATGATGATCAGTTTTGTAGCAGCTGGTATAGATTGATTATCTAAAACTACCTTTTTCACCCCTAAATAACAGAAACACATCCATCAAAACATTTGAAACTGATTATTAAGACTTTAAAACTCAACAAGCAGATATTTAGTTCCAAACAAAACTGTAATTACTAAGTGCCAAGAGAAGAAACATACTATACCTTCTCTACATTTTCTTCGTTCAGCTCAAGGCCAGTTTCTTCATCTGGTACTGGTTCAACAGCAACAATTTCAGGAATCTTTTCCATCAAGCGTCGTTCAATTCCCAGTTTCATGGTGGTTACAGAACTCGGACACGAACCACAAGCTCCTTGCAGCTTTAACCGTACAACATTTCCATCAATTTCATGCAATGCCACATTGCCACCATCTGCAATTAGATAAGGTCTAACTTCATCCAGTACCCTCTCAATGTTTTCTGCAGTAAGAGGTAGCTCTACAGCCGACTCTGGACTTGCAACCGCCTTTACAACTGAAACACAAAACCATTGAAATGCACATGCTGAGAAATTGTTATGAGACAGTGGGAACTTGTACCCACTTTTTCATTCATTCATTATATCATCTATATCACTACTTATCACTACACAAACAACAAACCAAATGGAGAATCTTTGTAAGGTTATGCTGGTCCAATTCATCCAGTAAACTCACATACATGATCTCAATCAATTTCAAAAGTACTAAAATCCTTTATGAACTCAAATTCCACATACAGAAATTGATAATACGATCAGCAAACATGTAAAAATCAGTTACCTTTCCGGCGTATCATCTGCTGAAATCGAAATTTTGATGCAACAGAAACTCTAGTGCCGATTAAAGACGACATCTGAACATTTTACAGAGAAAACCCGATGGAAAACGTTATATTGTAACGATAGAAAGAAAAAAACAGAATCATATACAAACAGAACGTTGATTGACGGATTACCAAACCTTAGGCGATGCATCGATGGTGGAATATGAAGTAGAAGATGGAACAGATGTAGAATCAAGGGTTTGTTGAGGTCTAGTGACGTAGGAATAAGATGATTGACTGAAAATCACAACAGCAGTTTGCATCTCGTTCGAAATTGCTGTAAAATCTGTCAATTGAATCTCCAGAAACCTCTAATTGCAGACGTTGAAGACGGATTTTCGTTAGGGTTTGAGGACTCCACGAAAATAGCACACCGTTGCTGATTTCTGTACCACACGTACGGTCGAACCGGTTTTACAGAGTAAACTGGAACCGGACAACCTTTTTATGTAGTTATATTATAGGCGCCCGGTTCTTGAAATTATGTTCAAGGGTTGAGATTGGGTATATCTTTTTGTTTATTCTACAGTCTATTTATAAAAAAAGAAAAACTGCATAAAAGAAAATGATCAAATAAAAAAAAAACAACTAAAAATCCCAAAATTCAAGCTTTGCATTTTACTTGCAAAGACTTTTGACCAAATTGATCTTATTTAGTTGAAATTCTGAAATTAACTTATCATTCACCCCTTTAATTCCAATCCTTTTGCCTTTTGCATCCATTTCTTGCCTTTGTTCTTTCGCTTCAGTTGTTTGAAACACACTTGCTTAACAGCTTCTCCATAGGCTGCATTCAATCCATCCTCATTCTTTTTTAATGCAACTTTGGTTATTACTCTTCCTTCTTGAACACTTCCTTCACCAAGAGTTTGTTGTAATGTTTGTTTATTTTGACTCTCTATCATATCTAAAAGTAAACTATCCTTCCACTGCAGTCTAAGTTCATCTAGCAGATTCTTATCTTCTTTTCCAACACAATATCTTTTATGCTTATATTCTTTGTTGAACTAGACCTAATATATGCAATTGATGGGATGAAATAATTACTAGGCTCAAGACTGCAGTTAGAATCTGATGCAACTTGAGCTTGTTCATTGGGCTCTACAGGCCCATCTTCAATTTCCAAAATGGGTTTGTCATTAACAGGGAATTCAACAACTTTTTCAAACTCTGCAAATTGAACTAATTGTAATTTGATCTTGTATAACCTGTTATGACATTGTTGAATCTTCATTAGTAGCCTTCCGCTTTGTTCATATAATCGTAGTAGTCCATCTTCCATCCATACTTTGCAGCCTTCTTCATCAAATTGACCTAAACTTAAGATGTTTTTGCACAATCCGGGAATAAAGTAAACATTTGAAATTACCTTTTGTTCACCATTCTTGCATTGCAATAGAATTGACCCTATTGCCTTGATTTTAACGATAGATCCATCTCCAAATCGTACATCTCCGATGGCTTTTTCATCAAGTTCCTTGAAAAATCCTCTTCGCCCAGTCATATGATTCGAAGCTCCATTATCCAAATACCATGTGTTGTCTTCATTCTCGTCTTTGCCATGCAAACTTGGAAACGCCTTCTTTTCATTTAACATCCCAAATTTTGTCTTCGCCATTAGTAAAGTAGGTTCGTCGTCTTCTATGACAAAATTAGCTTCATTCTCGGCTTTGCTAGGGGCCCGACACTCGGCTGAAAAATGACCAATTTTGTCACAATTGTAACACCATAAATTCTTTTTGTCTTGTCTTTTCATATGATATTCCTGATCAGGTTCTCTACTTCCTTCATCAGATTGATCACCCCTGCAATCATTGTTTGAGGGTTGTCTCCACCCTCGGTCGTGACTGTATCTGCCCCGACCTCGCCCACACCCTCGCGAATTACTCGAGCTTAAACCTTTCTGTTTTGACTCTTGTTTCTGTCGAATCTGGCATTCTGACTTTGTCAATAGCAGTTGACCTGCTGAGTCTTTGACTGGTTCAGCCGGTTTGAGCCTTTCTTCGTATGCCTTGAGACGCCCGACTAGCTCTTCAAAAGGCATCTTGTTCATATCTGAATATTGCTCTATTGTGGCGACAATAGGCAGAAATTTATTTGGTGTAGAATTAAGCACCTTCTTCACTCTCGTCTTCTCCTCTATGTTTGCTCCAAGTGTTCAAAACTTGGACACAATGGCACCAATCTTTCCTGCAAATTCATCGATACTATCGCTTTCTTTCATGGTCAATAGTTCGAATTCACGGTTCAAGGTTTGAATCCATGCTTGCTGGACTCTATCAGCCCCAAGATAACGAGTTTTCAAGGCATCCCACGCACTCTTAGCCTCCTTATGTTCTGCAACTTGTAGCAGAATATCTTCCGGCAGCGCTTGAAAGATGAAAGCCCGTGCCTTCTTCCTGATTTTGACATCCATAATGACGCCTTTAGGTGGTTCAATGGCATCCCAAATACCTTGGGCATCCATGAATGACTCCATCTTTATAGCCCAAGACGTGTAGTTTGTCTGGGTTAAGATTGGGCAGAGGTAAGATGATGATGATGACCCTGTTTCTCTCATTGTAACTGTTGTTTGGTTGACTAGATCCGCCATAACAGCCTCTTGGTGGCTTCTGGTTCTTTTTTGTTGTTTGATTTGTTTTTGATCTGATCAAAATGTTTGACTCACTAATTCAATCAGATATTTTAGCCGGTCAGTGTGTTTAATTCTCATTATTACGCGTCTGACCCTGTCCGACACTACTGACCCATGCATATTTTTTCCCTTACCCGGTCAGTTTTGGAACACAGTCTTACTCGGTCAACCCCTTCTGATCGAGATCAGCAAATCAAACAACCCTTTAGTCGGTTGTGGTTATAAACGTTGAATCACACATGCACGTTTAGATGTGTTAACTTTCAAAATTTAAACCGAAACATAAAACGAAAAACTTGTAAAATTTAAAAAGTTGGTATTAAAATTGAAAGTAAAAAAATATTGGGGTTAAATTGTAAAAGATATGAAGTATTATGTTAAAATAAAAAGTTTAAGATTTAATAAAATGACAAAAAGCGAGTACAACCTATTAATACACATGATACAACTCATAATGTATAACAAAGTTGATAATTAATATACACTAGTTGGAATGCCCACGCGTTGCGGTGGTACGGTTGTTGCATGATTTTTTGGGAATTTGATTTTAGTTGGTATCGGCTCGGTGCGTTATCACGTAAATTAAAAAAATCAAAACATAACTATTGAAAAAATTGAATAAAAGAAAATAATTACGTATATTACAAAAGTCTTTAAGATAATTATATTATCCCAATAATAATAGTGAAAATATGAGTGGTATTTTTGGTCGGATATCACTTATTATATAGATTTTAGGGAGGTTTATTTTATGAATGTAGGTTATAGTTTTATGATCATCGGAGTTAGTTTTTGGTGGTGATTTGTATATACCAAAAAAAGTTAATGGGGAAATTATTATCACAAATTATCATCTTGATTGTTATTGAGCTGTTAACAACTGATAAAGGAAATGGGAAGAGGGATTAGTGCTCAATCACAATATATAAACGAAATTGAAAGTAAATGACGATTTTGTTTGACCACGTGTATATGTTTTAGCATTTGTATTATAAGCAATCATATATTATACTTTATTGTAAGGGCATAAATGAAATAAAATGATTAATTTTTTGAAATTTAAGCATTACTTTTCATATTGTGTCTTAATCCATATGTAAAATTATCATTCTATCATCCTCTCATTTTTATTGTAAAAATATAGATAAATATTAAAATTACTAAACTTATAATATGCCCCTAGAAAAATATAGTATTACAGTTGTTATTAATATGCATATTTATATAAGTTATATATTTAAATATTTAAATAAAATAATATACTTAATTAAAATATTTAGTTATAAAAATATAATTAGTAAATATAATTTAATTGTCAATTTATAGTATCATAAATAAAATAAAAATAAATGAAGTGAATTAAATAATATCATATTATTAAATAATATATTACTAATGTTTATTAAATACATGAAAGAGACAAGGGCAAAAATATCAAGTTTTATAAAATTATGGATAGATTTACCATATTACCCTTAAAGTGTCTTAAAATTTTAATCAAATCCCTATTGTACCCTTTTTAAATGTGATACACTCATTTGTACGTGTTGCTTTAAAACTTATATTTTTAACAAAATTACATCTCTATCCAAGAGATGTATTATATAGTAGTATAGATATATATAATTGTTTCTATTATAATTTTATATGTAATAAAAAATATTTATATAATTATATTTACTAATTAAATAAAAGATATATAAGTAAAAAAGCTTTTTTAGGCTTGGAGCCGTCTCGAGCTCGATATGTGAAGCTCGAACTCGGGATCGTTAATTAAATGAGCTTTTTTTCAGGCCAGGGCTCAACTCGGACTCGATAAAGCTCCACGTGTTTCGAGTTTTTTATCAATCTGATCTCGGATAACTCGCGAGCAACTCGGCTCGTTTGCACCCCTAGGCATAATTACCCATATTCAATATAACTTACAGTATTTGGATTTATTAAATAGTATTTTATTTTATTTAATATGCATTATTATTTTTTAAGTTCCCTCTAAACTCTCAGTATGGGCGGGTTTAGGTGTAGTTACATGTCAAGAGGGGTTTGGATAAAAACAAGTTTTAAAATTTTACTTTGATTTCGGTTAGAGTTGATTCGAACGCAAAATTATATATCTATACAATTTACAATGACGTGACCAGTAACGTACATATTTAAAAGCATGTTTCTCCTTGCCCTCCTCTTGCTTCAACACCACCACCATTTCAACGTTAACCTTTCCACACCAGAGAGAGAGAATGCGACGATTTTCTTCTTCTCCTGACTTCCACCGCTACTTGACGAGCTTACCATGACGATACCGGACTCAAGCGATTCTAGGGTTTAGTTTCATTGGTTCTTGATTTTGAGTCTTCTTTTACAATTCTTTCCGGGTTTCATTTGGGAATGAAATGAAAATGAAAGTGAAAATAACGTCGTTGAGGTAAATCATTATGTGTTTTTGTTGGATCAAGAAAAAGGCTAATGCAACCAAAACTATGTCACTTAAGTTATTTTGGTGCTGCATACAAAAGGCTTTCGAAGCTTAACATGGAACTTCCGAAGGTTGTAGAGTTCTTCTGAAGACAAAGAAAAAGACCAACTTCTAAAGACAGAACTCTACTTCCAAAGACAATTGCATACTTCCGAAGTTCAAGACTTAGAAGAATAAAGTAAACACCACTTCCGAAGTATGATGAAAAGAAGAAGTCTCCAAGCCTTGAAAGAAGCAGCCTCTTCCGAAGTATAAGTGGCTTCGGAAGTACTTACTCTTCCGAAGCCATTTAACCTTCGGAAGACACTACTATGAACCAGTGGACACAAGTATGGTCTTTGACACTCCGCTGCAGACTTCTGATACAACATGGCTTTTTCCCAAAGAGCCATGTTGTTGACCATACTTTATTCCACTGTTCACCTTTTCATGATAGTACATGTTACCAACTTTAGTTGGTGACAAAAGGTAAGTCAGGGACATGTCCTGACTACCAAATCTCAGATAAGACTTTATCCGAGATACCTTAATCTTTAGTCTTGTAGTATAGACTTAAGCTATAGGATCCCAACTGGTATCAAAGTATATCCGGTTGTAGGTAGTATTATATATAGGTTCTCCTTGAAACTCATTGCAACACAACATCATCTGCTTGTAAGAGTCTTGTATTTTAAGTTGAGAATCAATATATAAAAGTATCTTGAAAATTATCTTACTGTGTTATTTATTCCTTTCTATATTGTGATCAACTCTTATTGATTCTTCATATACCCGAGTATTGTTCTAGGTGAGTTTGAGAGAAAACATTGTGTTTAAGTGACAAACACCGATCCTGCAATTGGTATCAGAGCACCTCAGGCTCTTGATTGCGTGATCTCACCATCCAAATTAACCTGTTTTTACTCCTCCCTACCACTCACTCACTCAATGGCCCTTAACAAATCTGAGGTAGAGATGGAAACAATGAAAAAAGCTCCCATCATTACCCTTGAAAAATTCAGGTCTTGGAGTAGAAGAATAGAAGGCTTCATCAGATACCAAGACAACAAATTATAGAACTCCATTGTCAATGGACCGTATAAGCCAAAGGTGACATCACCTGGTGGAAACGGTGCCATGATAGAGAAGGCTGTGGAGGACTATTTTGATGAAGACAGAAAGAAGATGGACATCGATAGTAATGCTATGACTATTCTCATGACTGCAATGCCGAACTCTATTATGGTGGGGTTCGAGCATTGCAAGACTACCAAAGAATTGTTTGATGCACTTGCTCAGATGTACTCAAGTTCCAACGACTCAAAGAAGGACTCACTGAAGCAACAGTTTGAGAACTTCACTCATATTGCTGGAGAGACCCTCAGCCAGCAGTACTTCAGGTACATGGATCTTATCTCTTCCCTTCAGTCTGTGAAGATCACTCCTGAACTCAGAGATCTCACCAGAAAGTTCATAAGTGCTCTTCCCAACGAGTGGACATTCTACTATGTCTCTATCAAGAGAACAAAAAACTTGAACACTCTTTCCATGACTGAACTCTACGACATCCTTGATGGATATCGCCTAGAGATGGAGAGTAAGAAGGGCCACCAAACAAGCAGACCCATGAGTCTTCCTGCTAGCAACGCTTTAGTGGTTGCAGAAGGCTCATTAACCCCTCAACCTCAGCATTTCCTGACTTATCAGTAGCCATCCTACTCTTCTGGACCTTACATCACTTTTCCTGAGACTCTAAGGTCTCAACAGGCTCAACATAACTCTTTCCAGGAAAGTTGTGCCTTTGTTTCAGGAAGTGGACACTCAGGAGATTTTCAATACTGTTTTGATGATCTTGAGTGTTTTAGTCCAGATGATGTAGAGTACGTGGACATTGTCCAGCAGATGGCTCTTTTAACTTACAGAGCGAAGAAGTTTTTTAAGAGAACTGGAAGGCATTTCCCTTAAAACCCAACTACCAGCAAGTTCGGGTTTGACAAGACCAAGGCAAAGTGTTACAATTATAACCAACTGGGTCATTTTTCAAGGGAATGAAAGGCTCCCAAGACCAATCCGGGAACCCCACAGGCCTCCAAACATTCCTCAACCTCAAAGCCCACTGAGAGGTCAACTGAAACAACTGCAATGGCTCAAGAAGTTGACTGGAGCTTCATGGTACAGGATGTGACTCCTGCTCAAGCTCTTATGGCTGGAACAGATGATGCCTAGGTATATGAACATCTCTGCACTCTAGCATGTATAGCTAAAGTTAAACTTTATCAGGATTACAATATGGAAATTAGATTGATATTGAGTCTTTAAATATTCTAAAATCTGATTTTAAAAGAGCTAAAACTGACTTTCAAAAGAAAATTGATGAGTTAGAGAAAACTGTATCTCTTTTAAAACATGAACACACCAACTACAAGACTCAAATCAAAGATTTGATATCCAAATTGTCTGAGGCTCAAGTCCAGCTTGTCACTGCTGAGGCTCAGGCCAGGAAGCATGCTATTTCTGAGCAGAACTTCCAAGCTATTCTTGCATCATCATCCCATTCCAAAAGACTAACATTTCATGCAGGTAAATCATTATGTGTTTTTGTTGGATCAAGAAAAAGGCTAATGCAACCAAAACTATGTCACTTAAGTTATTTTGGTGCTGCATACAAAAGGCTTCTGAAGCTTAACATGGAACTTCCGAAGGTTGTAGAGTTCTTCTGAAGACAAAGAAAAAGACCAACTTCTGAAGACAGAACTCTACTTCCAAAGACAATTGCATACTTCCGAGTTCAAGACTTAGAAGAATAAAGTAAACACCACTTCCGAAGTATGATGAAAAGAAGAAGTCTCCAAGCCTTGAAAGAAGCAGCCTCTTCCGAAGTATAAGTGGCTTCGGAAGTACTTACTCTTCCGAAGCCATTTAACCTTCGGAAGACACTACTATGAAGAAAAGAAGCCTAAGAAACAACAACCCTCACTTTCCCAAAAGACTAACATTGCATGCATCATGTGTGGCTTGCAAAATCACATGGCAAAAGATTGTTACTACAATCCTGCAAGCACATATTATGCAAATAATGCTAGAAAAGAATGAGTCAGGGAAGGTTTCACTTTTGGACCTTTTCATACGGTTCAAGGGAAAATGGCTTCGGAAGCAAAAGATATTAAGGTTCGGAAGAACAAGAAAGCTCCCTTGAAACTATCCCAGAAGAAGACTGTTTCAGAAGAAAAGGCGGTGAAGGCTTCTTCCGAAAAGAAAGAAGCTTCGGAAGAAGGCCATGCTTCAAAAGCTTCAACAAGCTCATCCTCCAAGGTCAACCAAAGGATGGACTAGAAGATCAAGGAAGATACTGCAACCCAAACCTCTTCTTCAAAGACCTCTATTGAACCCCCATGCATAACATTTGGCTTAATCATGTCATTATCTTTGGAAGAACCCAAGACCAGCATGGCTTGGGCTTCCAAACAAAAATAACAATCTCATCTTATGTGCAGGGACATCCATTTGACAAGAACAACAATGTCTGGATTGTAGATAGTGGATGCTCCAGGCATATGACAGGGAATAGATCTCTACTTCAACAGTTTCAAAACTATGATGGAGGTCCTGTCCAATTTGGAGGTGAGGCCGGAGGATATATTTCTGGCAGAGGGAGTATATCCAACGGTAAATTAAAAGTTGACAAAGTCCACTTTGTCAAATAGCTTGAACACAATCTATTAAGTTTTTCTCAATTCTGTGATCAAAAGCACCACATGCTATTCACAGAACATGAGTGCATTATCCTCAAACCAGGGATGACAATTCCTCCAGAATTGGTGCTTCTTAGATCTCCTAGGAAAAGGGATATTTACAAGCTAGATATGAACAATGCTTCCCCAATGGGTGAAGTATCATGCTTTCTTTCCAAAGCTGATAGTGATGAGTCAACACTGTGGCATAAACGTATGTGTCATGTAAATTTTAAGACAATGAACAAATTGGCTAAAAATAACTTGGTACATGGTTTGCCTAAATAGGCGTTTTTCTGCAAAGACAACTGTGTTGCATGCCTGAAAGGGAAACAACACAGAACATCTCATAAATCCAAATATGTTAACTCTATCACTACTCCATTACACTTATTGCACATGGATCTTTTTGGTCCTATAAGTATAATGAGCATTGGAAGGAAATCATACTGCCTTGTGATAGTTGATGATTTTACAAGATTCACATGGGTATTCTTTTTAAGAACTAAAGATGAAACTGCTGAAACATTAAAATCTTTTATTCTTAAAATAGAAAATAAAATTGATCACAAGGTTAAGATCATTAGAAGTGATCAAGGGACTGAGTTTAAGAACTTCGTTCTTGATTCATTCTGTAACTCAAAAGGGATTGCCAGACAATATTGTGGTTCAAGGATACACTCAAGAGGAAGGAATCGATTATACTGATGTCTTTGCACCAGTTGCAAGACTTGAGGCAGTTAGGATCTTCCTTGCTTATGCTGTATCTAAGGACTTCACTGTCTATCAAATTGATGTCAAGTGTGCATTTCTATATAGGGATATAAACAGGGAAGTCTATGTATGCCAACCTCCAGGATTTGAAGACCCACATCACCCCAACTATGTGTGCAAATTGGATAAAGCGCTATATGGGCTGCACCAAGCACCTAGGCTGTGGTATGAGACTTTGTCTCAGTTTCTTCTAAAGAATGCTACACTAGAGGTACCATTGATAAGACTCTCTTCATCAGAAAGTCTGGAAAGGACATTTTGCTCGTTCAAGTGTATGTTGATGACATCATATTTGGTTATTCAAATGACCAGATGTGTAAGGACTTTGAGAGCATTATAAAGAAGAAGTTTGAGATGAGTTCCATGGGAAAATTGGACTTTTTCCTTGGAATTCAGGTAAAGCAGATGAAGAAAGGGTTTTTCATTAATCAATCTAAGTATGTCTCTGACATCTTAGAAAGATTTGAAATGAAAGATTGCAAGCCTGCTAAGACACCCATACCCAGAAACCATAATTTTTGTCCTGATTTTGAGGGGGAGGATACTGATCAACATCAATATAGGGCAATTATTGGTTCTCTGATGTATCTCACAACTAGTAGACCTGATATCATGTTTGCTACTTGCATTTGTGCAAGATATCAGGCTGCTCCAAAGGTGTCTCACCTAGCTGCTGTTAAGAGAATCCTCAGATACCTCAAAGGAGCACCTAAACTAGGTCTATGGTATCCCAAAAACAAGGATTTCAATCTCTATGGATAATCTGACAGTGACTATGGAGGCTACAATGTTGACAAGAAATCAACATCAGGAGGATGTCAATTTCTTGGTGGAAGGATCATCTCATGGCAATGCAAGAAACAATCCTGTGTTTCTACATCAACTGTTGAAGCTGAATACATTGCTGCTGCTAGCTGCTGTGCTCAACTACTATGGATTCAGAATCAGATGTTAGATTATGGATTCAACTTAATGAGTACTCCTATCCATGTTGACAACAACAGTGCTATCTCAATTACTGAAAATCCGATGAAGCGCTCCAAGACAAAGCATATTGACATCAGGTATCATTTCATTAGAGATATTCATGAGAAAAATCTAATTAAGTTAATCAAAGTTGATTCAAATGAACAATATGCTGATCTGTTCACCAAAGCTTTTGATGAACAAAGATTTAAGTATCTCATAACAGCTATTGGGGTGATAAACATTAATTAATTTAATCTCTTTTGGAAACCTTTTTAATATGTAAGTCTTGTGTCAATACAATTTAAGCCATGTTACATGAAGTTCTCTCTAAAGTTTTCTAAGTGTGAATTCCTTCCGAAGAGAAATTAACCCTCGAAAGACATTCTCATATCTTCCGAAGCAAGATTTCTCAAAGGATAACTTTCTTCTCGGAAGAATTTTTGGCCTCGGAAGAAGCGATTGATTGTATATCAGATCTACTTCCGAGACTTACGGATTCTCCATTCAGAAGCAATTCTAACCTTTGGAAGTAAAGTTTTAGCTTCGGAAGTGGGAATTGCCTTCGGAAGACAAGTTACCTTTGGAAATGTTTTCCACTCGGAAGAGAGATTCTACTGTGTAACGTAAATCTCTTGGGACCCACACTGTAAAAAGCAAAGATTTTGTTAATGATGTCGGATTATTTAACTGCTTTTAACCTTACCGCCACTATCAATTCATCCACTTAACCATCACATCACCTTATCCTAACCTCCATTACCGCCTTACCACCCTTTTTTAAATGATCTCGACTGTTCAATTTCATCTTCTTACCTGCAACTTTACTGCCCTAGAAATTTCTCCTCTCCAACTTTAACCAAGCTCAAAATCATCTACATTCACCTTTCCCAAATGGCACTTAACCCTCAGCACAACCAAGTCGCACTTCTTGATTCTTCAAGAGATGCTGACTTCTCTAAAATCATCTCCTTTCTCACCCAATCAACCTACTACACCGCCCTTACCGTTAAACCCACTGTTTACTCCAACCAAATGGCCGAATTTTGGGGAAATGGTCAAGTCGAAACCCTAAATGGGATTCGTGTACTACGGTCCAGCATCTGTGGACAGGAGTCAATCGTCACTGAACAACTCATCAGGGAGCACCTTGAGCTTCATGATGAAGGAGTTCTTACTGAATTCCCTAAGGAAGATTTGGATAGCACTTATATCCTAATGGGATATGGTGGAGACATCAGCAGGTCGACAATTTACAAGTTCAACTTCTCTTACAATTGGAAGTTCCTCCTGCATGTTGTTTTTCATTGCTTGTCCAACAAATCCGGAGGATGGGATCAAATCCCTTATGAACTAGGATGCTTAGTTCAATGATTGGTGAGAGGCATGCGCTTCAGTTACTCACGATTTGTGTTTTCAAATCTGATAGGGAATCTGCAAAGGGAGACATTCTTCATGTATCCTAGATTTCTTCAACACATAATCAACTGTGATTTGGACCAGAGCATGCTTGTCTGTGCAGCTGCTCTAACTGTCCCCCACATGCGGCCTACCATCTTCAAAACATTGTAGAAGGTATCCACCAACTTCACTGGAAGGTATATCACTCTGCTTCCAGGTATGATTGAGCGTATAGCTCCTGGTGACATCCTTGTTTACCCCACAGGTGATGAACCCACACCAGCAACCACCACCACAATGCCAATACTACCTTCTCCACCCATCACCATCACTTATCAAAGACGCCCCAAACGAACCCTTGTTCAATCTACTCTGATTGAACAAGCCCATCATGTTCAATCCAAAAAGACTAGAGTGAAAACATGGGCTCCCACTAAGTCAGAGGTCTCTCCATCCTTCTCTTTTGACCTCAATTTGGGTTTTGAGTCTCCTCAGTCTCAAACCCAGGAGCCCGACACCCAAACCAACAACCCTCAGAATGAGTATCTACACTCTTCTGAGCAGCCAACAGGGATAGCCCCACTAGAGGCTCAATGCCTATAGACATTGACCAAAGTCTCGGGTCAGTAGGCTTAACCTCCCTATCTTTCACTAACCTTCTATTCAAAACTAATAAAGAGGTAACATCTCTCTATGGTAATGAAGTTGATTACAATACCCTCTTCAAGATCAACAAAGCCCGGAGAAATCCCTTATCTCTAGCCCCCATCAACAACCAATAACTGAGGTGAGTCCCACTGATGTGGAGGGGACTCATGTAGATTCAGCTACCACTACAGAAGGTGCCTCAATGGACCTTGTGGACTGTGGTAACATCTCTCAGACTGAATCTACAGCAACCAAGCCCTTTGATGACTCTGAAAGAGACATCATTGAGCATGGGAAATCAGGGTGCCAAGAAACCACGTCTGGTGGTGAGGCTGAACATACTAGGTATGTTACCTCATCTCCCCGTGATTCTTCAAAAGAAGATGAGGGAAGCATGCAACTTCTCATAAAAGACCTTCTGTCTAAAGTCTCAAACCTTGAATCCTTGGTTAGGACTTTAGAAGAAAGGTCCGCCACTCAACAACTTAAGATTGACAATCTCAAGGCTCAACTAGCTGAGAAACAGACAGAGAGGTCTGTTAGGCATGTACCTATTCAGGTCTCATTGACTTCTTCCTCTAGCTCATCTAGCTCTCAAGATGATGCTACCAAAATAAGGGAGAATGTTCAAAGACAAACACACGAGGAACCACAGAGCCGACCTTCAACTTCAACATCTTCTTTTCCCATCATCACAGTGATTGAGCCACCTCAAGTCACTCTTCAGATTGACCCAAGGATGCTTAGTGATCTCTACAGACTCTTCACCAAGCTTCTGTTGAGATCCTCCTTTGAGCAGCCAAGCCATGATGCTGCAATGATCTACTTTGGAGCAGAAAAGCTTCAAAGGCTGACTGCACCTTCTACCACTATAGAAGAAGTTGGTCAACCTAAGGTCCACATGGAACCTAAGATTCAATGCGAAGGGGAAATGGGGACTGATGGCTAAGCAAATCAAACCGTTGGGACAGAATTTGCATCTCCTTCTGCTTCCGAAGCTGAAGTTAAAGCCTCAGAAGAACAAGCTGAATCTTTCGAAGCTGAAATGGAAGCTGCGGAAGGACTGTTTAAGATGTCCGAGGAACTGAACATCACAGATGCAATCCTTGAAATGGCATCTGAGGTGAACAGCGAGGACCCTCTGAATCAACCTCCATCCTAGACACCATCTCTGCCTCTCTCATAATCAGAAACCTCTCTCCAAGAACCACCACAGTCAGGATCATCAAAAGATAAAGGAAAAAAGAAGATGACTGTGGAAGAGCTTCAGGAAGAGGAGAAGATTGAGAAACTCAAGAAGAAAGGAAGACTTCAAACTGAGAAGTTGCTAGCTGCTAGTACAAAAGCAGCTACATCCAATCAGGAGGCTGCCATCAATAAAAGGAGAGAGGAGATCATTGACCAGCTCATTGAGTTGGGAGCTGCCAATGAAGAAACACTCCTGCTACCATTAGAGGAGTTGGTGGATCTAGAGAAGGCAACCAGGTTGAAACTTGAAGAAGAAGCCGGGTTGGCCTTGGAGATAGAGGAAGAGAAACAGAAGGAGGCTGAATTGCAGCTAAGGAGAGACAAGGTGAACTTCCTACTCTCTCAAGGCTTTGATCTTCAAGAACTTTCTCCACATAATGATGATACGATCCTCTAGATCTACAAAAAAGAGTAGGATCAGATAGAGAAAGAAAGGAAGAAGGTTGCAAAAGAAAAGGCAAGAGAGAAGAAGAAGAAGGAAGAAGAAGCCAGGGTAACTGCCTCCAAGAAGCTCACTGAGAAGGCTTGGATGAAGGACTATCTTCGGGCTCATGGCTTCTCTGGAAGGAAGGTGGGTCCCATGTCTGAAAAGACACTCCAACGGATTGTCAGTGAAATTAAGGCTGACATCCAGATGGGGAAAAGGAATGAGATGTATAGAAGGGTAAAAGGGATGACCTTCACTGCTACCACCCAACCACAACCTGAACCTTCACCCTTACCTTTCACCGTTAAACCTAAACCTTTCACTCCTGAACCCTCATCACTACCCATACCTACTCCCTCACCTCAACCACCCAAACTTCCTATCATCCAACCCAAAACACTAGCCATAACCTCTGAACCTAAACCTACCCAATTACCATCCAAACCTTCCCCTCAGCCTTCTCAACATTTCTCTCTTGAGGAGTTTAAGGCAATCAAGATGAAGCTCACCAACTGTACTACTCTGAGCGAAGTCTCTTGTGTAGAAGACTTTGTCAACATCACCTATGTTGATGGTTCTTCAAGTTCTCTCATAAGAGATAAATTCCTTGATCTGAACTTTGGACCAGGCTGTGAGACTTCTGGGACTCAACTCAGACTCTTTGAATGATGAAAAGAAGAAGCTCAGAAGGAAACTGGTGACTCTACTGGATACAAAGAAAAAGGACAAGATTCCTAGTCAGTCTCTTGCACCGAGAAGGAAGATAATCCAGTGGAGGTTCGATGAACCTTCTCACAACTTTGTTGTGGAAAGGGAGAACGGTGAAGTCAATAGACTCAATGCTACCTCTCTGCTACACTCCAGCATGTTCGACATTGCTAAGCTAGTAGAGAAGCCATTCTCCAACCCCTCCAACTTTGAAACTGCTGCACTTATCAGAATCATCTCAGCAGTCTTCATCTAGCTGAGTTAACTACAAAGGCAAAGATTGAAGAAGAGTTGAAGTTGAGAAGACAGGAAGACAAGGAAAGATCTCCTACCAAAGGTGCTGCCTTTCTACAGATGGTGGAAGGTCCTGAATCAGAACCTATAGTTCCATGGGAATATGATTACAGTTCCCATCAACTAACTCTTTTAGAGGGCAACAATAAAGGGTACATGTTATCCAAGGTGATAGACTGGATTTCCTGTCTACCAAGGATCTTTACAAGCTTCTCAGCACCACATCAGGGAAGAACAAGGAGACAGAAAAATATTTACTCTCCTTGGTGCTGAAAGTTTTGAGAAGTTGAGACAAGTGAAGTTTTGGTAGCATCAGCCTAGGGGGAGTTTGTTGGATCAAGAAGAAGGCTAATGCAACCAAAACTATGTCACTTAACTTATTTTGGTGCTGCATACAAAAGGCTTCCGAAGCTTAACATGGAACTTCCGAAGGTTGTAGAGTTCTTCCGAAGACAAAGAAAAAGACCAAGTTCCGAAGACATAACTCTACTTCCGAAGACAAGTGCGTACTTTCGAAGTTCAAAACTTAGAAGAATAAAGTAAAGACCACTTCCGAAGTATGATGAAAAGAAGAAGTCTCCAAGCCTTGAAAGAAGCAGCCTCTTCCGAAGTATAACTGGCTTCGGAAGTACTTACTCTTCCGAAGCCATTTAACTTCGGAAGACACTGCTATGAACCAGTGGGCACAAGTATGGTCTCTGACACTCCACTGCAGACTTCTGATATAGCATGGCTTTTTCCCAAAGAGCCATGTTGTTGACCATACTTTATTCCATTGTTCTCCTTTTCACGATAATACATGTTACCAACTTTAGTTGGTGACAAAAGGTAAGTCAGGGACATGTCCTGACTACCAAATCTCAGATAAGACTTTATCCGAGATACCTTAATCTTTAGTCTTGTAGTATAGACTTTAGCTATAGGATCCCAGCTAGTATCAAAGTATATCCAGTTGTAGGTAGTATTATATATAGGTTCTCCTTGAAACTCATTGCAACACAACATCATCTGCTTGTAAGAGTCTTGTATTTTGAGTTGAGAATCAATATATAAAAGTATCTTGAAAATTATCTTACTATGTTCTTTATTACTTTCTATATTATGATCAACTCTTATTGATTCTTCATATACCCGAGTGTTGTTCTAGGTGAGTTTGAGAGAAAACATTGTGTTTAAGTAACAAACACCGATCCTGTAGTTTTGAAATCTATAAAGGTAAATCGACCTTTGTGAAGTACTACTACTAGCCAACTAATAGTTCTAGGCAGGTGTTAAAAACTTGTGTTTACTAAGACTCAAGTGTTGTGACTTTGCAATAACAATCATCTCCTGCATGACTTCAATCAACCATTCAAACAATGGAAAATTTCTTACTACACTTCTCTACAAATTTAAAAATCTAACTTTTGGGTATTTTGTGTGTTATAATGTACACCAAGAATCTTGCGTGTATACATAGTCAATGGAAATATTTGATCGGGCATATCTCTTGCCTTTCATACATTATTTTGTTACAGACATGGAAATTGTCTGTTTTGGGGGTTTATGGCTAACTTAATTTCATTAAATCTAGCCTTTGATGTGTTTGGACTGGATTAAAATTTGGGAAATTGGATGTGTTTCTAATAGTTTTTTATTTACATACATGGTACTCTTATTATTATGGTAAAATACTAACTAAGATCACATATGGTGATATGAGACCTATAACTCATGCTGGCATATTGTTAGAGTTTGGTACATCAATTGTCCTTAACTAAGGTATCCATTGAGATCATAAGCTCTAGTAGAACGGTTATCATCGGTTGAGGTCATATGTTTAGAGTTAAGGAGTTATTTGAAATTCTAATGTCATTTTTTTGTGCTTTAGTACCTCTTACTAACTAAATACATGAGTAAATTTAGCTCCTTCATTTCGACACTTAAAAATAAACTGACGATACAATTTTTTTTCGTCCATGCTTTGTTTACATATGACTGGGGATATATTTTTCTTTTCATAAATTTTTTTCTCCACAAGATTTCTTAATATACAAAGTATGTTTACAAAGAATAAGTTGTGTTTAGCAGAGTTTGAAAAGAAAAGGCTCTTGGAAGAATTGGGTGTGTTTGAACGAATGTCTATAATTATGATGAACATTTTGTTCTACATTGGTGTGGGAGCAAAATGAGTATTGGTTAATAAAGAGTTACCTTATCACTCTAGTGTTGTAACACCCGAATATTTATTATTTTGAAGCCGGTGAAGAAAGAAAAGAAAATAAAGTTCAAAGTCGAGGGACCAAACTCGCCAACGAAAAAAAGTTGGGAAATATGGTGATATTAGTAGGAAGAGGGCAGCCCACTCTCCCCACACACCCCACATTTTAGACTTCATAGAGAGAAGAAGAGAGAAAGAAGAAGAATAAGAGAAAAAGAGTGATTCGGGTGATTCGGCTAGCCAAACTCGTTGTGTAGCAAGCCAAATCGAATCCCTTAACGTTGTGCTCGTTTATGTGAGTTCTAGGACCCTATTTTTACTTGTTTTCAACCGATTTTGGGGCTGGAAAGCATAAAAACCCATTTTTGTATGTGTATGTGTTTGACCCATTTGGGTGTGATGTGTGTGATGCGTTTCGTGTATGTTTCCGGGCTTGTGTGTGCTTGTACGGTGTTATGGTATGCATTCCTAAGGTCCAGGAGGGTTAATTTAGGCTTAAAATGGGTTTAGATGAGTTTGGAGGCCAAAAACCCTCGGCTGCAGTCGGGATGAACTCCATTCTGCATCAGCTAGGGCTAGGCGACCGAATGGAGGCCATACGGCCGATTGAGGGGCGATTGAGGGTCATTTGCACGATTGGGATTCATTCGCATGATTGAGGATTCAATCGCACGAATAAGGTTTCAGTCGCACGACTGGGAGTCCAATCGCATGGGGAGTTATGCGACTGAGGGTTCAGTCGCATAAGTGCTTTGTCGCATGAGTTCATTCACATTAAATCAGTCGCATAGGTGCCCATTCGCATTTGTTCCATCCGCATGAGGTTCATACGCACGACTGGATGTCCATTCACCTAAATGTTCATCCGATTGAGTTCAATCGCATGATGGTCTCCATGCGACTGGAGGGTGTCCATACGCACGATTAGGGCTGTTGCACCCTAAGAAAGTGTAGTTAGACTTCTGGCTTTGGGGGGAAAGTGCAGATGTAAGTCTTGACGTAAAGGTTTTCCGTAAGAGCATGTAAGATAGCAGATATGGCCTTAGAAGCATGTAGGGCATAGAGATGATGATGTGCATGTTATGTATGTATGATGTTGCCCTGTATGATGTGATGTGGATGCATGTTAATGTTCCTTAGTATGATGTATAATATATTTCCTATGGCTTTACTTATTATGAGGAATGAACGAAGTATTATGTAATGTAAAGTGAAAGATAATGAAAGAGGAACATGATGATGAATGTATGCAGTAATGAACGAATGGAAGAAGTCTTGCAAGCATTGGATATCAGGGTCCTTCTTTGTGATTGACCAAACGTGTAGTGCCTCTACCGCTTACCCCTAGTACTGTGGCATACGTTTAGCTGTTCATTTATTGACTTCGGCCCAGTTGCTAAGACTGATGGTTACTCCTAGTACCGTGGCATACGTTTAGCTGTTCATTTATTGACTTCGGCCCGGTAGCTAAGACTAGCCGGGGTGTAGCACATGGTATTGGTACGGTTGATGTCCGATGCGCAAGTAAAGTTATATTGAACGAATGAACGAACGAATGAATGAAGAAGATAATAATGATATTATCTATGCGTACGTATGATGTGTGACCATGTAAAAGTAACGAATGGTTTTATATGAAAGTAAAGTAAGTTTTATAATAAAACTAGAACTCACTCAGCAACGCTGACTTTTTATATGTTTTCCAGTTGGCAGGAAATGATTGTTGAGGATGGCACCGTGAAGCTACTCAGCTCCTTTTGGGATGGCATTCTTTTGATTGATGTTTTTGCATTGTAATGCGAACAAACTATTTTGTAATGAATGTTGTATTAATTTGCAAAAGCATTTACATGGAAATGAAAGATTGTTTTAGTTTTCCGCTGCGATTTTATGAAATACAAATGTAATTATACGTTTTAGGTGCGATGAGAACCCAACTGTAAGCGTCCCGGGAACGGGGCCTTACAAGTGTATCTTTATGATATATTTTGTCATAAGTCCTACCCGCGCGCAGGGAGGGAGAGGGTGCAAAAACATGTTTTCGGTTGGATTTTCATCAAAATTGTGCTCGCACGTCTCGCGGACACGAATGCATCTCCAAAAACTAGCGCACGCGTGAGGTAGTTTATGGAATTTTGAAACTTGTAACTGATGCATCAAATGATAATATTATATTCGTTTTGATTGATCATTATTATTTTCAGTTTATTATGCAATAATGACCATTATTATGTACTAATGATCGTCATAATCTATTATAATGGTTATAAATAGGTTGTGGATTTATGTCTATAAAAACCAGTTCAATTATAGAAGTTTAGAAACACCAAAAATCATTCTTTCTTGATTTCATCTCTCTGCTGCAACAGCTCCGTTTACGTTTCAGGTAGGTGCTCAAGTTCGGTGGTACTCATTTGCTGCTTCGAACCGGCGTACCCTTGGAATAGACCGTAAATCTGTTTAAGGGAATTGTGTCAAACACAAGTCCGATTCACGCTACACTACTTTTCTACTTTCGTGTTTCTTTTCAAATCATCATAGTGCTTTGACCTTCATAACAGGTTACTTTTTCTACAGAGGCTTTGACTTTTGTGTCTATAAAACACAATGCTACAATTCATTTGAATTTTTCCTTCCCCTATCATTTTTTGTTTGGGATTTTGTAGATAGATTTCTGAGTGAAATCTGCAGATCAGGGGACGTTGTATTGCATCAAGCACCAAATTCATTAAATATATATCGTTATTAAAGTTACAAAGACGTTCAATTTTTTTTCTGAATTTAACAACCCACTGAAACATGTTAACACCGTTTTTTTGAAAGCATAGGTACTCAGTGATGGTTCAACATATGTTTTTTTATGATTTTATGCCCCACCGTAACGCGAGGGTCTAATACTAGTTGAATAGAAATCAAACCGGATGATTTTGAAAGAATAGACACTTTTGATTCTAGTTTCAATTTGGTCACAACAAAAAACAACTAGTACATAAATTCTCAGGAGTTAGAACACTAATAGACAACTTTTAGAATAAATTATCTAGTAATTGTAAATTTTGAGTATAATCAAATGTCTCCCTTACTGATTTTTAAATGTTCTTAAGCTATGTTGTTATCAACAAGAGAATGCAGATGAAGTTCATCGAATAGTCATTGTTGTAAGTGTTTTCATTACCAATAACAATTCTAATAGTATAATCATTTATTATTTTACGTTTGATTTTCCCTCGATTTTGAGTTTTCCATGACATTCACTTGAAGTGTTAGGTATGTGGTTGAGGCAAATCCCAATTCGTATGGTGCTCAACGATTGAGGAGTTTTGACGTATGCCATGACTCGGTATAACATTAGAATTTGCCTCAAAGAACCTTGCTGCTAGGTTTGTATTATAAAGATGTCTTGTGTGGTAAGTCATCGAAAATAAGAGCTTAAGGATGGTTTTTAGGGTGTAGCATGTTACATTTATTTTATAAACGGTTTTATCCCATAAGGGATTATTGTTGGAATGTAATAGGGTCTGTCTTGACTTTCTCACTGAGATAGTCCGAAATGTTTTAAAGAAACTACACCTTGGACTCTTGACTGTTTTCCGCAAAGACAATTACTACTTTGAACTGTTACGAGTCAATAGAGATACATAGATTATCTTGTGTAGATATAATGGGCACTTCAGAATTATTAAAATAAAGATAGTTTAATCGTCTCGAGCAGATAGTTAGTGGAATGTTATGAATGCACATTTTAAACTATTTTAACCTACTCGAGTAGTGATATATGAATGCTTATATAAATGTGTTTATAAATGTTTTGAACCCCTAATCATAAACTGAACTAAAAATGTATTTGGAGACACATCCTAGGTGCCAATTAATGCAAGATTGAAAGCCAAAAGTATGAGAATATTTTGAGAAGTTGGAACAGTTAAATATCTTGAGTTCTTGAAGATTTAATCTCTAATTCTAGCATTTTATATGATATACAAATGATAGTTTAGAATTATGGTACATCTGTTTTGAATATCAATGATGTTACTTTGCATCCGTTGCTTTACTCTAGTATTGATTCGTCACGTTTAAGCCATACCTCAGGCGTTGGTGTGATATTAAACTACATCTTACTCGATTATGTATAGGGTTGCATGTATCTCAATTTTAGATCAATCAATTTAATACCATAAAACCTTTAACAATTTGGTTCATCACACGGAAAAAACTATCTGTTCTTATAATAAAGAGTGAAGACATAGTTTTACTTAAACTATTGTGTCACAACTTGAGAGATGTCATGTTCTTATAATATATTTTATTATTTACTTAAATGCATTAATAACTAACGTTTGTTATGTATTTGCAAACGTGCCCTTAATCACATGACTACCATCACATCTCTCATCACAAAGCACGAGTAACTTTGCTTGAAAGTTAAAAGAGATTATAAACGAAATCAACTAATGGAGTAACTAAAAGAGCATCTAGCCTAATGGTGTGTAGAGTATAATTGGTGGCCCATTCTATCTAGCCTTTGATGTGTTTGGACTGGATTAAAATTTTAGAATTTTGATGTGTTTCTAATAGTTTCTTATTTACATACATGGTGCTCTTATTATTGTGGTAAAATACTAATTAAAATCACATATGGTGATAAGAAACCTATAACTCATGCTGACATATTGTTATAATTTGGTACATCAATTGTTCTCAGTTAAGGTATCAATTAGAATCATAAACTCTAGCAGAAAGATTATCACCGATTGAGGTCATATGTTTAGAGTTAAGGAGTTGTTTGAAATACTAATTAAAACCATCCATTTGAATTTTGCCTTCCCCTATTTTTGTGTTTGGGATTTTGTAGATAGATTTGTGAGTGAGATCTACAGATTACGGAATGTTGTGTTGCATCAAACACCAAAGTCATTATATATATATGGTTATTCAATTTTTTTCCGGATTTAACAACAATGGAGATCAGTGAGTTATTAGGGTTCAAGATGGATGGTTTTCAAGATAATATCAGAGACATGATCGTTGAGGAAGGTGCCTACAATATGAACTAATGAATTTAATTGGAAAATATGTCACTTGTCAATCCAAGCCAATCTACACAAGCTGACAGACTGACACAAAGGATTCAATACAGAATTACTGAAGAGTTCAGTCTCAGAAGAAGACAGAGGCAATCAGGTAATGCTATGGTCAACTGGATGTTGAGGCAAACCCTAAGATTAGCTTCGGAGGGGAATGACTGAAGGCCCAGTAGTAGAGCATGAGAGCCCTATCACACCTACAACTACTTCAGAAATTCATTCCCTTAGTGAAGCACCAGCTGGTGAAGGTGTATTACAACCTCTCTCTGGCCAAAGCTTGAAGGCTACACCAAACAATGAAGGCCAAAGCTCTCTCCATCCTGAGTCACAAAGATCTGTGAGTGACAAAGGGAAAAGGAAAACGACTCCTAAGGAGATTGAGGAGGAAGAGAGACAGAGAGGAAGAGGAAGCTAAGGGGAGTAAGTTCCTTTGGGTCTACATGATTCATAAAAGCTGCAATCAAGGCTGCCCCAAGACCAAACACTCAAGATGATAAGTTATGGGCAGTTAGGATTACTTACCTGCAAACCAGGAACTATGACATTGATGAGATTATATCTCTCCCCTTTGAAGAGCTCAATGAACTGACTGACATGGAAGTGTCAAGAGAGAGAAAGGAAGTAGAGGATGCAAAGTTACTTCTCCAAATCAAAGAGGAGAATAGACAAAAGAGATTACACAAGCATGTTCCTACTCTCTCCCCAGTTCAAGAAAATTCTGCTTAAGAGGCTGTGGCTCCACAATAACCTCAAGTAAACAAAGAGACTCATAGGATCAATATGATCAACTACTTGAGTGCCACAGGCCTATATCAGGCATATACAATTCTTCCCTTGTCCTTTGAGTATATAGAGTTTTGACTATCTGAAACAGCTTGAGCTTGAAGTAGTCAAAGAACATAAGGCAACAAAGAGAAAATTAAGGGAAGATGCTGCAAGGTCAAGGGCCATCATTCAGAAGAACGTGAAGAAGTCTGCTAATAGACAAAGAATGATGAACTTCTTGAAGCTGTATTGGTTCTCTGGAAGGAGACTTGGCCCTATGTCTCTATCCACTATGGATGAGCAATTAGGGTAATCAAACAAAAGATTTAAAGAGGTGAACTTGTTGACTTACACTTCCCACCAAGTTAGGTCCCTTAAGAATGAAGTAGTTTGATTTATGTGTTTGTTTTGTATAATTGACAAAAGGGTTCAGGTTTACAATTTAAAAAATAGCAGATGTTACAAAGAAGAAGAAAAAGACATCCATCTCCAACCTCAGGATGAGTCAGAACATCCTGAGGATGTGCAAAAAGAGGATGCTACATGAATTCTAATTCAAATAGCTCCTCTAGCATCAGGAAGACCCATCTTGTCCTAGACATACACTACAAATCCAAAAAGATGATATGTCATCAGATATTAAGGTGTTGAAGATTTCTACACATGGCAAGACATGTTCAATCTACTTTTGCATGATCTCTTTGACATGAGAAGATATTATGAGAGTTTGAGTGATCCTGATCATCATATGAAGAAAGGGATGGTCATCATCATGATGAGGACTGTTGATATTTGAAGTCTTCAAGTGTTTCGGTAGCATCAACCTAGGGGGAGTTTGTAAGGTTTCATATAAGGCTGATGCAACCCAAAACATCCAAAGTCTCTCCGACATGCATGCATAAGTGTACTGAAGTGGAATGCTTTGGAAGTTTCACACTCTGCCTTAGAAAATATTCTAAGTGTGAAATCTTTCAAAGCCAAGACCAATATCTTTCGAAACCAAACATGAAGTCTTCCGAATTTTTAAAGACAAAGTCTTCCAAAGCCAACACTTGAAGAAAAATTTCTTCTAAAGACTTTTGAACACATGCTTTATCTTATGTACCTTTTCCATAAAGTTTGACCCCTTTCCGCTGCAACTCTGATGAGACATCAACTTTACATAAGTTGGTGAAAAGGTCCATGTTTTTGGTAACTATACATTGAGGTCTTGAGTCTGTAACTTTCTACTTTATCTACTTTATCCTTTTTGTAATATATTAGGATGTGAGCTATGGCATGTTATAGTCACTAGTCAAAAGGCAATCAAAGTAAGGCCAGCTGTAGGTTGTAGTATAAGTATCTCTGGTCCTTTGTATCTTAAACCATTGCTTTGTAAACACTTGTAAGGAACTAAAGAGCAATATATATCATCCTTGAAAACCAACTACTTGTGTTGTTCTTATTCTGTCTCTTGAATACTTGTGTTTCTTAGTTCTCACTAAAACTGGTTTCTAGTTCCCCATTTGATTTGTTAAGTGTTGTTGCACACTCTCCTCTTTGTGTTGCTGTGTTGTAAGCAAGTACTCTTAAACGGTCCTGCAATTGGTATCAAAGCCTTCCAGGCTCTTGATATAAGATCTCACCATCTTAAGATCCCTCACACACACAAAATACTTAACATCTTAAATAGCAACTATCTCTAAAGCTGATATGGAAACTAAAACCATGAAAAAATCCCCACTAATCACTCTTAATGACTATGACACTTGGTGCCAAAGAATGGAAGGCTTTATCAAGTCTCTAGACTCAAGAATGTGGGAGTTTGTTATTTCTGGACCTTACATACCAAGCACTTGTTCAGGTGCTGCTAGAGGTGGTATGATCCCCAAGGCTATGACTGACTACTCAGATGAAGATAGAAAGAGAGTAGAAATTGATCAAAAGGCCACGACAGTCCTTCATATTGCTCTTCAACTCTGTATATAGAGGTTTCAAGAAATTTAAAACAGCTAAGCAGCTGTGTAATGCATTGAAACTGATGTATGAGGGTTCCACTAAAGCCAAGGAGAACAAGAAGGATTTTCTAAAGCAGCAGTTTGATAATTTCACCTTCAAAATGGGTGAGACGATGACTCAACAATACTTTAGATATGTTTAGATTATGGATATTCTAGTGGGTGTTAGAGTAACTCTTGAAAACAGGGACAGTGTAAGGAAATTCATGTCCTTTCTTCCTTGTCAATGGACACATTATTGTGTTGTTATCAAGAGGACTGAGAACTTAAGACTCTCACTTTGATAGAGTTGTATGGCATTCTAAGTGGATACCAGATAGAGATGAACATGCAAAGTTCATCTGGTAACTCCAGCAATCAAATGAGTTCATCCCTGCATGTGGTTGAAAGGGATAGCATAGAACACCAACATCATCTTATATACTACCCTGACAACTTACAAAAGGGTCATTTCATCACCTTCTCAGACATACTAAGGGAGAACTATACTCAAGGAAGCCCATTCCAAGAGACAAGTTTTTCTCAAACCTTTGTGTCTTCTGATGAAAGTTATGGCATCTTTCTATTCACCTTGAAGACCTAGACTGTATCCATCCAAATGATCTGGAGTATATGGAGATAATCCAGTAAATGGCTCTTCTTACTCATAGAGCCAAGAAGTTCTACAAGAGGATAGGAAGGAAGTTTCCCATCAATACAGCCAGTGGAAAGTTTGGGTTGGATAAGAGCAAAGTTAAGTGTTACAACTATAATATGATAGGAGACTTTTCTAGGGAGTTCAAGGCACCAAGAACAAATGGTGGCCAAGCACAATCTAGACCAAACTACACTAATAAAGCCACCTAGAATGAGAAGCCGAAATAGCAAGTTGCAGTTGTTGTTGAAGAAGGAGGCTTTGACTGGAGCTTTCGGGTGGAAGATGTATCTCCAAACCAAGCATTGATGGTTGACCATGATGAAGCCAAGGTATTAGAACATCTCTATACTTTTGAATGTATGGCTAAAGTCAACAGATACATGTCCTACAACTTAGAGATGAGATCTGATCTTGAGTCCTTGAACATCTTAAAATCTGATTTCAAAAAGGCTCAAAATGATTATAAGTTAAAGATAGAGGACTTAGAGAAAACTATTTCAGTTCTAAAATATGAGCATACCAATTATAGGACTCAGATCAAGGATCTCATAACCAAGTTGATTGAATGCCAGGCTGAACTTGTGATCAACAAAGCCAATGCAGAAAAATGTGTTCTTGAAGAAGAGACCTTCAAGAACATCATATCCTCATCCTTGCATGAAAAATTTTGTTATCAAAACAAGCTGGGACTGGGATCTAGAGAGATAGCTCCTCCATACTCAATCTTGTCTATAAGATCACCTAGGTGTGGAACTTGTGAATATGAGCTTCCTCTCATAGACCCCTTGAGTGATGACGATGAAGAAGTGATAGTGAAGAATTCCTTTGAGAAGAGTGAAAAGGAGGATTCTAAGAAGGGTTACTATCCTTCTGAAGAGAGCAAAAATCCTGTGATGACCAAGTCTATGAGGAAGAACTTGATCAGAATGAGCAAGAGAAAATCTAAGAAGGCACAAGAGATCAACACCACTTTTAACTCTAAGCATAAACAAGTCTTTATCTCTATAGGGTTTGAAGTGGTTAAGACTGAAGACATTAACCTAAACTCTTGTACAAAGAGTCATGGTTCATGTTCAAATAATCTAAGCATCAAGAAGAAGGCTGATCCTTGTGTACCACTGCTACACAACCTGAACCATCCAACTCCAAGAATAGTTCTCACCCCAAAAGGACTGTCTCAACATCTGTAAATATGAAGGTGGAGAAGGGAAGTGATCAAAGTCAGCCTTGTTCTCAGAAGAAGGCTGTTAGGAAGAAGAAGATGGAATGTGTTATGTGTGAGAGTACTTCTCATCTTGCTAAGGATTTTCCATACAATCCAAGAGGTACTCTTCATGTGACCAAGAAAGAGACTTCCAAGAGCTCCAAGAATAAATTCAGCTTTGGAAAGAAAATCTATTTTCTTCAGAAGCTCCAAGTGAAGAAGAAGGCAAGTGGAAAATTGCATTCGGAAGAAAATTTGGTCTCGGAAGAAATGAATACTTCCGAAGCATTGAAGTCTGCTGCAGTGTTAGCAGGATCTTCAAACGGTCCAATCATCAAAACTTCTGAAGTCTCAAAAGCTTCCAAAGTATTGAAGGTCAAGTCCAAACTTCCAAAGGTGGTGTGGAAGTCAAAGAAAGACCAAGTGACTGAAAGTTCTCCATCAATAACAACAAAAGATCCTCAAAGCATAACTATAGGATCTATTACTATTTCATTACCTTATACTTCTTTTGATAAACCCAAGACCAATAAGGCTTGGGTTTCCAATTTAACTAATTATTTTCTTTGTGTAGGAACAACTCAAGAAAAACAAGAATGTTTGGATCATTGATAGTGGTTGTTCCAGGCATATGATAGGCAACAGGTCACCACTCCAAAATTTTGAAAGAATTGACAAAGGCCAGTTTATTTTGGAGGGAATAAAGGTGGTTACATTTCTGGAAGGGGCAAGGTCACAAATGGTAAGCTCAACATTAAGAAGGTAAAATTTGTCAAGGAGCTTGGATACAATCTTCTGAGTGTATCCCAATTTTGTGATCAGAGTCATAACATACTCTTTACTGAGCATGAATGCATTGTTCTCAAGCCCTGGGTGGTCATTCCTCATGAGCATATCCTACTCAAAGCCCCCAGGAAAGGGCACACGTACAAGATGGATTTGCAAGAAACATCTCACTCAGGAGAAGTTTCATGTATTCTATCTAAAGCTAATAGTCATAAGTCTTTCCTCTGGCATAAAAAATGTTCCATGTAAACTTTAAGAACATGAATAAACTGATTAAGAATGATTTGGTAACTGGAATGCCAAAAAAGAGTTTACAAGTGATGATTATTGTGTTGCATGCCTGAAAGGGAAGCAACACAAGGTATCTCACAAGCCTAAGGAAAGAAACTCCATCACTACACCCCTACACTTGTTACATATGGATCTCTTTGGCCCCACCAGTGTAATGCGTCTAGGAAGGACCTCTTATTGTTGGTGACCACAAATGACTTTACAAGATTCACTTGGGTCTTCTTCCTTAAAACCAAGGATGAGACTCCTAAGATTCTAAAGAATTTCATTTAAAGATTAAGAATCAATATGATCACAACGTCAAAAACCATAAGATGTGATCAAGGAACTGAATTTAAGAACCAAATCCTTGATACATTTTGTGATGAAACGGGTATTACAAGACAATACAATGCTCCTAGGACTCCTCAGCAAAATGGTGCTGTTGAGAGGAGAAACATAACACTTATTGAAGCTGCAAGAACTATGCTGTCTGACTCTAAGCTGCCCATCACCTTCTGGGCAGAGGCAGTCAACACTGCCTGCTATGTGCAGAACAAAGTTTTAGTAGTTAAGACTCATGGCAAGACTCCTTATGAACTTTGGCACAAGAGGAAACCTTTCATTGGTTTTCTCAGGTCATTTGGATGTTCTTGCACCATCTTGAATACCAAAGATCAAATTGCCAAATTGTTGAGAAATCAGATGATGGACACTTGTTTGGATACTCTTCTTAAGCTAAGGCTTATAGAGTATACAATCTCTGAATTAGAATTGTTGAGAAGTCAACAAATATGACTTTCAATGAACACACACCTAGTGTAGCTGGTTCTAGTTCTGATTGGCTATTTGATCTTGATTTAGTTACCAACTATTTTAACAAATCTTATGAGAATATTTCAGGATCTACAGATATCTTACCTCTAGGTGATTGTGATCCAAGATTTGAGCTAAGACCTTCAAGTTATACATCTTCAGCTGCAATTGTAACTAGTACTACAAATGAAGTTTCTATTAGCACAACAATTACAAATTCAACTGATACATCTAAGATGCATTCAAATTCCAGCTTAGAGGCTTAACAACCAGATAAAGAAGCTTCAAATGTAGAAGAAAATGGTAGTGGCGATAGTGATCAAGAATTTCTTTATGCTGATAACCACTCCATAGATGAAAACATCAATGATGCCATACACTCATTGGATCAAGTCTCTCTTGATAAGTGTGTTCATGTGGTGGGAGAAGCATCAATGCCAGATCTAATTTTTTCCTAATTTAGATCTCTCTCAGCAACTTGTTGTGATCCCTCAACTAAGGATTCACATGTAACATCTCGTATTTTTTTGTTAAATTAAAAGTTAACTTTGTTAAAGTATTGTAAGGACTGGTTATAACCCATTATGGAAATTATAGATTACTTATGTTTATCTCTTAATTTGTTTTTTTTGAGTTAATAAAAAAGTTAATAAACTAATATTGGATAATAATAATAATTGTAATAATAATAACAAAAGTAATAATAACATTAATAATAATAATAACTATAATACTAGTATTATTACTAATAATAATAACTAAACTAATAATACTAATAATATTAATTTATAAAAGATATTAGTCTTAAAAATATTTAAAAACATAATGTAATTAAGTTTGAGGGGTTAAATTGTCACTTTTGAAACTCTAAAAAGGAAGTTTCAGCATAAAATGTTAAAACTACAAACCACGGGGACCAAAGTGTAAAATTTTAAACTATAACCCAAACCACCCCCAACCCGTCTTTCCGATCGCCGGCCGGCAAGACCGGCGCGGCTCCGGCGACCACCAATCCCTCAAAAAACGACCCATTTTTAACAAACATGTTAATCGACTCAGGGAGACTTCACGGACTCGAACCCAAGACTTAATTGAACATTAAAGCTCGGTATTGAAGGGTTTCGAACCGAAACACATATCTTGATCGACATATAACCGATTAACATACAAATGTTGATGATTAATCAAATTAAATGTACAGAAACGTTCGGATAATCATTGCCAAGTTTAATGCATAGTTAAATTCGAATTAAATCATCAATTAAACATCTAATTGTAACCGAGATGATCGAACACGAACCGAGACTCGTTTAGCACCTCAACAAACAAATCAAAGCTATATAACGGAGGGGAAATGTTCCATTCGATCCCTTTCAACTCCCTGTAGCTTCAGTTGCACAAATATTTTACAATCAATCGAATTTTGAACTCTTGCTCGTCGCAAGTAGATCGAGACAAAACGCGACTAAATACTACAATATGAGTCTAATCAAGTAAGTATCATATATCATTCCACTCGATTTCCCTTGGGGATCAAAAACCCTAAGGTTAATCGAGTTGAAACTCTCGAATCGTTGCTCAATTTTGGATTTGGGTGATCTAGGGTTTATATGAATTTAGTAATTTTAAATGGGTTATGTTCTTAAGATTTAAAAATCAATACATAATGCGGCCGAGAGCCTTTGGTTTACTGGTAATATGTGTGCAGTATGGACTTAGGTCCCGGGTTCGAACCCGGGGACCCTCAATCCATTCTTTTTGGTTGTTTTTCAAGTTTGTAAGCTATGTAAAAATTTCTAAAAATTATTAAAGATAATTTTATAAACTTTGGGTATTTCTAAAATCACTTTACTAATTTCTATAAAAATATTTTTAAATAATTTAAACATTTTTTAAAACAAGAGTTATATTTAGTTATCATTGTATATAAGGTAGACTCTAATTAATTATTAAAACTCTAAATTATTATTTGACTTAAACATTATTTATATACGATTGTTTAAATCATAAGTATTTTAAAACAAAATTTATAATAGATTATTTAAACTTATATTTAAACTTTACTACCTATGATTTCTATTCATTGCTCCATAATAAAGTGTTCGAATATTATATTTTCACCGAATCAAAACATAGCCAACTATATTATTTTATTGAGTTTGGTTATTGAAACCCCCCAAATATCAATTGAAGCCCTAGCATCCCGTTAAATCGTTAAACTAATTAGTAAACTTAAACTTGTAATGTATATATTCTCAGGTACCTTGTGAAGAATTGCGTGGGAACGTTTATTATTATTTTCCTAATAATCATCATTTCTTATACTTATTTGTCAAGTGAGTTTCCTTGCCCCTTTTTATGTTTTTCATACTATTTTGGGGTGAAACATGATACTTATACAACATACTCGTATAAACGTTTGAACTTGTAAAACACTTGCAATTCATCTTATATTTTGTCATGGTTATTTGTGTGTTTTAAGTGATTATATAAGATACATATTTTTTTTGCAATCATTAACTATTGCTAGCTTGGTGATGTCTTAGATCTTTGGGTCTGACAAACCTATTTGGTGCTAAAGCCGATGTATTGTCGGCTCCTGATGACGTATGCTTGTTCATCATGGGAACCAAATACATTTAACCAATCATATATACTTGTAATCAAGTCGAGGTTTGGTTGTAATGATATGTGTTCTATAACCTTGCTAACTTATAACCTATGACATGAATTGCTACTTGTAACCTTGTTATATTATGTATGAAAACCTTGGAAACTCACCAACTTTATAGTTGACCTCTTATTTTTATCATGTTTCAGGTAATGCCCAAGTTTAAAGTGATCAAATGAAGCTTGCAATAATCTAGGATTTGAACCTAGTTAATTGAATAAAAGGATTATGTTTTGTTATGTTATGCTTGGAATTATTTCATGTGTGAGACTTATGTTTGTATTTCCTTTTGAACCTTATAATTTTAATAATTACATTCAAATATAGCGTTATGTGGCTATGAACAATCCTAACCCTCACATCTCGACGTTTCCGCCGTCAAGGTTGGGGTGTGACAGATTGGTATCAGAGCCCATAACTATAGGGATTTAGGTTATTAGAAATGGTGACCTAGACTATAGTTTATGCATGAACCTTATAGAATAACATTATTATTCTTGTAAAAGTATATTGTTTTGCATGCTACATAATGCTATGCCATACTTATGTGCAACTTGATGCCTTAGCATACGATTGCCTTGTAATTGTTCAATCTTTGTTACTTATCTCCCTAAACGTATCCTTGACTCTTTGACTCTTCCTGATAAATGTAACTTCTTAAACTTATTCTTGACGACACGTGGAATCGTATACTTATGCTTATGACTTGGATCTTTAGACTTATGTCTAATCTATGTAAATCTCATCAAGGTTTTGATTTCATGAACCTAAGAAATTTGTGTGACTCTTGGACACCTATATCCTGGTTTTCTTGGCAAAAGGCCCTCGGGCTAAGGCAAGCATATCGCATAAATCCTACGGGACTAATTATGCTTACCTGGGGATTTCTGGGATGAGTGATAAACTATGGTCAACATACACAAGTTTCTAAGGCGAATGGGTCAATTACCTTGACGTGTCAACGTTTCCAACTGGTAATGTGTTACCAAATGGAACCGTTCCATGTGCCTTACAACTCTTGACTTATCCTTGTTTGAAATATACCCCTTGTTATTCTCTTTCTCGTGTCTAACTCATTTTGCATATTCCAGCATGTCTCTTCATCATAGAAAGCGTGGAAGTTCCGATCGTAAGCTAGCCGCCATGATTTCCCGGCAAATGGTTGCCGTCATCCCAACCATGGTTGCTGAACTCAATAGTACCCTAATGACCAACTCTAGCAACAATAGAAATGGTCAAGGGGAGAATAGTGCTAACCGAGGGCGGAACAACCAAACCTGTACTTTCAAACACCTTAGCTCTTGCAAGCCCACTAGTTATAGCGGCAAGAAAGGAGCCACTAGTCTTCTTGAGTGGTTCGAGAGCATGGAAAATACCTTTGTCAACTGTGAGTGTCCAGAGGCACTCAAAGTTCGTTATGCCACTAGTATGCTCCAACAAAGGGCACTTACCTGGTGGAATAGCGAGAAGAGAAACTGTGGTGCTGAAGCTGTGTTAGCACTTACCTGGGAAGAGTTCAAGAACATCGCTATCGCGAAGTTCTGCCCAAGGAGTGAACTACAAAAGTTGGAGGAGAAATTCTGGAACCTAAAGCAAGATGGTGGTGATCATTTGGCCTACTCAACTAGGCATCATGAGTTGAGTATACTACTGCCTCACATGGTCGACACTGTCCCCCGCAACATCAAGAAATTCATTAAGGGTGTACCACCCAAAATTCAAGATGCTGTGGTGGGTAGCCAACCCACAACCTTGGAAGAAGCCATTCCTATCACCGCTCAACTCATCGAGAATCATATACGAGCGGGCACCATGTCTGTGAAGGGTGCAAAGAAGGTGGAGAAGACAACTACCGAGACCATTAAGGAGACTAAAGCTGAACCATCTCACAACAACAACAACAAGCGCAAGTTCACACCGGCACGCAACTATGTAACACCCGGTTATTTTATTAAAGTAAATAAAAGAAGGAAACATCAATAAACCCAAGTTGAGGGGTTAAAAATGTAAAAAGGGACAAAAGTACAAAAAAGTTGGTGTAAAGGTGGGCATGGCTTCCCACCCTCTCTTCACATCACTTTTCACTCGTTTCTAGAGAGAGTGAGAGCAGAAAACTCTCGGGTGGAAGAGGAAGAAGAAGAAGGTTGAATTCAAGGTAAGAATTCGAAGTTCTAAGTGTTCATGTTGGGTTTGTCTCGGTTATATGCTTATGTGTTTGTGTTTGTGTGTGTGTTTGTGTGTGTGTTCGTGTATGTGTTCGTGGGTTTCTAGGTGTTAGAGCTCATTTGCATAAGGGTTAGAAGGAAGATACACCCAAAGTTGCACCAGGTGAGTTTCTAGACCCTGATTTTACTTGTTTTAAACTCTTTGGGGCTGAAAATGTATTTAAACGATTTTACAATGTTTATGTATGTATACCCATATGTATATGCATATTTGATGTTGATTCTTAGATGCTTATAGGTTGTTCATGTTATAATAGCCTTGGTAAGCTTAGAACAAATAGGCTTGATGTTTGGGTTCGAAAATATCCTAGAAACATGTTGAGCAGAAGGTTCATGCGCCTAAATAAGGCTCATGCGCCTGGAAATGCCTTAGAAATATTTTGAGTGTAACTCATGAGCCTGAACAGTGGTTCATGCGCCTGGAATTTGTAATTGGACGACTAAGTGTAGGGCCATGCGCCCCAATAGTGTCCATGCGACTGAATGGCCCATGCGCCTAAGTATTCATGCGTCTGAATAGCCCATGCGCCTGAATAGTTCATGCGCCTAAGTGTTAAAGGCGGTTAAGTGTTAGTTGATACACCTGAATAGTTCATTAACTTTGTCTTAAATCCTTTTCACATATAAACCCAACGGTTCCCCCTCTTTCTATCATTTTCATCTCCTCCAAACCTAAATTCCCAAATTTCTTTCACCCAAACCGCCTTTGTTCTTCATCTTCCTTCACCTTTAAGCTTTCTCAAATGGCTAACCTTAACCAAAGAAATGACCCAAATTTCTCCATGCAGTTACACTGGCAACACAACCAAATTGCTCCGTTAAACTCTGAGAAAGATTCACACTTCTCAGAGGTTTGTAAATTCTTAGCTATATCCAACACTTAAAAGACCCCAAATTACCCACACTTACAAAAGAAAATCCAAACGAACCCCTACTCAAGCTATTGAGTCTGTGCAGGCCCCTATATACTTACCCATACAGGAGGAAGTGGATACTGGAGCTCCCACTTCTCCTGAGGAGCAAACCACTCCCATTACTTCAAAGATCAATGTTGAGGTTCCTCATGCTCAGCCTGATGAGCTCACAAGCATAACTGCCTTAAGCCTTCACTCTAAGTCTTAACACTCAAGTGAACAACCTTTACGGGACAACTACCATCCCCAACCTTTAGACTTAAACCAACCCATTCCCAACCTTGACCTCTATACTAATGAGGATTTAGGTTTCAGTGAGTATCATGAATCTATCTATTCCTCCCCTAGTCAAAGAGAGATGAGTGCTCCTGACTCACTTGTATCTAGCCCGCGTCAGTCACTTTTCACTAAGGTGGATCCTTTTGAACTTGTTCAGAAGATCCATATGGAAGAGGCTCTCACTTCAGCAAGTGATTTCATCATTCACACCTCAACCATGGCAACTCAGCCCATTGACACTTCAACTGTAGCTATCATTGAGTAGAGGAAAACCAGCAACCAAGAACTCTAAGCTGGTGGTGAGAGAAAAGACTTTGGTCCAATTCTCTCATCCCCTAATGAGTTTTCTGATGAAGAAGAGGGGAATCTGAGACTAAAAGTGCAAAAATTGTCAAAAACATGCACCTATCTAGTCTCCAAGGTTAGTCACCTTGAATCTTAGGTGACTACCTTGCAAAACAGGGTCAATGATCAGCAACTTGAGATATCTTATCTCAAGGAAAAACTAGTTGGGAGACCTTTACGAAGAGCTCAACCAGGAACACAAGAACCTGTGAATGTGGTTGATCTAACCTCTAACTCACCTATGAAAGTGGTCGATACTACCAAAAAGGGGGACAAAGTCACCACAGACACAGAACCTGGGAGTTCTTCACAGAGCATGGACATTGAGCACTCACCATCTTCACTTGCAACTGTCCATACTCAACACCTTCCTCAAGTTCACATTGATGTGAATTTAATGGACTTCTTCATTCAGAGTCTTTTTGAGGAAGGTATACCAAGGGCAGTATCATCTCCACCTTAAGGAACTTCTAATTACATCATAGGTTGGATGTATGATGAAAATAGAAGAGCCCTTATCCTTCAAAGAGTTCAAGGGCAGCAAGAAGTTTTCAATTTTTGGACCCTAAACTACTATGAAGGTCTTGACCTGATCAACATGTCACTTGTCAATCCAAGCCAATCTAGACAAGCTGATAAGTTGGCACAAAGGATTCGAGACATAATTACTAAAGACTTCAGTCTCAGAAGAAGACAAATGCAATCAGGTAATGCTATTGGTCAACTAGATGTTGAGGCAGACGCAAAGATTAGCTTCGAATGGGAAACCTTGACTGAAGGCCCAGTACTAGAGCCTGAGAACCCTGTCACACCTACAACTACTTCAACAATTCATTCCTCAGTGAAGCACCTACTGGTGAAGGTGTATCACAACCTCTCTCTGGCTAGATCTTGGAGGCTACACCAAGCAATGAAAGCCAAAAGGAAAATGACTCCTGAGGAGATTAAGGAGGAGGAGGAGGAGAGAGAAAGAGGAATCTAAAGGGAGTAAGTTGCTCTAGGTCTGCAGGATTCTTGAAAGCTGTAATCAGGGATGCCCCCAAACCAAACACTCAAGATGATAAGTTGAGGGCAGTCAGGATTACTTACCTGCAAACCAGGAACTATGACATTGATGAGATTATATCTCTCCCCTTAGAAGAGCTCAATAAACTGGCTGACATAGAAGTGTCAAGAGAGAGGAAGGAAGTAAAGGATGCAAAGTTACTTCTCCAAATAAAAGAGGAGAAGAGATAAAAGAGATTATACAAGCATGTTCCTACTCTCTCCCCAGTTTAAGAAAGTTCTGCTTAAGAGGTTGTGGCTCCACAAGAACCTCAAGTAGACCAAGAGACTGATAGGATCAATATGATCAACTACTTGAGTGCCACAGGCCTATATCAGGCATATGCACTTCTTCCCTTTTCCTTTGAGTATATAGAGTTTGAGTATCTCAAACAACTTGAGCTTGAAGTACTCAAAGAACATAAGGCAACAAGGAGAATATTAAGGAAGATGTTGCAAGGTCAAGGGCCATCATTTAGAAGAACATGAAGAGGTCTGCTGACAGATAGAGAATGATGAGCTTCTTGAAGCTATATGGATTTTCTAGAAGGAGTCTTGGCCCTATGTCTCTATCCACTATGGATGAACACATTAGGGTGATCAAGCATAAGATTTAAAGAGGTGAACTTGTTGACTTACACTTCCCACCAAGTTAGGACCCTTAAGAAGTGGAGGTTAAGGTTGAACCTTTTGAGACAACACAACATGGACCTTCGTCTAAGCCTCAGCAAGCTTCATCTTCTGATCCACAGCCGGGTCAAACTCCCTCTCCCTCTGAATCTATGAGGGAGGAACACCCAACTGAGCAAGACAAGACTGATTAACAAGGTGCTGTAGACCAGTCTTCTCAGTTAAAGTCTTCAAAGAGGAGGAAGAGGATGCCTTCTAAACCAAAGCCAAAGAAGAATGTCTCACCCCGACCGACGGTGGAATCATCGGGGCAGACGAATGTGAAATGATTGTTCATAGCACAGGAACTAGATAAGTTTAAATAATATTAAATATCATTTTTTATTGAACATTAAAAGCCAACTAAATCATTATAATACACAAAAATATAAACAACAACATAAAATGTTTAATTTATCTAAGTCCAAGTTCTATATGAGCAAGAAGAGTTTCTCAAGTATCAAACCTGAAACGTGTTAAAAATAAAGGGTCAACTTTGAAAGTTGGTGAGTTTCCATGGGTAAACACATGCGTGTGTGTGTATATATATATATATATATATATATATATATATATATATATATATATATATATATATATATATATATAAAGGTTTACAAGTAGCAATTCATGTCAATGGTTATGAGTTAAGCAAGTTTATAGAACACATATAGTTACAACCAAACCTCGACTTGATTACAAGTTTATAAGATTGGCTAAGTGTACTTGGTTCCCATGATAAACAAGTCATACGTCATCAGGAGCCGGCAATACATTGGCTTTAGCACCAAATAGGCTTGTCAGGCCCAAATATCTAAGACGTCACCAAGCTAGCAATAGTTAAGGATTGTAAACAAAATACGTATCTCATATAAGACTTACAATAATACAAATAACCATAATAAAACGGTAAAGATGAATTGCATGCACAGTTACAAGTATCAAGATGTTTACAAGTATAAGTTTATAAGGTTAACATGTTTCACCCCAAAATGTGTTAAATAAAGTAAAAAGGGGCATGGAGAACTCACGTGACGTATACGTGTATAAGATGATAATAAGAATTAAACGATGTTCCAACGAATTCTTTTACAAGGTACCTAAACGTATATATTACAAGATTTAAGATTAATAATAGGATCAACGATTAAACGCGAACTAGAGTTTCTTTTTTTATATACATGATCAATTGTTGAAAACCTAAATATATATTTTATAACAATGAAGAAAACTTACTTAATCCTTTTATAATGGTTTGTGAAATTAAAAGAAATTAAATCCCCAATTGATTTATAAAATGTAAATAAAATCATAGTTAATCTACAATTAAATACAATGTAATGACTAGTGATAAATTAGTGACATGAACTATTTTAAGTTTATTTTTATAAAAATAAACTAATTATAACATTTGTTATTAATATATTATATATAAAAATTGTCAATGTGTTTAAAGAAATAATTTACAGAAAATAATTAGATAGCTTTTAAAATAACCAAAGTTTATAAAACTAATTTTTACAATTTTTAGAAATTTTATATAATTTTTTTAAAGGCTAGAAAGCCCTAAAAATAAGTGAGGTTGCCCGGGTTCAAACCGGGACCTCTGGATTGAGCATCTGTGTGACTTACCAGTGAACTAAGGGTCATGGTCGTGATGTATCACGGTCCTTATTTCTTAAAAACATAATCACCAAGAAACCCCCAAATTCAAATAAAACCCTAGAACGATTTGATCCTAATTGAAAGTCGATTCAAGTGTTTCATCCGAATTAAGGTTAGGGCTTTTAATCCCGACATGAAACCGAGTATGTAGCAATGCTTGATTACCTAGATTGCAAACGGATTTTTGATGAACAATTGAAGAACAGACTGTGATCGAAGTTGTGTTTGATTGGTGAGCAAATGAGGATGATAATCAAATTAATCACGTGTGAAGCTTCCGAGAGTGATTACGACCAAAAGCCCTTTATTAATTGAGATTAAGAATGCTCCGAACAAGATGAACATCCGATTACACGTCGATACAAACGAAATGGTTAATTGGGTAGTGCGTGTGGATTGTGCACGAAATTGCGAGTCAGTTAGCTTTAGGATCTCGATTAGATAATTTTCCCTCATTTACAACATCATAATTTGATCAGTTTCAACCTGAAAGGTCAAGTCTTGAATGCGACTTTTCGGTTTCTAACTTAAGGCTCATAATAGCCTGTTAAATCAAATTAAACATGTTAGTGACTTCGAAACTAGTTAGGGAACGGTTTAGTTGAACTAATTTGAAAGAAAAATGGCTAATTAATGAATGGAAAGTTCGCCGGAGGGTCGCCGGTGGTTGGCCGGCGACTTGGCCGAAAATACGGGTAAATAAGGGAGTGAGGGAGGGCGGTTTGGGTTGTTTCACCTAAATTACACTTTTGGTCCCTCGTTTTTCATTAGTAATTATTTTATGTTAAAACTTTAAAACAAAGTTTAATAAATGGCAACTTTGACCCCAAACTGAATATTACTCCAATAGTTTATACAAATTGCTTATTTTACTTTATAAATTCTTTATAGCCTATTAAATTTTATAAGGAATTTTACAATTTAATTCCAATTGTGTAAGTGAAACTATTAATTTAAAATAACCCTATAATCTTTATAAAATCCAAATTCTATATAATTATTCCGTTTATCCATTTATAAACATTATAAAATTTATAAATCTTGTTAAAAGATGGTTAAAGATAATAGTCTTTAAGTGTTTATTTATCCTTATAATTCTCATAGAAGTTTTAAAGTCTAATAATAGATAGAACCTCATAAATGATATATAGACCCTCATAAGTTAATAATTTGTTTATATGGAAGATAAATGTGAATTTAAATCACAAAGTTAACACATTCATGTTTTTATCACCATAAAGAATGAAGTAGTTTGATTTATGTGTTTGTTTTGTATAATTGACAAAAGGGTTCAGGTTTACAATTTGAAAAATTGTAGATGTTACATAAAAGAAGAAAAAGACATCCATCTCCAAACCTCAGGATGAGTCAGAACATCCTGAGGATGTGCAAAAAGAGGATGCTACATGAATTCTAATTCAAATAGCTCCTCTAGCATCAGGAAGACCCATCTTGTCCTCGACATACACTACAAATCCAAAAAGATGATATGTCGTCAGATATCAAGGTGTTAAAGATGTCTGCACATGGAAAGACATGTTCAATCTACCTCTGCATGATCTTTTTGACATGAGAAGACACTATGAGAGTCTGAGTGATCCTGATCATCTTATGAAGAAAGGGATGGTCATCATCATAATGAGGACTGTTGATATCTAAAGTCTTCAAGTGTTTTGGTAGCATCAGCCTAGGGGAAGTTTGTAAGGTTTCATATAAAGCTGATACAACCCAAAACATCAAAAGTCTCTCCTGCATGCATGCACAAGTGTACTGAAGTGGAATGCTTTGGAAGTTTCACACTCTGCCTTAGAAAATATTCTAAGTGTGAAATCTTCCGAAGCCAAGACCAATATTTTTCGAAGCCAAACATGAAGTCTTACGAAGCTTCAAAGAAAAAGTCTTCCGAAGCTAACACTTGAAGACAGATTTCTTCCAAAGACTTTTGAACACATGCTTTATTTGATGTACCATTTCCATAAGTTGGATCCCTTTCCGCTACGACTCTGATGAGACATCAACTATACCTAAGTTGGTGAAAAGCTCCATGCTTTTGGTAACTGTACATTGAGGTCTTGAGTCTGTAACTTTCTATTTTATGTACTTTATCCTTTTTGTAATATATTAGGATGTGAGCTATGGCATGTCATAGTCACTAGTCAAAAGGCAATCTGCCATTTGACTCTACATTGATTTTGTTGTTGTCTAGATCATGTATCCAGCTGTCCTACAAAGTATGGCCGGTTATAGGTTGTAGTATAAGTATCTCTGATCCTCTGTATCTTAAACCATTTCTTTGTAAACACTTGTAAGGAACTAGAGAACGATATACTTCATCCTTGAAAACCAACTACTTGTGTTGTTCTTGTTCCATCTCTTGAATACTTGTGTTTCTTAGTTCTCATAAAACTGGTTTCTAGTTCCCCATTTGATCTGTTAAGTGTTGTTGCACACTCTCCTCTTTTTGTTGTTGTGTTGTAAGCAAGTACCCTTAAACGGTCTTGCACTTATTAAGAATGATTTGGTAATTGGAATGCTAAAGAAAGAGTTTACAAGTGATGATCATTGTGTAGCATGCCTAAAAGGAAAGCAACTCCATCACTACTCCCTACACTTGTTACATATGGATCTCTTTGGCCCTATCAGTGTAATGAGTATATGAAGGACCTCTTGTTGTTTAGTGATCACAGATGATTTTACAAGATTCACATGGGTCTTCTTCCTTATAAGTAGGGATGAGACTCTTGAGATTCTGAAGAATTTCATCTGAAAGATTGAGAATCAATGTGATCACAAGGTCAAGACCATAAGATTTGATCAAGGAACTGAATTCAAGAACCAAATCCTTGATACATTTTATGATGAAAAGAGTATTACAAGACAATATAGTGCTCCCAGGACTCCTTAGCAAAATGGTGTTGCTGAGAGGAGAAACATGACACTTATTGAAACTGCAAGAACTATGTTGTCTGACTCTAAGCTGCCCATCACCTTCTGGGCTGAGGCATTCAATACTGCCTGCTATGTGCAAAATAGAGTTTTAGTAGTTAAGATTCATGGTAAGACTCCTTATGACTTTTGCATAATAGGAAACCTTTCATTGGCTTTCTCAGGTCATTTGGATGTCTTTGCACCATCTTGAATACCAAAAATCAAATTGCCAAGTTTGCTAAGAAATTAGATGATGGAAACTTTACTAGATACTCTTCCCAAGCTAAGGCTTATAGAGTTACAATCTCAAAACTAGGATAGTTAAAAAGTTAGCCAAAGTGACTTTTAGTTAGTACACTCCTAGTGTGAAAGGTTCTAGTCCTGATTGGCTATTTGATCTTGATTTAGTTACCAACTGTTTTAACAAATCTTCTGAGCATGTTTCAGGGTCTACAGATATATTACCTACATGTGATCCTGATCCAAGATTTGAGCTAAGAAGACCTTCAAGCTACATATATTCAGCTCCAGTGGTAACAAATCCTGCAAATGAGGTTTCTACCAACACATCAATGACAATCCTGTTGATGCTTATGCGATGCTTTCAAATTCTAGCTTAGAGGCACACAACTCAGAAGAAGGAGTTTCAAATGTTGTAGAGCATGGTGTTGGTGACAGTGATCAGTAATTTCTTGATGCTGATAACCACTCCATTGATGACAACATCAATGATTTCACACACTCATTGGATCAAGTTAATCTTGATAAGTGTGCTGATGTGGAGGATGAATCCTCATTGCCAAATCTGAATTTCTCTAATTTAAATCTATCTAAGCAACTTGATGTGATCCCACAACTAAGTATCCACAAGTCTCACCCTTCCACAGACATCATTGGAGATGTTGATACAGGGGTAAGAACAAGATGACAAACCGATAATGCAAATGTTTGTCTTCACTCTTGTTTACTGTCCCAGATAGAGCTAAAGAAAATTAACGAGGCTCTAAAATATGGAAGTTGGGTTGAAGCCATACAAGAGTAGTTGCTTCAATTCAAAAGGCAAAAGGTTTGGAACCTATGTCCTCTTCCTCATAGGAAGACTACTATAGGAACCAAATGGGTGTTCAGATATAAGAAGGATGATATAGGATTTGTCATCAAGAACAAGGCAAGATTGGTTGTTCAAGGGTATACTCAAGAAGAAGGAATTGACTACACGGATGTCTTTGCTCCTATAGCAAAACTTGAAGCTGTCAGGATAATCCTAGCTTTTGCTGCATCCAAGAACTTCAAAGTTTACCAGCTTTATAGCAAGTGTGCTTTTCTTTATGGGGTGATTGATGAAGAGGTGTATGTCAAACAACCACCTAGGTTTGCAGATCCTGATTATGTCTGCAAGCTTGATAAGGCTCTTTATGGGCTGCACCAAACACCAAAGAAGTGGTATGAAACTCTATCACAGTATTTTTGTCAGCATGGCTACAAGAGGGGTAATATTGATGGAATTCTATTCATCAAAGGAACAAGAAATGACATTATGCTAGTTCAGGTATATGTGGATGACATTATCTTTGGGTCAACTAATTCAAAGCTCTACAAAAGACTTTGAAAAGTTGATGAAAGACATGTTTGAAATGAGTGCCATGAGGGAACTTAATTTCTTTCTAGGAATTCAAGTGAAGCAAGTTGACAATGGCATCTTCAAAAGTCAGTAAAAGTATGTTCAACACATACTTAAAAGATTCAACATGACTAATTGTAAGGTTGCTTAGACACCCATAGCCAGAGACCACTCCCTTGGACTTGATCTTGAGGGGGAGTGTGTTGATGAGCATCTCTTCAGGGCAATGATTGGGTCTCTTATGTACCTCATAGCTAGTAGGCCTGATATCATGTTTGCTACATGTATTTATGCAAGATATCAAGCCAATCCCAAGATGTCACACCTAATCACTATCAAAAGAATTCTAAGATATCTCAAAGGTGCTCCATCACTTGGCCTTTGGTATCTAAAGAATTCTAACTTCAATCTGTATGCTTATACAAATAGTGACTATGGTGGCTACAACATGACTGCAAAGTCTATATCAGGGGGATGTCAATTTCTTGGTGGAAGAATAGTCTCTTGGCAATGTAAGAAACAACCCTGTGTATCTGTATCAACTATTGAGGCTGAATACATTGCTGCTGCAAGCTGCTATGCTCAAGTGCTTTGGATTCAAAATCAGATGCTGGACTATGGATTCAAGACTGAGCAAGACAAGACTGATCAACAAGGTGCTGCAGACTAGTCTTCTCAGGTAAAGTCTTCAAAGAGGAGGAAGAGGATGGCTTCTAGACCACAGTCAAAGAAGAAGAAGAAGAAGAAGTCTAAACCATCCACCTCCATACCTCAGGGTGAGTCAGATCAACCTAAGGAAGTGCATGAAGAGGCAGCCCAATCAACTCCAAATCAAGTGGCTCCTCTTGCTTTTGAGAGACCTATCTTATCCTGGACCTTCACAAGTAATCCAGAAAGATGGCATATGATTAAAGATCAAGGTGGTGTGAATGTATACACATGGAAAGATTTATTCAACCTACCTCTGCATGATTTCTTTGAGATGAGAAGATACTATGAAAGTCTGAGTGATACTAAACATCTAATGAAGAAGGACCTGGTCATCATCATGATGAGCATTGTTAACTGATGAAGATCTTCAAATGTTTTGGTAGCATCAGCCTAGGGGGAGTTTGTAAATATTCCAATAAGTCTAATGCAATCAAAACATTCAAAACATCCAAAGTCTCTCTGTATGCATGCACTAAAGTACCAAAGTAGAAATGCTTTGAAGTTTTACATCTTACACGAGAAATATTCTAAGTGTAAAATCTTCCAAATCCAAGACCAATATCTTCCTATTAGGACCATTTAGGTACGGAGTACTAAATGATTTTGCGCGTATACCAACTCAAATAGTGCGGAATCCTATTTGATTGGCGATCCAATCAAGGAGAACACAGTTATGATCACTCTAACGATTAATGACACGTTATGAATGATTAGAACACGATCAACTGTGATCTATGAACTTGGAACAGGTCTTCTTGAGTCTCTAGACGGCTAGGGTACGATTTTGTGTGTAGGTATTCGAATTGTTCTGTTTTTACATGAATTAGGTGGTATTTATAGGTTAGGGTTTTCCATTCGTGCGACTGAACCATTAGCATGGTTCAGTCGTGCGAATGAAGCATGCGATTGATCCATCCACACGACTGAAGGTCCAGTCATGCGACTGAGTCAATCTTATGTCTCAATCGTGTGACTGATCTAGTCTCCTGGTTCAGTCGTGTGACTGGTTGATTAGCATGAAGTTTTCATGCGTATGGTCCATTAGCATGGTACATTCGCATGAGAACTTCACACGATTAAGTTTGAACATGTTTCTCAATCATTATTGACTAAGAATTATGTAAACAACCACAAACCTATATAGTTAGTTCAATATGCGTTATCACACAGTAAACAATGAAATATTAAGCATTATATGCATCAACCACACATTGTATTTCATTCATACCCATTCAATTACATATATGTAAGACATGAAAGAAATTTTACATTAAGCTCCTAAACTAGGTACACATGTATCTATAAACTCCCCCTTTGGACCTAACATTCTTCATCAGCTCCTCAAACTTCTTGTACTTCTCCTCTCTTGTAGCTCCAACATGTATCTCAAATGCAAAACAGAGCCTTATAACATTTTGAAACTGGAGGGCTTGTACAATGGTTTGCGAATCATAGAATAGTAGCCACTTGTATAAAGTATAAACATCATCAACAGACAAGTTGGTCAGCCACAGAGGGTCAAATACCCGGATAGTATCCATTTAGCTCTCCTTCTGTAAGACTATGACCGCTTCACCTGTTCTCTAATCATAGTACCACCACTTGAAGTGTGGAGTGAAGTCCTTGCCATTTCCTTTAGAGGGGTTCTTGACACTGTGTGCGGAGGACTCCACTTCAGCACTACCTTTGGCTTTCCAGTAATGGGATCAACTTCAGACCATCTGATGTACCTCATCGGTTGTTGAGGTCTGAATTTAACCCACCTGGTGTGATACTCTTTTCTTAAAGCAGCCTCAAACCATCCTGACGTTTCTTTGGATTAGCATATAGCAACTTCAGGCGTGCCAGCTGGTTGAGCTCAAACCAGGTAGAGTCTTTAGATCGTGTGGGAATCTAAAATACTCTATGCCTTTTTCTCTCTTCATGACATACACATTTAGATCCTCAAATAAGCCCATGCGATAATCTTTCTTCACACCTTTAGATGCTTCTTCACTTTGTAGAGCTTGGTGTAGGCACTCAGCTTTGGAGCAGTGTGTTGGGCTAGGATCTCTGCAAAACAAGCCGCCCATTCAGCCTTCTTGATGTTGACATCGACGTCTGAGGCTTGGGCTTAATCCTTATTCTTCTCAGACTCTTGCTCCATCTGATCTAGTTTTTCAAACGTATCATTGATGAAAGTATCATCCAGATTGGGAACTACATTTCCCTCTCTGTCAGCATACTCTGGATAATGGTCAGCCGTGACGTCCTCGATCTCTATTTCATCTATGTCATTGAGCTCATCATCACTTGTAACTTCAACAGTAGGAGCGTCCTTCACAATCTCATCCGGGTTGAGCCGGAACATCTTAGAAAGTTGCTCATCAGTAAGGTCATGAATGATTTCTCCTTCTTCGGGAGTATAATCACAGACCTCCTGACAATCCCTTGCAAATCAAGTATCATAGTGAATTAAGACTTGATTTGCTGAAGGAGAGCAACATCATACTTGTCTTGTTGAGATGGTTGATCTGCTTGATTTAAACATTTAACATATCAATCATTTGTCAATAATCAAGACAGTTAAATATCAAATATATATATAAACATTAAGTACATAAGTTTAGTACATGATTCAATTACATAAGATTTAAAATTACATAAACATCTAAACATTACTTTTATCCTGAATCATGGGCTCTTCTGCAGGCGGGGCTGAGGACGAGGCTCCCTAATCTTGTGCCTTCTTGGAGCGCCTTTCTCTTACTTGTGTGGAAGCCGATGCAGTCGCATCATCTCCTTCCTTATCATCTCCATCCTCTTCCTCTCCTGCACCATCATCACCTTCTTCTTCTGTCTCATCATCATCATCATCCTCATCATCATCATCATCATCACCACCACCATCATCATCTCCCTCTCTGATCTTGAGAGGCTCATCTTTAGAGCCTTTGAGCCTCAGCATCAACTTCTTGTTCTTCACCTCAAGATCTTGTATCATCTGTACTGTCGAGGTCTGCTGCTCACAAAGCTCAGCTATCTCTCGAGCCTAGGAGATAGTGAGCTCCATCAACTGATTGAGCTGAGTAGCTCGCTGCTCATCAGTAGCCAGCAGCTTAAGCACAATCCAGTTAAGATTGGCCAGCTACTCCTCTAACCCAACTGTGGGGCGAGACGATCCAAAGTCAGTGGGACCTAAGTGAGGTCCCAGCTCTGTGGGTGGTGGTAGTGGTGGTGGATGTAGTGTAGATAGGTGGTGGCATAGGTGTAGCTGGTGGAGGGGTGGCTGTAGTAATGGAAGGTGGAGGTGTGGTAGTAATGGTGGGTGGAGTGGTAGTAGTGGTGGTGGGTGAGGTAGTGGTAGGTGGAGGTGTGGTAATAATGGTGGGTGGAGTGGTAGTAGTGGTGGTGGGTGAGGTAGTGGTGGTGGTAGCTGTGGTGGCAGTGGGAAAAGAGGTAGTGATCAACATGTACCTTCGTCTCGGGGGCTTCATCCCGTGGGGCTGAGCCATCCTCTTTTTCCTCGAACCCTTCGAGGAAGATGCTCCCCCTGGGATGTTGGGCTGATCTGGGGTGTAGGTAGGATGAGTCGTAGTCTCCCCAGACTCGCCCGGGAGTCCACCAACCGTCCGTATCCCTCACTCGGTGGCAAGACCTTGCTGCCCACCGTTCGAGTCAACGGCTCCTCATCCGACTCCTCCTGCTCATCGGGTCGGAAGTCCTGATGGAATACCACAGTCTCTGCTCCTCCTCGGGTGGATGATGGAGGTGTCACATCAGTAGTAGTGGCCCTAGATTGGGTGGGTCCAGCATCTCCACCATCACCGCTATCATCATCATCAGAATCATCAGCGGGGAGCACAATCTGCTTAGTGTCTGAGTCACTATCATCGTGGTGCCACTTTCTCCGAGTTGGCGCCATATAATCCTCACGGGCTAGATGCCCAAACAGTCGCCTGATAGGGGGTTTCACCTGCTTCCCCCTATACACCTTCATCCTGCCTAAGGTGGTATCATCCATCACCTCAAGCACCACGACATCCTCCTTCTCCTTTGGCAGAAAAGGGAGCTTCTGGTCAATAATCATCTGCATAAAGCGAGGGTACATGCAAAAGCCCTCCTTGCCCTTCGCCTCGATGTTCTCCACCAGGTAGGTGAAGATCATCCTCGAGAAGCTGAACATATGGTTCAGCACCAACGCCATATAGGCGTTCTGAATCTGATCAGATAGCTCATCGAAGCCTCCATTCCTTGAGGCAATGCACTTAAGCAGCACATGGGCTAAGTACTAAAACTGGGGGCACAGGTTGCTCTTGTTGAGCACACTTGCGTTGATATCCCCTGAGTACTTGGCCTGCAGAAAACAGCCTCGTATAGTAAGTGGGTGTAGTCGTGTAGGGCAGTCATCATCATCCCCGAACTCCAAGACTGTTCTGAGATTGTCCCCAGTGATCTCTATAGCTTGACCAAAAATGGAGCTCCTAATGTAGTGGGGCTCTAAGGACCTGTTGACAACATCACTTTCCCAGAAAGCCTGCTAAACTGAACGGTACGGAGTGCACGGAGTCGATATAGCACGGAAGATTCTCGATCTTCGTAAGAATGTAATAATACCCGAGAAATCAGCCGCATTCCAGGAGGTCAGATCCAGATGAGCACAAATGTTATGCTTTGTGCTCATAGTCCAACGACTCGCCATCTATTACACAATGCAAATAAACGTTAGTGTGTGTCAATGAGTAACAATTTGATTCATTGGACTTGAAATCTTCTGTTCTGTCGTGCGAATGAACTGTGTGACTGAGATTTAGTCGTGCGAATGAGCTCATACGTATGACCGAGCATGCGACTTGGCTTAGTCGTATGCTATCCCATGCGTTTACACCAGTCGTGTGATTGAACTCATATGCATAGTTCAGTCGTGCGATTGAGCCATTCGCCCAGCTCAGTCGTGCGATTGAAGTTCATCAGGGTGTCCATACGCATGACAGACTGTTTTTCCATTCAAATTCAAATTTTGAGCAAAACTTAATGTTAGACGTTGTGGTTTGGCTCATTAGTTTCGCAATGACTGACATAACACCTAATAACCTTTATTTGAACAATATACTTAGTTTTATAGGTTTCTTAGGCAAAATAAGTCTCAGTTAAGTTTAGGACTTAAATTCGATCACTAGGGCATGAATTTATTGAACTTTGGAGTGAATATCGTTGTGCATTACCTGGATAAACACTAGAAATCATTAGATCATAACAATCAGTAGTCTAGAACAATCAAAAGAAATTGGGCAGCGTAACGATACTTCGTGCGATAAAGTGAGCCATTGGGGTGAAAGGGCGTCTGCGACCGACTCCCCCTATATTTATACTAGGGTTTCTTTCAGTCGTGCGACTGAACCTAGTCGTACTTGATTCGTGCGACTGAGGATCAGTCATGCGACTGGCACAGTCGGTCACTTTCAGTCGTGCGACTAGGTGTCAGTCGTGCGACTGTCTCATTCGGTCACCTCCATTCATGCAATTGGTTCATTCTTGTGATCCAATCGTGTGAATTTACTCATGCTTATGGTCCAATAGCACGTCTGGTCAATACGTGTGGATTAGTCATGCGATTGGGCTCATATGTATGGTCCAATCGTACGGCTAGTCCATACTCATGGTCCAGTTGTGCGAATGGCTCATACTTATGACTTTGACATTATGACCATTTGAACTAAGCCTTTTAACAATTGATGAAACATTCCAGCATTTGATCACCTCAGACGTGATCCTTTTAACAGTAAAAACATTTTGTCACCTCAGACGTGACCCTTTTAACATCTGAAAACCCGTTTGGTCACCTCAGATGTGACCCTTTTAGTGATTAAATCCCAGATAGAATTCCAATGCATAGTCCGACGTTTAATAACTAAACTAACTAAAAATTAAACAAATTAAACAACTAGAACTAAAAGGCAAACCTAAAACATATTTTTGTAATTTTGTGTGAGGTGGAAATCCTAAGATAGATATCTAACATATTATTTCGCGAACAGTACAGCTTCAAGTTATTTTGACCATAACTGGAACGATTCATTATGGAATTATACAGGTATATCAAACCATTCGGGACATGATACCAAAACCTTTTGATGCTAGATTCTTGTTTTCATCCAGAGTCATTAGCAAGTTTAAGAAATCATACTAGTATTATAAGATGCACACATTGATTTGGACTTTCAAGAATTGCAGCCACGATGATTGTCAGTATACTTGTCCACTTAAATCCATACATAGACTTTTGACACAGATTGGTGATATGTTAGGTTTAATTATTTCAACCAGCATTTGTGGATCCCACGCTTATATGGTAATCAACGTTCCTCAAGAGATTTTTGAGCGGTCTACGGGTAGTATTCAAGAAGAAACTATTCTAGAGCTTTCAAAGAGATGCTAAGCCTCAGGTCAGTGCCATCACACAACAAAGAGATGCAACCAAAAATGAATTCTAGAATATTTAGGTTATGCATATCCTCAGGTCAGTGCCACCGCACAGCAGAGAGGCACACAACCTATCTTTTTGTTTGAGCAATTATATTCTTTTTGCACTGATTGTACCAATAACATAGGTTATTAGCTTGATTGCTTTTTGCATTTTTTATGTGTTTTGCTCATTTTATGGTCATCCGCACATATTTGTGGCATTTATTTGCTCGTCACCCCTTATTGGAACTTTGTTGATTGTGTTAACCAGGGATAAGATGATAACCCACAGCTTGTTGAACAACTTTGTTTGAACTTGAAATCACCAACGAGGTCTACTTATCTATTGTGTTCAATCTACCAACACATCATCTAATGGTCTAGCAACCTCTAGGTCTACTTTCTTCGTGTTACCTTAGTAGCAGCTAGTTTTACTAACATTTTTCCTTTTATTGTTGCTTAGACTTCTCAGACTTATATTTTGAATTTTGCATCTTAAACAATTTCATTTGTTTTAAAGTCCCAAACTCCTTGTTCCTGTGTACTATCATATTCCATAGACATTGAATCAGTATCATAGATACGATCTCATTTCTATTAGCTAGACTATCCTCCTCCCTCGTTTTTTTCGGTTAGAATATTAATAGGTGAAGAAATAAAATAAAATAAAATAAAAGATAAAAAAAATTACATCTACTTGTCGGACTAAGTACTATCTTCGTCAGAAATCACGTCACTTTTCTTTTTAACGTCGTTGACTTCTAACAAATATAAAAAACGTGGTTTATCAAAAGCTTTTGTGTAGAGGTCAGCGCATTGAAAATCCATATTAATTTAACGACATCATTTAAATTCTTTTTAAAACAATCACGTATAAAGTGATATTTAATGCCAATGTGTTTGGTCTTAGGATGTTGGACAGGATTTTTAGTTACGGCTATAAAAGTTGAATTATCAACAAATATAGGAGTGTTAAAGAATTTCAAACTGTAGTCCCGCATTTGCTGTTGAATCTAGATGATTTGTGAACAGCAGCTTGCAACAACAACGTATTCAACTTCACAAGTTGACAGAGCAACTGATGTCTGCTTCTTACACTGCCACGTGACTAATCGTCTCCCAAAGAATTGACATCCTGCTGACGTTGACTTGTAATTCATTTTGCAGCCGCCATAATCCGAGTCACTGTATGTTGAAAGCTCAAAGGTATCATCATGAGGATACCACAATCCAAGTGTTAGAGTACCCTTCTAATAACGAAATATCCTTTTGACGCCTATGAGATGGTTGACTTTCGGTTTGTCTGATATCTGGAGCACAGACACGTCGCGTACATGATATCAGGTCTTGATGCAGTGAGGTACATGAGGGATCCGATCATTCCTCGGTACATAGTGGCATCCACCAGATCACCATTTTCGTCGGGTGCTACGTCATGGTTTGTAGCAAGTGGAGTCCCAGCTGCGGAAGCATTCTCCATATCGAACCGACTGAGAATATCGCCTACATACTTGGTCTGATGTAGGAAAATTCCCTTAGGTGTCTGATCCACCTGTAACCCAAGAAAAAACTTCATCTCTCCCATGGCACTCATCTCAAACTCAGCTTTCATAAGTACTTCAAATTCTTTACATAGTTCTTCATTTTTGGAACCAAAGATTATGTCATCAACATAAATTTGAACAAAGTCACCATCCTTTTCTTTGATGAACAGTGTACAGTCAATTACTCCTCTGCGAAATCCGTGTTTCATAAGATGAGTTAAGAGTTTTTCATACCATGCTCTTGGGGCTTGATGGAGCCCAGAGAGAGCCTTGTCTAGTTTGTAAACTCTGTCCCGATGATACGGGTCCTCAAATCCTTCGGTTTGACTGACATACACTGTCTCCCGGATTTCACCATGAAGAAATGCACTCTTTACATCTAGTTGATATACTTTAATCTTCATGTAAGATGCATAGCTAGAAAGATACGGATTGCTTCCATTATCACCACAGGTGCAAAGACTTCATTGTAATCAATCCCATCGACTTGTCGAAATCCTTGAACAACAAGTCGAGCCTTGTTTCTGATTATGACCCCTTGATCATCTTTCTTGCATTACAAGACCCATTTGGTGCCAATGACCTTAGCACCTTTAGGTCTATCCACCAATGTCCATACACCTAACTTCTTAAACTGAAGAAGTTCTTCTTGCATGGCACTCACCTATGCCTTGTTGTTTAGGGCTTCACTGACATATTTTGGCTCAAATTGAGACACAAAACATCAATACGCACCATCGTGAAGATATCCCTTTTCTATCACCGAGGCATAATTAGCTGAGTAAAGTTGATTTCTTGCCTGAACTCCTGATTTACATCTCCAATGACATTGTCCAGAGGATTATAAACATTTAAGCGTGATCCGGGAGTGGTGGGTACAACTACCTCATGATCTAGATTGTGAACAGCGGGTTCGGTATCTGAGGCAGTGGGAGTGTGAAGTTTCGAAGTGTCAGAGGCATCAACATCAGATGCTTGTGTACTTGAAGTAGGCGGAACCTATTCCTCCTGATCCACTTGAACGTTCTCCACGTCTTCATCCTCTGAGGAAGAGTCACTTACTTCTAGTGCTCCCCCTGAATGACTGGAAGACTCACCTTGTGTCGCTGAGGTTGTTGGGTCCAGTGACGGTGTAATTAACTCTTCATACATCATTCTGGTCGATAATTCATCCTCAGAAGGGAAGAGAGAAATGTTGAAGGATTTAAAGAATCCATCATAGTAGAAAAAGAACGAGGGTCCTTTTCCAGCAGGAGGAGTGGTGTATCTCTGTACATCAACACTGCACCATACTTCTACTTGATCCGCTGAGTTGTTGTAAACTCTCTTTTCGATATGTTGTATCCTAAGAAAATCCCTTCTTCGGCCTTCTCGCTGAATTTCCCCGACTAAGTTTTCTTCAGCAGTGTACAAGGTGCTCCAAACGGTTCGAGGTACTCAAGATTAGGTTTACGTCTTTGGAGTAACTCGTAACATGTCGTACCATGACGCTTGACCACCAAGACTCGATTGAGAGTATAACATGCGTTAGCTACTGCCTCGTTCCAAAATTGGATAGGCAGTTTCGAGTCTGCTAGCATCGTCCAGGCTGTCTCTATCAAGCTTCTATTCTTTCTCTCAGTAACTCCATTCATTTGAGGAGTGTAGGTAGATATGAACTGGCGCACAATTCCTTTTATTTGCAGAATGCCTCCATCCATTGATTCTTGAACTCGGTGCCATTGTCAGAGCGAACTTGCCTTACCTTCAGCTTGTAGAGTGACTCCAATATAGTTACTAGCTCTTTGAATGATTCAAATGTCTCTGATTTGGATTTCAGAAACATCACCCAAGAGAATCTTGAGTAATCATCCGTAACTACATAGCAGTACAAGTCGCTGGCAATGCTTTTTGTACTGACTGGGCCAAACAGATCCATGTGAAGGAGCTCAAGAGGCAGATCAATTGAGTGAACTTTCTTTGCCTTATGAGACTTCTTCATCTGTTTGCCCTTCTTACATGTGACACAAAAGTCTGGTAATTAGAAGTTCTTGACATTTACGCCACGCACTAGATCATTCTAGATCAAGTGGTTTATCTTCTTGGGATTTATGTGTCCCATTCTCTTATGCTAGGAGATGGAGTCTTTCTCTGTTGCCTTTGACAAGAAGCATTGTACTTGATGATCAGTTATGGAGGCCTTTGAGAGGTCCAAGACATATAGATCGTTATATCTTGAAGTTGACATTAACACTTGGTCCTCCGGGATGACATAGTCCTTTTTTAGAACATAGCACTTCTTGTTGTCAAATACAACTTTGAACTCTTTGTCACATATCTGGGATACAGAAAGCAAGTTATTTTGAAGTTGTTGAACATAGTTTATCTTATCAAACTTCACTTTCTGGTTTCCCACTTCCCCTTGAGCTGTGATGTAGCCTCATTTATTTCCAGCAAATGAAACGTGTCCTCCTTTAATTTGTTTGACATTTGACAGAAGTGACAGGTTTCCAGTCATGTGTCTTGATGCTCCGCTATCAATAATCCAGGTATTTGTAGAAGCACTATAGCGGATACCCTACACATTTAAAAGGAAATGATTAGTTGAGGCTAGGGACCCAAGCCTTAACTGGCTTGGGTGACCCAGAGGCATCACACATCATGAATTCTACCCACTGTCCATTTGAGGGAGAGGGCAGATCATTCTTCTTCTTGTGCTCATTATGAGACATTGAACTTGATTTTTCTTTCTATAAGCCAGTTTTGTGTAAGGCCTTTTGTGATAAACAGACGACTGGCTTATGGTTTGAACTTTATGTTCACTAATCCTTTTTGGTGGAGTGATAGAGCTCCGTTTTGAAGAACTTGGTTTAGTGTCATAAAGTTCAACTTTCTTCCTTGGTGTCTGATAGTAAGGACAATAAGAAGCGATGTGTCCATACTTTCCATAATTGTAGCATGATCTACTTTTTATACATTGGTGGAACTGTTTTTGTGGGGACGTGTATGACATAGGTGTGACTTTAGTCTGTTTTGGTTTTGCCACTTCTTGTTTAGATGTTTTATCTTCTTTAACAATTTATTGTTTGAACCTTTTTAACATCTTTACCCTTTTGTTATTTGGACTTAGACATGAAGCACGTGTTTGGTTAACTTGTTTGGTCTTTTTGGGTTCAGAATTAGACGTGTTTGAACCTGAATTTACCTTAACCCTTTCAAATTGTTCATCCAAATTAACATAGGCATTTTACCTTTTGACTTTAAAGTGGTCTCCTTTTGTTTAGTGATAGATTCAATAGTTCTACTTGTGGAATCTGGATCACTTACAAGAGGAGTGGACACCACATAATCCTTGATTGAGTTGTCATTACTTGGTTTGCATTTAGCATTCAACAAGGTCTCATGTGGTGGTGGAACCACTTTGTAACCCAAACCCTCCTCGTTGTTACGTTCTCTCACTAAGTGCTAGACTATGTGAGAAGAACTGGTCCAACTGTGCAGTTTTTGTTTTAAAGAACTTACTTCGACTTCCAAAACTGCTTTTTGTTTCTTAGTTTCTTCTAGGGTTTTAAATAGAACTTTATGTCATTTGCTTGGTTAAAAGCTACAACTTCGGTTTCCCTTAGCTGTTTATTTAACTGTTCTATTTTCTCTTTGTAACTGTGCTCATTTTGTTTTAAAATCTTATTTGCTTATGTGCACAGTTGTAAGTCATTTATTACATTCATTACAAGCATGACTATAAAACAGTTGGTCTTTGGTACTTACATGAGAAGATTCGGTTGAATCAACCATCATTGCAGAGTTTGACTTTTCTGGTGCTGGTGATTCTAAACATGTTGAACTTTGACCTTCTTCATTCAGGTGATTGACTACATTTGAGTTTCTTTATTATTCGACATCACGAGTTCCACTGCTATATCACCTTCGCTTGTAGAGTCGTCATCCAAACCCTCAACACATGCAATGTTGGATTCTCCCGGAGATACAAACAAAAGGTCCAATCTTGCCCTTCGTCATCTTGAGCAGTCAAGGCCTTAGGATCCTTGCTTGACGATGCAATACTACTTGTGGGTTTATCTTGGCGATTGAAGGATGAGAACGGATTACCATTTCCTGTCTTCTTGGGCTTCACACATTCACATTTGAAGTGCCCTTTCTCTCCATAGTTAAAACAGGTAACTTTGGTTTTGTCAAAACCAAAAGTTGTATCCTTTATGGCTATCAAGTTCTATCCTGTCTTCTTAACAAACTTCTTCGCCCTTCAGACAACACTAGCAAGAGCCCACATAATGTCCATCCTTTCTAGCTCATTCTCGTCTACTTGCTCGTAGTCTTCATCTGCCAGATGGCAGTTTCCTATCCTTCCTGTAACTAGACCGTCATAGAAGAGAACGACAGCTGCTAGGAGGTCCATATGCTCATTTGCTACCTCTACAGTCACATTACCGAGATTTTCGGTCTTCAATTTCATAGCGTTGGCTTTAGGTGCTATGTATTGGTGCAAGATGACCATGACGTGTCAGATCCTAAGGTAGTGGCTTGGGATGGAGGAGCTGAACTCGACACGAATGCTGCTTGAAGTGGAGCTTCTAACGTTTTTGGTTGAGGAGTTGAATTGTATAGTGAGGGGTTCTGATCATATGAACTCTTTTGTGACCTGTACTTCATCCTCAACTCTTCCTCTCTCAGCTTTAGAATGAAATTTTTGATATCCAACTTTGCCAGCATGTCATTCTATCTGAGGTTTGATACAAATGAAACCCACTTTTCTGGCAAGCCATCTGTGAAATTCGACACCTTGTCTTCCATGGACGTAACAACCCCATAAGTATGCGGCTCACTCATTAAGTGGTAGCAACGGTCTATAACATCATCCAAACTCTCCTTATCCATTGATGAGAAGTTATCAAACTCCTTCTTCAAAGCCTTAGCCTTTAGAGCTTTTAACGATGCATTCCCATCATATCGTTTTTCTAGCATCCCATAGCTTCTTTGCTTTCTTGTTCTCAGAAAACTTATGGAATATATCCTTAGGAATTGACTGAGTCAGCAAAGCATACACTTTCTTCTCTGCATTGTACTTTACCTTCTGGCTATTAGTCATGCCACCTAAGGTAAGTTTAACTCCATCGGCACCAACCGGCATACTATACCTTGTCTCGATTGATTCCCACAGATTAGGATCAACTCCATTTAAGTATATCTCGAACCTTTGCTTCCATTGTGGGTATGAGCTTAGGGGGCTTATTGTGATCCCCAACTTCATTTTCCAGAAGCAATAGATTTTGGATCCGTGAATCCCTGCCTACAGTGAATGATGAGTATTGATCTTCCATTTCTATTTACTTTGACTTTTAGAACAAACTGTTTCACTGGTGCGAATGAAGGGATGCGATTGGGCTAACCGTGCGATTGAACAGCGCGGATGGCTCAACCGTGCGATTGAACAAATGCGGATGAGTCAATCGTGCGATTAAACAAATGCAGATGAGTCAATTGTGCAATTGGACAGATGAGGATGAACAATGCGAATGGGGTGTTAAGTTGTATGAATGGATGAACGACTGAGTTCAATCATGCATATGAGAGGTGCGAATGAGTTCAGTCGTGCGACTGAAGCTACTGGTTTTTGAAAATTCAAGGTTTTTTAGTACTTTGACACAAAATTACAAATTTTCACGAACCCTAATCTGCCGTAAGCCGAAAAACGTGAACTTTTAGACCTGGAGACACTGAAAAACACTGTTTTACCAAAAAATGGTGTTTTTGACTACAAAAACGTGAGATTTACACCAAAAACGATTGAATCACACGCAAAATCACGAGCCAAAGCTCTGATACCACTTGTTAGGACCATTTAGGTACGGAGTACTAACTGATTTTGTGCGTATACCAACTCAAATAGTGCGGAATCCTATTTGATTGGCGATCCAATCAGGGAGAACACAGTTATGATCACTCTAACGATTAATGACACGTTATGAATGATTAAAAGACGATCAACTGTGATCTATGAACTTGGAATAGGTCATCTTGAGTCTTTAGACGGCTAGGGTACGATTGTGTGTGTAGGTATTCAAATTGTTCTGTTTTTCCACGAATTAGGTGGTATTTATAGGTCAGGGTTTTCCATTCGTGTGACTTAACCATTAGCATGGTTCAGTCGTGCAATTGAAGCATGTGATTGATCCATCCGCACGACTGAAGGTCCAGTCGTGCAACTGAGTCAATCTTATGTCTCAATCGTGCGACTGATCCAGTCTCCTGGTTCATTCGTGCGACTGGTTCATTAGCATGAAGTTTTCATGCGTATGGTCCATTCGCATGAGAACTTCACACGATTAAGTTTGAATATGTTTCTCAATCATTATGACTAAGAATTATGTAAACAACAATAAATCTATATAGTTAGTTCAATATGCGTTATCACACAGTAAACAATGAAATATTAAACATTATATGCATCAACCACACATTGTAAACTGTACAATGTGTGGAGCAATGAAATATTAAAGTTGGATCACCTTTCCGCTGCAACTCTGTTTGATTCACCAACTTTCACAAGTTGGTGAAAAGGCTCATGCTTTTGGTAACTGTACATTGAGGTCTTGAGTATGAGCTTTCTTTATGTACTTAATCTTTTTTGTAATATATTAGGATGTGAGCTATGGAATGTCAAAGTCACAAAGTCAAAAGGCAATCTGCTTTTTGACTCTACATTTGATTTTATTGTCTAGTCTTATGTATCTAGCTGGCTTTCAAAGTATGGCCGGTTATAGGATGTTGTATATTTATCTCAAGTACTTGTAACTTTCAATTATGCTTTTGTAACACTTTGTAATAGAACTTGAGAAACAATATACAATATTCTTGAAAACCAAATACTTGTGTTGTTTGCTATCTTGTTTTGTCTCTTATTTACTTGTGTTCTTAGCATCTTTTACTTTAGTTAACCAGTTCTCTATTTGATCTGTTAAGTGCTCTAAAAAACTCTTCTCAATTGTGTTGTTGCGTTGTAAATGCATCACCCTTCTAACGGTCCTACATAGTTTTAAATATTCACACTTTCTTTCTTACATAGTTTTAAATATTCACACTTTCTTTCTTACATGGAGTTATTTGAAAATTAGTTTTTTTGTGTTGGAATTGTTTAAAGTTAATTTTTATACATAATATTTTACTAATGTTCTCATTTTAGTGACTAGATCGAGTTCTGTATCTTATGATTAAGAGTGAGATCTTGTTACATTTCATTCCTTTATCTCTATCTTTGTAATTTAATTAAAATGAATCATTTTTTTAATTTTTATGTCCCATTTTATTAGATCTACCACATCCAATTCTTCATATCTATTTTATTCAATTATTCAAAGTTTTTTAATTTTTTTTCTATTATTATTTTTACATTTACTACCACTCACATTCACACATAAAAGTATAAAAAATGATATGGAGTATAAATAGTGAGTACTACTTTTGCTTCTTCTTTTAAAAAAAATATGAGGTTGAAATACAAAAATGGAAATATGATAAAGTAATTTATAAAATGATTTTATTAGATTTAAAAGCATTCATATCCACATCATTATAACCTATTTAAATTGATCATTATCTTTAAATTTTATTTATTGCTTAAAAACCTCTCATTTCAACTTTTATTTTTATCTCTAGTTAATTAAATAATAGTTTTTTTATTAGTTTTTACTATTATTTTTTTTTTCACTCACAAAAATGTTATAAAGAATGAATAGTGAGTTGGTAATTATAAAAGCTACTATTCAACCAGTTACATATAATCTTTACATTTTATGGATAAGGAAAATTAAAAAGAACGAGAAAAATTATAAAGAGTGAGATGGAGTGGATTTCTTAAAGTTTTTCTCGTAATTCAAATATTAAAAAGATTATAATACTCTATTTTGAATGTTTTAAATATTTTAATTCTTAATAGGTAGCGCTACACCGCTCTTTATAGTTTAAAATCTTACAGATTACCCCCTCCCCCCTCCTATGGCAAGTTGTCATATGTTTTTGTATGTTTAGTCGTAAATCGCGTTTATATATTGTGGGTTGTGGCTATTGTACCGGTCGTAAACGCGTTTGTATATTGTGGGTCGTGGCTATTGTACTGGTGCTAAAATTTATGAATGGTGGTAATCAACTAATGTAACCATTGGTGTAACGTTCAACGTAAAATTCTAATTTAATTAAAGAAAATAAAAGAAAAATCACTAAAAATCAAAATGGTAAAAAAATTAATGTGGTTAAAGATTTTCGATGGTATTATGATTTTGGCGGAAAGCTTGAAACGATAAGGTTTTCAATATCATGATCTCGTAGTCTAGGACCTTTAAGGATATCAAGTCATAGCTAACGGGACTGATCATATATCTTCCTATGGATTTTTAGAACAGCTGAGTGAATCTTATTATGTCTGATTTTATTAGTCTACACAACACATTTTGTTAGCCTTGGATTTTTAGAACAACAATTTTAGTTGTGTAAGCTGTTTTTGTTCTTTTTCATATTGACATACTTGAAGCACTCTCTTTTATTTTTATTTTTAAATTTCTTTTCAAAAGTTTTAGTATGTGTAAATAAAAAGTTAAAAACTATAAAGGAGATGTCATTTTCATTTTTTTCTTATCTTATCATGTCGGACCTATTTAGTCTACACAATATATTTTGTCAGCCTTGGATTTTTAGAACTTCATCAATTTTAATTGTGTAAGTTGTTTTTGTTCTCTTTCATATTGACATACTTGAAGCACTCTCTTTTGTTTCTATTTCTAAATTTCTTTTTTAAAATTTTAGTATATGTAAATAAAAAGTTAAAATCTATAAAGGAGATGTCATCTTCATTTTTTTTTCTTATCAACGCCTCTTTACCTTGCTATATCAATAAGCGATGTTTCAGTCAGAAATCATCATTTCATCATGTTTCATGATATCATATTATAAAGCATAAAGTGATTTCTCATTAACACTATTGCCTCAAGTAGGTTGTTCAAATAGCTCAAAGATCGCTGGAAAAAACTTGCTCGAATACAACTCGTTTTAAAATCCAAAATAGCTATACTCGAATCATTTAAAAATCCAAGACGGTTGGCTCTACTCGGCTCGACTAAGCCCATTTAAACTTGAGCCGGCTCGATTTTGGCTTAGTCTAATCCTCATTTTATAATAACCATAATTTAAAGAAAAAATAAGTGTATAGTGTAATTTTAGCAAAAAAACCCAATGATATATAATGTTCACTTGCCCAAACTGAATATGCAGATGTTCATATAACTTGTGATTTGAATCACGCTAAAAAAGCTACCACGTATTCAGCTTATTACCCAGCTCGGCTCAAATAGTTATAAACCAATTTGAGCTTGACTCGGCTAGTTTACAAACCATGCTAGCTCGATTTAACTAGTTTATAAACCAAACCAAAGCGAGCTAGACCATAGCTCAACTCGATTCATAAACAATCCTAATGCTCTCGAGACTTAAATGCGCTTCGTAAACGTAAAACTTAGTCATGAAATTGATTTTATAAAACAAATTATTTCATCATGACGTAACTCGTAACCCCTTTCTTTTTCTTCTAAAAATTACTTCCAAAATATGAAAAGAACCAAATGTAAAAGACTTTAAAAACTAAACTTGTTACAAACAATAACATGATTCATGAAGGACCAAAAGTAACACTTTGGATAATAATAAAACACAAACATTACCGCTGATAAAACCAATTGTCGTCTCTCTCGCAAAACCCCCAAATCAGTAATGGAGAACTTCAGCCCTCTGATCACACGTTACCGTACAAAACTAAAGCTAACATCGGTCTTATGGCTCCAAGGTTTTCGAGAAGCTTGTTGTCTTCACAGAGTTGTCGTATACTGCCTCAGGTTCGCTTCAAGTTTCAATCTTTTATCTTCAATTTCAACTCCTTGTTGTTTGATTTTGCTCTCTTTGCTTCTGAAGGTCCAAGCAGTTGATGATCCGTACGGGACAGTGCTTTCTGTTGAACGGTTTCATCTTTTTAGGAAGGTGATTTATGTTTTTAACTTGATATTGTATGATTGGGTTCATTGTTGATTTCAAGATCGTGAATTACTTTTGAAATTCAGTTGAATAGAGATGGTTGTGTCTGTAGTTTGAATGGATTACTACATCTGATTATAAAACGCCTAAGAAAGAATGTATTTTGGGTTAGAAAGTAGAAACTAGGGGAATCTTTTGTCATATTTGAATTCAGATAGATGGTAGTTATGAATCCCGGAAATCAAAAGTGCACTTGTTTTTGGGGGTTATATCTTGATTCTGAAGCTATTTAAACTTAAAGTACTCATCTTTGGGTGAGTACGCATCACTAACAAATCGTCTCTGGTGAAAGATTTAATCATGAATGGAGCTATGATCACTTCTGATTAATCGCTTCTGATTAAACTTGATACCAGATTTTGCATGCAATCCTTGATTGAAAATGCTGGAAAATCAACATAATTGTTAGCATTTAAATACATAGTCAGTTTGTTACATAGAAAAGGGATTAAATATATCGCCTTTGAGGTTTTGAAATGCAACAAGGTTCCTAATTGCCAGTAGTGGCACTCCTATGCATAAAAAGGTGTATAATGTTTTTGATATATATCTTTGCTGTTACTAATATGCAATCCCATTTGATCATCTGCTATGTGGGATGACTTAAAATTGTGTTACTTTGCAGTATTTTCGCTCTAAGATATCTTATCCTTCCAACGCTAGAATGGATATTACCTATTGGAGTCCCTGATGGTTATCAAGAAGCATGCTCATCAGAGATGCCTATAAGATTGTATGCCTTCTTACGACTTGGACTCTTGCAACTTATTTATGTGAGTATACATTGGGAAAGTTGGTTTATGTTCTGGGTGCATTTGCCTTTAAAACATGTGTATCTTAAGATACATTTGAGTTTTTGAAATGTGAATAGCTATGTTTCCTACAATCTTTCACCGCTGAATATGTTTTATAATCAAGGTTTAAAAGGTTCTTTGCATACGTAATAATTTCATTTATCTTTACACAGTTAGTTTTGTATGTTGTGCTTAAAGTTGTACAAGATTAATTTAAAAGTGGAAACCTTTTATGCCGTTCCCATCTCAATACTAATCCGACATCTTAGTACTTGCTCGTACTTTAATATTATTAGATTATCTTTCCATTCTTCTATTTCCTTTTTCTTTTGTTTTACTCATGATCTTGAATTTCTTATGAAGCGAAAACATTTTTGCGATTAATGGATCTTCTTGTGAAATCTTAGTATTACAGATCACTTGATATGATGTTTTTGCTTTTTAACAGGCTCTATGGTTCTACCCTTTGTACATATTCAGCTTCATTTTAAGCACTATCTGGTACACATTTTCTTCTCAGCAGTTACTTTTGTTGCTTTGTGTAATTTGCTGTCTTATGTATATGCGTACACATGCATATAACTTCTATAGGTACAATGATATTGCTAAGTTTGGCCTAACGGTAACTGAAAAAGATTGGCCAACAAGTATAGCTCCATCTAGCCAAAAGGATCCGTCAACTTCACAAAATGCAACACCGGTTGATAAACCAACTGACCTTGGGCGGTACTATTATATACTTTAGATGCATGCTATCTTGTTAGTTGTGAGTGTTGCTCATTTAGTTGCTATAATATCATATACTTTTTTGCAGGGTCATGATAGGAATAGCAGAACAGGGGTATTCACTCCTCCTGTTGACATTTTTTTTCTTGGAGGTATACATATTTTCACATATCATGTTATATTTTTGTTTTAAAATGGTAATAATAGGTAGGATTTGCTGAAAATAATGGGATTATGACAGGTTTACCTCACAGGTTTTGTACCTTATATTGGGAAAGCTCTCAATTTTGTACTTCTTTCATGGATGTATGCTTACTACTGCTTTGAGTATGTGTCGCCTACATGGCTTCCATTTGTTAGAAATTAGAGGTGGCAGAATGGTGGGTTTGGTAACGGGTCAAACTGGTTATCTTATGTTTGCAAAATGGGTGCTTGGGTTGACCGGGAACATCTATTGTTCAAATTTTTACATATATATTTTGTAACAGTTTTTTGTGTTAAAAATGATTACATAAGTTGTATTATTTTAGTAATATAATCTAATTTGTTAATAAATAAAATGATTGAGGTTTTTGGCAATTAACACCCGTGTTGGGTGAGTCTTGCTCCGTTTGACTTGACTTGTTTCCTTTTAACTGAGGCCTTTTAAACCCTTTTGACTCAGTTGAAACATGACATGCATTGACCCGTTCATAGGTAAATGGGTTGAAATCGCCACTTATACGCTAGTTACCACATGTCTCATTGTAGCTTTTCAATTGTAGGTACAAATGGAACTTCTCTGGCCTGAGTTTGGACAAAAGGCTTGACTTTTTTGAGTCCAACTGGGCGTTCTTTGCTGGTTTTGGTATTTTTCGTTTTCTTATTACGTCTTATGTTTGGCTCACGTCAGCTGGTTAATGCAGCATTTCTTTTGCTTGAACCATGTGAAATCCGTAACCAGAAACAAGAAAAAAAATTCAAAGGGAAATGACAAATCACTCTCCACCTTTGAAAGTGTGTGTTTGCATGCTCAATGAGTTTGTTATCTAAAACTGATGCTTCCTCTATCCCAAAATTAATTTAAACAGTTTGTTTTTTTGGTAATATCTCAAGCCATTATTACCTATTTGCTCATCATATCCAAAAAGACTTATTAACTTGATACAGCTTGTGGTTACTCTTGTTGATAGTTGAAGAAGGGTATTTTGAATGTACGACTAAGAGTCATAACACTTCCAGTAAACTATGTACCCATGATTAAAACACTTCTGGTAAACTATGTACCAATGCTAACTTAATTCTTTGTCGGTGGGGAAAAGTTAATGCTATTGACAGGATTTTGTCATCACTTGTGCAACGTAGTTACTAATTAAGTAAAAATCTATCAATCTTGAATATAATCCATATGTATTAAATGTTAGGGTTGCACAAATATTTGTTTTTCACTTTTTTGGTGTTTCACAAGTGAGAATGTTATTCACGTGAGTATCGAAATTTTACTTTCAGGATCTCCTTGTGTTCTGGCTATTTTCTTTTTTTCTCCTTTAGTGAGTTATGGAGTTATGGCAGTACTCTTTCCGATGGTAAACACTCAAAACACTTTCTGTATTATAATCTTACTCAATCAGGAATATAAATTGAGAATTTTTGGGGATTCTTTTACATATTTAATACCCTACGGGCTACGGTTGGCCAATGTCTTAAGCGATGTTGACTGTCATGGGCATAAAACCTTACAAGATTGTGACAGTGAATTTAATTAATAAAATTTTTACACTAAAATTTGTGTTCCAGTTTGTTTTGACTGCAGCAGGCTCAGATGCTGATAGTGTAGTTAACACTGATAGAACGAAATGGAGAGGTGAAGAATTGGGAAAGCTTCCTATATTTTATGCTGCAGATAAGTTATTGTAAGAAATCTACTTTACAAAATCTCTTACTATTCTCCTTTTTGGTTGGTAAACATTTATCATCTAAATTTATCTAAAATGTTTCGAATTACCTAATTTTTTAATTAAAAAGTGTGCCGAATATGATTACAACTATTGTATTATTTCTATAATATTATTGTATGTTTTTAGGTTAAAATGATTTAGGAATTGCTATACAAACCTATTACTCATTTAGCTGTTTCGCTAAATTTTTACTTCATTTTACTGGTTTGACCCGCTACAGATAAATAAAAAAAATTCCAAATTGATCGTTCAAAAGTAAGGTCAAAATTTCCGCCTTTAGTGTAATATTCGGCAATAATTCTTAATGAAGATGGATATTAATCTGATACCAATTAAAATTCAGGAATCATTGCATGCATCATTATCAATTTAGGCTAAATTTACATCTTGATTATCATTTTCTCTACAGAATGCGAATCTTGTCTCTTCTTCCCTTGGATCCTCAGGAGCAAGCATCCAACAAGAAAGAACTCTGAGACTAATATGCTGATCATAAGAACTTGAAGATTTTCATGTGTGCCACTGTTCATACAAAGATTACATTTAGGTCTTTTATGGCTTCGGGTCGATTAAAATGTGTGATATTAAAGCAGATAGAAAAATGGTTAGAAAGTGACAGACAACATTGTGATATAGATGCTTGAAAATCTGAGATATGAGTTGTTTTTTTGTGTGTTGATTGGTTTAAAAGTTAAAACACACCTACATGTATCTGTGGCTGTTATGGTTTTTGCTTTGTTTTACATCTTGTTAGAGGCTCTCTGGGCTAGGTACCTAGAAGAAACTGGATTTGACAAATGTACAACCTTCAATGCATGTGGTACAAGTCATTTTACTTGCTGGTTCTTACTCTAATTACATTTTCTTGAGTTGGGCCTATTTATCCACTTTGTATATGCAATTTTTTGTTTGAAGTAGTCAGGTTGATGAATGTAAGTATGTGAATTTTGCAAATAATGAGTATGAAGAGAAAGGTTTTATTTTATTTTATTTAGCATGTAAATATAATATGTAAATATATACATATATATATATATACATATTATATATATATACATATTTACATATTATATATATATATATATATATACATATTATATATATATATTTATAATATGTATATATATATATATATATATATATATATATATATATATATATATATATATATATATATAATATATATATATATATATATATATATATATATAAAGAGAGAGAGAAAAGGATCAAGATAAAACCACTATTTATAAGAAAACTAAGTAAACCATTATCAATCAATCAGATTTTTTCTTTTTTTCTTTAATTTGAAGGTTATTATAGTAAATTAATCATCTTTGAATTTAGAAACTATCTAAACTTATGCTCTGTTTCATATTCTTAAAAAATTAGGTCTCTCTCTTATGTTTCATTAATAAAAAACTACGATCATCATAAAAAATATTACTTTCTTCGACCATTTCAATCCTTAAAAGAGATCGACGCTCCTCAAGATTCATTTTTTCTTGTTAATGTGATCACCAACAGAGATCGATTGAAGATATTATGCTTGTTTTAAGAGAAAAAAGGGATATGAGAAGTTTGATGACTTACAAAGATAGTTTCTAATGCATCAGGTATGTAGTAGGCAAATAAGGAACGATTATGTGTTGTTTTAAGTTTAAATTTATATGCAATTATGAAAATTCTTCAATAATAGCAATTTTTGCAAATTCGTTTTTAAGATCTCACTTGTAATCTCATACCTTATGCAAAAATTTATATTCAATAGTGGCTTACAATCAATCAAGTAATGAGAATTCTTTTACAGTAATGTCAAGATGAAAGTGACGACAATGGTGATGATAATGTATGTGGTTACGTATATGTAACTAAGATGAAGATAAAGATGACGATGAATCAGATTAAAAAATGGGTATTCGAGTAGGATACATATATGTATCCAGGTTACATGTATATAACCCCATCAGATACATATATGTACATTGACATGTTTTTTTGTTTTTTGAAAAGTTGAATGTATAAATGAAATGATGAATAAATATAGATGATGAAAAAAAATAAAGACACATCAAAGTTACATCTACAAAAAAATAATAGATATGTTTTGTAAAAGTGATCACAAATCGAGAAGAGTGTATGTCAGAAAAGAGGTCATAGATCAACCATGGTTTTTGTGAGAAAATTAAGGAGAAATAATTGAAGACGAGGACACTGAATCATGTAACTTTTGTTATATTACGTTTTATTATTATTTCATCTTCATCTTTGTTAAGTTATATATATGTAAGCATATTTACATCTGTGATTATACGTATATAAGCAAGTTAACATACAACATACATACTTACATATACGAAAGCATGCTTACATACGTAATGATATTCGTAAACATGTTTAAATATACGTAAGCATATATGTAAACATGTTTACGTATACGTAAACATATATGTATATACGTAAACACATACTTGAACATTGAACATGTTTACGTATACGTAAACAAGAACGCAATTGACACAAATCTACACAAAGTTAAGTCTGCTCTTCTAATATATTCTTGGGTTTTTAGATGAATTAATTTGATTATTAATAAATATAATATCATGTTTGATTTTATAGAGAGAGAAAGAGAAAAAGAGAGATTTAAAGAATTTAGTTGTTTTTAAAATATAAAAATAATAATCTACCCAATATACTCCTGAATCATTTAAACAAATCAATAATCTATGAACCCTTCCTTTTATATATATATATATATATATATATATAATATATATATATATATATATATAATATATATATATATATATTAGATAATTGTGAAAAGTTAAAATTTATTGTTTTCTGGAGAATTTATGCTTACAAAATTAAAATGTAAAATGATCTAGAGCTCTAAAGGAACATCCTTATGTAATGTGTTTTTCTCTATATAAAAAGTTACGGATTCGATTTATTTAAATGCAAGTATAGATGGTTAATAAAAGTAATAATAAGGTTTTTTTTACTAAAAGAAAATGGTTTAGAGATCCGTTTACATGCATTTGTAAGGTTGAAAATATGAATGTAATTATACCAATAGGTAAAATCGAATGATGACTAGAAATTATTTCCCCCAACTACTTATAATTAATCACTCTTAGATATTTATTGTTGACTTTTTGTTCCACCTCTTTTCTTGAATTAAAAGAAAGCAGTAATATGTTATTCAAAATTACAAGTCGTTGTCAATTTATATTAGTGGGGACACAAATTTGCAAAAGATTTTTGTATTGGATTTATTGGACGAGAATATGACTCCACATGATGGTCAATAAAGTTTGAATCATGGACGTAGGGGTTTGTTGAAGGGTTTAGTTGAACTTAATAACCATTGATGTTCTTTTTATCATCATATCAATATATGACTAGCTTATGCAATATAATAGTACATTTATATTTTTATAAGTAACCAACATTGGATGTTGGATATTGTTGAATGCGGTAAATACGACCGATGGATATTGTTGCTTGGTCCAACTTAAAGGTTAAATATATAGTACATAAAACTTTACAATTCAAAATTAGTGTGTATGTGTGTATTTATATATACATATATATATATAGAGAAAGAGGGGAGTGATCCTAAGAAAACCACAAATTTATATGAAAACTAGAGAAAACCCATAAAACTGATCATATAACTTATAAATTTTTTATCACTACCATTTATCTTTATGAGTGTGTGTATATAAATAAGAGTATGGATCAAATGAAAAACCGTAGCATGGTTTTACACATACGTCACATATAAGTTACGTATACGTAAGACTCTTCATTCTCGTATGTATGCTCAACATATATGTAACAAATACTTAAATAACCTTTTAACAATTAAAATAACATAAAATTTATGAATTATGTAATTGTTTTTCATAGTTTTCTTTGGTTTTCACATAACTATTGGTTTTTTCAGAAACTACCCCCTATATATATATATATATATATATATATATATATGTGTGTGTGTGTGTGTGTGTATGTATGTATGTATGTATGTATATATGCATGTATGTATGTATATATATATGTATGTATATATATATGTGTATATATATATATATATATATAATAGCAATATAATAATGGCTTAATTTTATTTTGTATGTATTGACGTACTATACCACTATAGGTTTGTAATTAAAAGTATTGTCTTGTTCACCTACATCATTATTTTCTTTATTGATTTAATAGAAACTTTTTATGAATTAATTGTTAATTAAATAATTCATTAGTATCTAAATAATACGTCAAATTGAAATGTTTATTTAGTTTTAGAAAACTATTTTGTAATGATATACTCAACATTCTATTTAAAAGAATTCGAGCTTAAGTCAAAGTGTTGTTGACGCAGGAACTATGTTATCAAACTCTAGGATACTATTTGGCTCAACTATATTTTATAAGGTGAATACATTGTATTTTTATAAACAATAAATTTATTATTTTGATTTGTAAAAGTTGCATACATGAAATAGTGAATCCTTAAATCATAACACGCATTCTATGATAATGACATTAAGATCAAAAAAGTATATATAGTTTGGCCAAATTTATATCATGAGGATATGTGAGAATCCAATACCGGTCAAGGTCTTAGTGTAGATCCAAGAGATCCCTTTTGAAAAATAGATTGCCTACCAGTATATATGGAGGGTGAACTCCTTAGTAGAGGTCAAGTTCTAAATGTTATAGGTTCAATTACATGTATTCACTAGCTTTTACTGATAAATGTTTTTAAATTTTTTTACTAGTAAACACGTATAATATATGTTAGATAGGGTTAGGGCCCAAATGATGTTGACTCCCTAAGCCTACATAACCCGGATAACTCTACATACAGGCCAAGTGAATTGCTGAAAAGATCATAACTCTCTAGCCGATTAAACTCATTGATATGTAAATAATTATACATGTTAATAGTGCATATCTTTTTCCATGTTGAGTGTTTTTTAATATAAATTCATCTTTATCTATATTTAATTATGATTATTTTGGATTTTATATTTTTGAATGGTTGCTTGATGATTTTAAAAGAAAAAGAGAAGAAATGCATGAATATTTTGGAAGTTTAGAGGCTATTATGGTCATGACTGATTTTGTCATGACCACAACAAGTATCAGGTCCCTTTTTTCCTGCGTATTATGATCATGGTTGATTCTTTCGTGGCCATAACACACATCAATATCCCCTTTTAAGCTCTTATTCTTCTTCGTTTTAGGATAGACGGATTTGGAAGTAAAACCCCAAGTTTTTCTCCATCCTTGTAGTGAATTTGAAGGAGTTCTTTCAAGAGTTCTAGCTTGGTTGTGGTTTTTGTATGCTTCATGGGCTAAAAAATATTTATCACTTAGGATATGTTTGGTATGTGGTAATGGAATAGACAAATAAATGGAATGAATAAGGGAATGGAATGGATAAGAGAATGAAATGAATCATTACATTCCATTGTTCTGTTTGGTTGTCCTTTAGTAATAAATGAATCATATCTTTGTTTTATTTCTTAGGTATAAAAAACAAAACAATAAAGTATAAAAGTAGTTATGATGGTGATGGCGAGCGGAGGTGGTGGCCGGAGGTGGTTTTCGGCAGCGGTGGTTTCTAGCGGTGGTGGCCGCGGTGGTTTTCGGTGGCGGTGGTGGCCGGCGGTGGTTTCCAGTGGTGGTGGTGGCTGGCGGTGGTTTTCGCGATGACAGTTTCCAGCAGTAGTGGTGGCCGACGGCGGCGGTTTCTGGTGACGGTGGTGGCTAGCGGTGGTTTCCGACGGCGGTGGTGGCCGGAGGTGGTTTCTGGAGGCAGCGGTGGCCTTAGGTGGTTTCTTGTGATGTCGGTGGTGGCCTTCGGAGGTGGTTTCTTGCGATGGAGGTGGTGGCCTTCGGAGGTGGTTCTTGCAGTGGTGGTTCCCGGCGGCCGCGGTGGCCTTCAGAGGTGGTTTCCGGCGGTGGTTTCTGACGTCGGCCGTGGTCGGTGGCGGCGGCGATGGCGGTGTCCGGCGATAGTGCTCCTGGGGTAGTGGTGACCGGTGCTGGTTGCTGGTGGCGAGCGATCTTGGTGGTCAGTGGTGGTTGTTGTGGCGGGTGGTGTTGGTAACTAATGATGGAAGAAGGTATGGAATGAAAAAAAGAAGGGGGAGTGGATGGAATGAATTTGAGGGAATGGAATCAACTACGTAATGGTTCATTCCATTACCTCCACCAACCAAACATGTTTTTATTCATTCACCCTCAATGGTTCATTCCATTCCGCTCCTCATTCCCGCATACCAAACGCTACCTTAGATTAGATGAAGATTAGCATACCTTGACATTTTACATGTAACTTTTGGTGATGATTAGGTTAATGTTACTACAAGGCTATGAATGTTCTTCAATGATTGTGTATATTTTTTTAACTTGATGAAATGATGAATCTTATGGGTGTTATAATAATATATTGTTGGAAAACTGTATGTTTTAGAACATCTATTTATGAAATGCATACATTAGTGTGTGGTTTATGGCATTTGACTAAAAGAGTAAATGAGGATTGATTATTTAGTAAAGTTGAATAAGTGTGCATCCTTCTACATATGTTTGTGAAATTCATTGTGTTTGTTATGAATATCTCTTAACTTTGTGTGTGTGTAACCATTGATAATGCTTAAATTTATGATTCGTGTATTCGTGTTAGGACATTCATAAATTGAAGGATTTATGTAGCTATTGTTACATTACACGAATTGAGGTGGTTACCATGTGTTCATCATGACTTTCCAAAGATTCGTGGGTTTGGTATACTTAACGGGAGTACTAACCATCTTTAACTTTAACTTATTTATATCACTAGGTCTTCATAGCATAAATTTAGATGGATATTATGTGTTTATCGTTCTAGCTTTCAAAAGAGTTATATAATTAGATAACCTTGACAGAATCTAGTTTACATCCATGTTTCATGCGTAGAAAATGATCTCACAATGGTTTATGTATATTTTCATTCTTTGCTAAACGGATTCTAAATCTAAGCGATATCTTTCTCTGATTAATTATATTCATATTCGTGTACTTTCTTTAATTAGTTTAATTATTAGCTAAATTAGTTAATCATATTATTCGTAAATCATCTTTCATTGGCTAGATAATGGCAAAGACTTAGTATTAGAATCTCTTGTGTCCACAATCGATACTTGGTTCTTACGAAAAGTTATACTAGTATTCGATAAGTACACTTGCCTATTATGTGTGTAATTAGTCGAAAGGTGAAAATCATTTCGAAACTTCTAAATCTCAATCGTGAAAATTCCATTGTCATACATTAAATCGCACATCACTCGTTGTGATTGTATATAAAGGGTTTTGAAGTCCTTTTGAATATATGAAATATCTAATGTTTTGATGTAACGTTATGTTACACATTTTACGAAAAATATGACTTTTATATAATTATTTTGATGGTAAATAATTTAATACCGCAAAATGAACGATCAAAGCCAAAAGGTCACACGACCTAAGAGTGTTGAAAATTAGAGAGTGGCACGAGTGTTTACGGTTTGTCTTCTGTCTCTGTTCCATGCAGTCGTGCTCCAACGCTTAATTTGGGGTTTTTAGTTTTGGTGACGACAGTTGTGCCTGCCGGCCACCACCGCCTAACTCCAGCCAATTTAATGGTTGTTGCATGCCTGGATTTTGCTCCTTATCTGCTGATTTGACTGCCACCACGTATCTCCGACCCACACCGGCGAGTGCCTGGATGGTGGCCTCATCCGAGACGGTATGGCATGACAATGGTCACAGTTATACGTTACTCGCTGACGGCGTGTTTGGTTAATGATTATGATGACACAACCATCTGAAACCATGCATAAACACATGTCAACATTCTTGTTTCTTACATTTTGTATATGATTTTGTTGTCTTTTTGGATTAAATGTTGCTTACATTTTCTTTAAGGTTTATGACCATTGGGGTGTTACAGTTGACACGGTATGGCATGGTTCTATTGTGTGGGGTTGGGCTGCTGATGGTAATGGTTGTGCAGGTTGGGATGGTTCGGAGCGGTTCTATTTCGTATGTTTTAGTTGATAATATGTATGTTGTTTGAATACATATGTTGTTTGAATACATATGTTGTTTGAATACATATGTTGTTTGAATACATATGTTGTTTGAATACATATGTTGTTTGAATACATATGTTGATTTCTCAGTTTTCTATTACTTTCTGGTTGTCGGTTGGTCTTTGTTATGGATTATTTCGGTGTTGTTGGATACGTGGGATTTTAGTTGTTGGCAATGATGGAAGATAAAAAAATATAAGTTAATGTTCGGTGTTTGGCATGATAAACGATAGTTTGTAGCTACGAAAACCTGACACTTTCAAGACTTAAAGATGTTATATTTTCAAACCCGTCGCCCAACACGAGCGGATTATACGTAGTTATATAAAAAGACAACGATAGAAACATAAAATAATACTTTCTAAAAATTTTAATTAGGGTGAAATTGATCAATTTTGATGACTCACAAATCTAACTTATTCTCCATCTCTATAATATATCTTCAATCACCTAGGACATCTCTTTGAATAGTGTTACATCTAGAATAAAAGCGTCTCAAATGATTATTTAAACAACCACCAACCAAATTATAAAATAAACAAATAGATAGAACCGAATAAGTATGAACATAAAGACTTAAAGAAATGAATTAATCTTTTGTTGGCGACATGCATCAATTTAAAAAAAGTGTACTTAATTCATAAAATATTCCAATAATACAAACCGAGAAACCTTATCTCATAATCAATTTCGTACTTATTTATAACATTTTTAACAACAATTCCTATTATAAAAATATATTCATCAAACCTACACATTGCAGAGTTTAAACTCATAACTATTTGATTGAAAAACACACATTTTACCACCAAACTATCTCCTTGAAGACTTATATAATACTTAATAATAAAAACAACAAATAAAATTGGAGACTGAATTTATATAAAATTTCAAGACAGCCTAGAATTTCAACCATAACTAATAGGGATGGTAAACATTTGGGATTCGTTAAACAAACACTCTTAGTTTACTAATTAACTTCCTTATTTATTTGATAGTATACACCTGCATAATATATAGCTATATGTTACACACCCGTATGTAAGGCTAAACTCCCGTATTTAGGGGGCATGCACCTTTATAATGAAGTGGATTGATCGTATACATATGTTATAGGCCCATACAACATGACTAATGCATTAATATGATGGTAGGTGTGTGCTTGTAGTACCTCTTCGTCAATGAAGGGAATTTCTTTAATGACTGTTTGAAATCCCTTATTCAATCAGATGGTGGTGACCAAGTAATGGGTTGTTTCAAAACTGACCGGTAAGGGAAAAAATATGTATAGGTCAATGGTGTCGGACCAGATCAAACGTGAAAGAGTGAGAATCAAACACGCTGACCGGCCAAAATGTCTGACCGGGTCAAAAACAAATCAAACAGCCCCTTAGAATGACTTATTCGGGTTATAAGGTACGAAGAATTTGATAGTAAAGTGATTTTAGGTTTGAATCAAATCATAACTAGCTTACGGCAAGCTAAAGTGAGTCAAGTCACCTTAGACGCTCCGAGAGTACTTTTACTTTTTTCTTGTAAATTTAGAATATATTAGTCAAATTTGTTATAAAAAATTATGTCTTATATTTCAAAAAAAAATAAGGGAGGTCCTAAACGTAAGTTTATATGGTACGTCACCAGTCTTATATGATATTAGTGTTGTATTTTATGTTGTATTATTTTATTTGTTAATGTTTTTGATAGATTTTAAGATGTAGAACTCATCTTCTAAAAATAAACTAATATTAATAAATTAATCACAATTACCTGATTACAATCAAAGAAAATCTTGTGCTTGATTAAAGATAGTTGCCGGATACAATAAAAAAGGGTGATTTCTATGTTTTTATTTGCATCAAAATGGTCAAAAAGACTACAAACCCACCTTTAATTACTAAAAGCAAACATATTGACAATGAAGTCCCTTTATCGACTCCCAAAAGTCAACACCGAACAGCCTTGTTCACACAAGCAATTGCTTTATAGTTTGTAGTTATATTTAGTTTCTTTAAACAACAAATCTGCGTCTCTGGCCTCGAAGAATATGTATTATTTTAATTGAATCATCTATTCATTTTATAGTCAGGATCATATTCTCAACTATATCATGAGAAAACCTTGAAAAAACCCATTTGCTTAACTGTGAGAATTTTGCTTAGACTGAGTTTTGAACTTACGACCTCCCCATATCTACATTTCATGAGTATCTCACTTAAATCAGTTGGGTTTAGATCAGTGGACAATTATAATTACTTGAATTGTCATTTGAACATGGTGTTTAATATGATAAAAATAAAAACTAGATCTTTTACCAGTGATGCGTTGTGCCGGTGTCGTATGCGACGTGATAAAATATAAACAACTATTGACTCGATTCATTTCCGAACTAAATGTACGTCAAAACTTAAAGTTATTTGAATTTATATCGTCGAATGAAAACATGTTAAACATACCTAAAATTAGCATGTGCGTCGACACTGTATGTGTCGTAATAAAGTATAGATTACAGTCGTCTTGACTCGTTTTCAAACTAAATTTGTGTCAAAACGTATAGTAATAGAATTTATGCTAACATGTTATATATGAAACGGCTCATTTCATAGCAAAGTTTACATCAAAACCTAAACTAAGTCAAAATATATATTTGTCTGGCTTGTTTTCCGAAAAAAATTATATAAAAGCATAGACAATATACCAACGTACACATAAATAAGAACGTAATATTTTCTTTCTATGTAAAAATATACAGAAGGTAAACCTGGAGTTTTTTAATATCAAAATAACATTTTATAAACTTATAAAAGTTAAAGAATATAAAAATATAAAATTCAAAAGTTGAGAGGTGAGATTCGAACTTTCTTTTTTAAGATAATAGAAATGTTTTAATTATTAAATTATCTTCCGAATTAATTAAATGTTCTTGGGAGTTGGGATGGCAAAAATTAATTAATTGTTTTTGTAGTTAGGAGGAGGAAAAAAAGATTTAAAAATAAGGTTGCAAACTCGAACCATGCAACCAACACTTAAAAGCTTATGCACGTACTCAACCAACTATGCTAGCTAAACTAATGGCAATTACATGAAAACGGAGCATATACATATTTTAAAAGCAAAGTGGGGTGGCTAATTCCCATGACCACCAACCTTTTGTTTTAAGTATAATATAATATGTTACTAATTTTAATTACACTAATAATATTATAATAAATATCTGAAGAGTTAGAGAAAGAAAAAACATAACAAAATGACATCTAGAACTTATGATAATCATCTGATACGACATACTATCACAAAGTACGTCTTTTACTTCATGAAAAACCCTAAACCATAATAAAGGATGATAAGCTACAAAAGAATCAAAGAGGCTAATAAACTTAACTCATACCTCGAAGTAGCTTTGAGTTTGAATTTTGGAACCAGATTGACAATTTTTTAAAATTATGAAAGAAGTGATAGCAAGCGGGTCTTGAAGCAATGATAAATTTGTTGCTTTGTGAAATTATAATCATTTTAATTTGTGGTAAACAATTTCATGTATAAAAGTGAAGAGTAATACTACGTACAATAGACCTCGATGCTTTCTGGTCCTTCCATGGGTACTGCGTAAAGTGAGAACTAAGTGAAGCATTAAGTACGTTATTATCAGATGGATATATGTTGTTAACACTAGGGAAACGAACGACGAGGATGCTCGGTTATTAAAAGTAAGGGACCAAACCCTATACATATACTTAACAAAACAACAATCAATGCATATTTGTTATATCACAATGAGCACATAATAACTAGGAATCATACATAAACATATTATATTGTGCAATTAGAAATTATTCATGTTAAATATTATGTGACGTGTCCTAAGATGATATCATGTTAGTAAAGTGATATACTTCTCAATTAAATAATAGTAAGCTCAAATCTTAAAGTCCAGATATACTAATTTTATAATAACATAGGTGTAAGTAATTGTATTCGTTGGTTAAAAAAAATATTACATGATACGGTACAATTTGAAACTCTTATATTCATATAGAAGGCTTTTAGTTCGCCAGATAATATATGTGTTGTGTGATAAATGTTGATTGAAATTGATCATATTATAAAGTTGAGGGACCATTGATGAAAAAATAACACAAGGGCATGTTGATGAAAACTCTATTATTATACTCCTCATTTCCCTTTCAGCCCCAAAGATTTTATTTTAAAGGAAAATCTTCTTTGCCACTCATGAACCTATCAAACATCCCACTTTTGGGTAGGTTTTCATGGATTTTGATAACTTTACACATGATTTTGAAATCAATCAATAAATCACCCAAAATTCCCTTGATTTTAGCATGATATGGAGGACCAAGTGGGGTTTCTTTAACAACAAACATAATCTTTGAAGAGGAATTGGGGAACATCATAGTTTTGCAGTGAGAAAATGCACACAAAAAAAAAGTATTCTATAGAAAACAATTGACCACCACCAATGCCACTTGTAAAATATTTAAATTTACAATTTTTGTATAAAAAACTACATATCATAATTATTAGTGACATCAAAAACATTGACCACAACTACCATCTACTCTCTTCAGTCTTCACTATCATCATCGTCACCTAAAACCTGATCACACACACAAATAAATAATATTCGCCTCAATACAAAGTAGCACCCATTATACCAACAACAGTTGTATTAATAATGTGAACACGTTCCAAACTTGCTTATCTTGTAAAGTGTGTTTTCCATTTATATTAGTTTGGTCACATGAATTTTATATATGTTATTGTCTACCCATGTTCAAAACAATCTATATATGCACATTCTTAATAATCATTATTTAGTGATTTCTCAAAAATAGAAAACCCACTAACAAAGAAACAAAAGACATTATGGACATGTCTATTATTGCAAGATAGATACATGTATATGTATTGATGTCAATGACATGTATATACGCAATTATTTGACATTTTTTGTTCACATTCTATAAATGGTAATAAAGATAAAATACAGTACCTACCAACTACAAATTAAATACGAAATAGTAATACAATGAAGTTTAAATAAATATTTGACTACATTATATATGAAAAAATTAATATAATAAATTAAATGTAGAAAAGTAGGAATCTATCAACATGTTGTGTTTAATCTCCAATATGAAGCGGCAAGGTAAAGGCATTTTTGGCCCTATCTTTTCCCCTTAACTTGGTCATTGAATGGAGAGAAATGGTCCACATAAGCATTTCTCTTTGAAGGAGGTAAACCCACTTTCTATTTAAATTGCCATTAAAGGTGTATATTTAAATGTATTAATTTATTGAAATGATTAAATTTATTCTTATAGCAAAATATGAAAAATAAATAAAAATATTAATTCTCAAAATATTAATACAAAAACAGTTGCCGGGTAAAGATGAAATAATTAAATATAATTTTTATTAATAACTAAATCATGTATTGTACTTTTCTTTTTGTTTTAAATGGCTAACTCAAGAAAGTAATGTTTAGAATTATTATTTGACTATAATTTTGTTATTTTTAGTTTAACATAATTTTGTTATTTTTAGTTTAACAGAGGTTTGTCATCAGAAAAACTCACATAACACTGTCACTACCATTTTACTAATAACATTAAGTAAACACAGCTTACGTATTTAGACAAAATAATAAAGGTTGGATTTGATATTCAAAACATATGAAACACTAATGACTTTTGAGAATGAAAGTCAAAATATGACAACCAATAATATATAAAAACTTACATGTGAACATGAAGAACACAACTTCAAATTATTGCAACTTTTTTGGTTATTTCAGAAGTAATAGAAGAATTATAATTGCTTGTACCAATACTAAAAACATAAGAACTTTGACCTGTACAACTACCAAACTGATTTGTACATTGCTATGAAATATCATAGAGTAGATGAAAGATTATCTATTTGATAATCAAACTTTTAATCAATAAACACAATTTTCCTACCTATGATTGGAATTAGCAAACCAAATTTATAAATTATAATATTAAGCACAAATCAATATATCCTTCTATACATTCTCTCTTGAATCCCCTACTATCCCTTTCCATCAAACCTACCACATTACATTCACAACAATCAAAACATAAATTCCCAAAAAGAAAAAGAAAAAAAAACAAGCATAAATAACAAAAATAAGAACAAGATGATAATTTTAACATATACCTCTTCATTTCTTGAATTTAACCTTGGGTTCATCTTGTTGAATCAACAACTCAACATCAAAACATCAAAATCTGCAGAAATTAAATGAAACCCATTTGAATCTATGCAATGCAGGAGCAATTAATGGAGAGAAAATGGGAAATTTGATTAAGATCTTGTGTTGCTAATTTTGGAAATTAACCTCTCATGTGGAATCGTTTTGGTCTTCATCACCACTGTCAGAATTGTGTGAATGATGCTGTTGTTGTTGTTGTGATGCATGTTGATGGTGATCAAGATGATGATTTTGGTCGGAATTCATGTTCAAACCACCTCGGGAATACGCATTTAGAGCTGCTAACACCCCAAAGTACCCTCACTCATCCCCAATCCCAAATGTTGCGATGGTTGTTGCTGCTGTTGTTGTTGTTGTTGATGATGTTGTTGTTGCATCAACATTGATCCGAGTTGCAGTGGGTTTGATCTTGAATTCTGCTGAA
>CM046449.1:69097058-69117058 GCA_025506515.1 Flaveria trinervia | reverse complement strand
ATGAGGAAGAACTTGATCAGAAAGAGCAAAAGAAAAGCTAGGAAGGCTCAAGAGATCAAGGCTACTTTTGACTCCAAGCATAAATAAGTTTTTATCTCTACAGGGTTTGAAGTAGTAAAGACTGAAAACATCAACCTCAACTCTTCTACTAAGAGTTCTGGTTCATGTTCAAATCATCTCAGTACCTGAAGAAGACTGACCTGTTGTGTACCACTGCTACACAGCTTGGACCATCAAACTTTAAGAACAGTCCTCAACCCAAAAGGACTGTCTCAGCATTTGCAAAGATGAGGGTGGAGAAGGGATGTGACCAAAGTCATTCTTGCTCTCAGAAGGCTCTTGGGAAGAAGAAAAATGAGAGTGTTATGTGTGAGAGTACTACTCATCTTGCTAAGGATTGTGCATACAATCCTAAGGGTACTCTTCACATGATCAAACCAAAGATTTCCAAGAGTCCTAAGAGGATTCAAGCTTCGGAAGGAAAATCTGTTTCCTTCGAAAGCTCCAAACTAAGAAGAAGGCAAGTGGAAAATTGCCTTCGGGAGAAAAGTTGGTCTCGGAAGGAAGGAATACGTCCAAAGCACTGAAGTCTGCTGCAGTGTTTGCAGAATCTTCCGAAGGTTCAATCATCAAAATTTCTGAAGTATCAAAAGCTTTCAAAGTTGTAAGGCCCCATTCCCGAGAAGCCTCACAGTTGGTTAATCATAGCATAAAATCAGTTTAATAACAAAACATTACAGCGGAAATAATTAGACATTCATTTAAAACTTAGAAACCATATTGTACTCATACATTTGTCCTTTTATTACAAACAAAACATATTACTTGTTCTTAAATTACAATAAAGATTTCATAAACAGGAATGCCATCCATAGCTCCCCAAGTAGCTTCGTGGTGCCATCCTCAGCATCAACACTTACCTGCCAACTATTATGCATAAAAGTTAGCTTTGCTGAGTGAGTTCTAGTTTTAGGTAAATAAGAAAATATAACTTTATCATTCATATAATGACCACGCATACATAATACATAGCATTTCATCTTAATAAGCATGTTCATTATCTTTCATTCTTTCATATCTTTCACTTCATCATAAACAAGATTGCACAAAGCAAGAGCTCCATGTTGATCGACAACGAATGTCGATCTCTGTCGGTACACATTTTTCATGGTAGCTAACCCCCGATAGTTGATCCACACTGTAAGGCACATAGTACGGATCAATCATCATACATCAGACTCACCTAAGTGAAGTCTATCATAGTACTTGCAAGACTTTATATCATCAAATGGGCCCGGGGGTAACATTCATTAAGTTCCACTTCTCTTTAATATCGTTTTTCACTTTAATATATAATACTTAACTTAATAAGTAAAAAACATGGCAAGTACAAGTCATCATAAAATATAACCGACCCTCCGCGAGACAGCGGGGGTTCGGGGGCAGCAGCCCCTGACAGCGGGGTCCTAGGGGCGACAACCCCTAGTGGGGTCCAAGGGGCAACGCCCCTGGCTGGGACCGGGCTGGATATCGAGTATGCATAATAACCCTAGAACATGGAAAAACTTACAAATAAGGGGATCTAGAACTCACCTAGATACCAAGACCAACTTCTAAACTGAGCTTACAAGGCTAGGATCACACTACATAGCCTGCAGATAAGTTGACACTTAAAGGGGTTAAAATCCTGCCTAAATTCACTGCTATTTGCTGCTAAATTCACTGCAAGATCAGCAATTTCGCAGCTAGATTCGCCAATAGTTTCGCTGCCACCTTCGCTGGCAGTTTCGCTGCCACCTTCGCTGGCAGTTTCGCTGCCAGTTTCGCTGCCAGTTTCGCTGTCAGTTTCGCTAACAATTTAGCCCAACTTTCGTTGGATAACCATGTCTACGAAACTACGCAGGAAGTCCTCATAGTTTCGTTATTTGAATATGCAAATTAACTGAATGCATATACAGTTTCGCAGATCGCATAAAAATTACGAACCAGCTCGTTTTTAACCCAAAATCATAACTTTTACGTCCAGTCTCTTAGTTAGTCATCCATGAGGCTATATCTAAGCTTTTTACATGTTTTCATACGTAAAAATGTGACCTTTATACGATTCTTTGCAACTTTTCGAAACCCAAAACATTAGAATCCGGGTTTGATCTACAGAAGGTTTTAGAGGTCGATTCTTACCTGGATTTGTTGCTTCACTTTCTCTCTATACGAATTTTTTTTGGAGCTAGGGTTCAAAGTGAGGATGGTGGTGGCTGGTTAGGTTGGTAAGATGCCTGGTTATGGCCTCTAATCAATTAGTCTCTTTCCCATAAGCCTCATTAGCCCATAAACCCTTTCCTTCCTTTATTAAATACCCACCAATTAAGCCCATTATCCTCGGCGACTCGTTTTGACTTTTTAGGGTGTTACAGTTGAAGGTTAAGTCCAAGCTTCCAAAGGTGGTGTGGAACTCTAAGAAAGAACAAGTGACTGAGAATTTTCCATTAACAACAGCTCAAGATCATCGTAGCACAATAATAGGATCTATTACTATTGCTTTACCTTCTGTTTCTCTTAATAAGCCCAAGACAAGTAAGGCTTGTGTTTCCAAATGTAACTAATCATTTTCTTTATGAAGGGACAGTTGAAGACAAACAAAAATGTCTGGATCATTGACAGTGGTTGTTCCAGGCATATGATAGGCAATAGGTCACTACTCCAGAACTTTGAAAGGATTGATGGAGGGCCAGTTACCTTTGGAGGAGATGAAGGTGGTTATATTTCTGGAAGGGGCAAGGTCACAAATGGTAAGCTCAGCATTGAAAAGGTAAACTTTGTCAAGGAGCTTGGGTATAATCTTTTGAGTGTATCCCAATTTTGTGATCAGAGTCATAACATGCTTTTTACTGAGCATAAGCGCATTGTTCTCAAGCCCGGGGTGGTCATTCATCATTAGCATATTCTGCTTAGAGCCCTCAGGAAAGGGAACATGTACAAGATGGATCTGCAAGAAACATCTTCTACTGGAGAAGTTTCATGTTTTCTGTCTAAAGCAAATAGTGATAAGTCTTTCCTATGGCATAAAAGAATGTGCCATGTAAACTTTAAAAACATGAATAAACTGATTAAGAATGATTTGGTAACTGGAATGCCAAAGAAAGAGTTTACAAGTGATGACCATTGTGTTGCATGCCTGAAAAGGAAGCAACATAAAGTATCTCATAAGCCTAAGGAAAGGAACTCCATCACTACACCCCTACACTTGTTACATATGAATCTCTTTGGCCCCACCAGTGTAATGAGTCTAGGAACAACCTCTTACTACTTAGTGATCACAGATGACTTTACAAGATTCACATGGGTCTTTTTCCTTAGAACTAAGGATGAGATTCCTAAGATTCTGAAGAATTTCATCTTAAAGATTGAGACTCAATCTGATCACAAGGTCAAAATCATAAGATGTGATCAAAGAACTGAATTCAAAAACCAAATTCTTGATGCATTTTGTGATAAAAAGGGTATTACAAGACAATACAGTGCTCCCAGGACTCTACAGTAGAATGGTGTTGCTAAGAGGAGAAACAGGACACTGATTGAAGCTGCAAGAACCATGTTGTCTGACTCTAAGCTGCCCATCACCTTCTGGGCAGAGGCAGTCAACACTACCTGCTATATGTAGAACAGAGTTTTAGTAGTTAAGACTCATGGCAAGACTCCTTATGAACTTTGGCACAAGAGGAAACCTTTCATTGGTTTTCTCAGGTCATTTGGTTGTCCTTGCACCATCTTGAATACCAAGGATCAAATTGCCAAATTTGCTGAGAAATCAGACGATGGACACTTCATTGGATACTCTTCCCAAGCTAAGGCTTACAGAGTATACAATCTCAGAACTAGAATTATTGAGGAGTCAGCCAATGTGACTTTCAATGAACACACACCCTGTGTGGCTGGTGCTGGTCCTGATTGGCTCTTTGATCTTGATTTAGTTACCAACTGTTTTAACAAATCATGTGAGACTATTTCAGGATCTGCAGAAAATTTAAATACAAGTGATCCTGATCCAAGATTTGAGCTTACAAGACCTTCAAGTAACACATCTTCAGCTCTAGTTGGGACTATTTCTGCAAATGAGGTTTCTATCAGCACCACAATGACAAATTCAGCTGATACATCTGGTAGCCTTTCAATTCCAACTCAAAGGCTCCACAACTAGATAAAGATGCTTCAGCTGCAGAAGACAATGATGGTAGTGGTGACAGTGATCAAGACTTTCTTGATGCTGATAACCACTCCATAGATGACAACATCAATGATGTCACACACTCTTTGGATCAAGTCTCTCTTGATAAGTGTGCTGATGTGGTGGGTGAAACATCTATGCCAGTTCTAAATTTCTCTAATTTAGATCTTTCTCATCAACTTGCTGTAATCCCTCAGCTAAGGATCCATAAGTCCCACCCACCACAAACATGATTAGAGATATTGTCACAGGGGTAAGAACAAGAGGACAAAACCATGAAGCAAATGTTTATTTTCATTCTTGTTTCTTTTCCTAAATAGAGCCAAAGAAAGTTGATGAGGCTCTAAAGGATGGAAGTTAGATTGAAGCTATGCAAGAGGAGCTCCTTCAATTCAAAAGACAGAAAGTTTGGAACCTTTGTCCTCTTCCTCATAGGAAGACTACCATTGGAACCAAATGCGTGTTTAAGAACAAAAAGAATGATAGAGGGTTCATCATCAAGAACAAATCTAGACTAGTTGTTCAATGATATACACAAGAAGAAGGAGTTGATTACACAAATTTCTTTGCTCCTGTAGCAAGACTGGAAGCTGTTAGGATATTCCTGGCATTTGCTGCATCCAAGAACTTCAAGGTCTTTCAACTTGATGTGAAGTGTGCTTTTCTCTATGGAGTGATTGATGAAGAGGTGTATGTCAAACAACCACCTGGTTTTGTAGATCTTGATCATCTTGATTATATGTGCAAGCTTGACAAAACTCTTTATGGGCTGCATCAGGCACCCAGAAAGTGGTATGAGACACTATCTCAGTACTTGTGTAAACATAGATACAGGAGAGGTATTATAGATGGAACTTTCTTCATCATGATTATGTCTGCAAGCTTGACAAAGCTCTTTATGGGCTGCTATTAGGATGATCAACTTTGAGTAAATTTTTCTTAAACCTAATTCTTATTATTTCTTAAAACATGTGTATCCTAGGTTGTCTAGTTCATCACTTTCATAAGCTCTTGTTTTCTTTGGTTGGAAAACTTTTTGAAGACTTTCCTTAGAATTATGAAAATTTTGATCCTTCGGAAGTTATGTTTTTAACTTCGGAAGAAATTTATGCTTTTAAAACAACTAATTGTCCAAGTATTTTACCTTCGGAAGAAATTTCTAAATATCTTCCGAAGCTTAAAAATTCTCTTTGGCACTTATATGTTTTCAAAGACCTTTTTCTTCCGAAGAAAATTAACTCTCGAAAGTTTTGTTCTTGAACAAAACTCTCAAGTCTTGATTTTCTTCCGAAGTCAAAATCTTCACAACTCTTAGGAAAATCTTCCGAAGTCATTTTAGCTTTGGAAGCTTTTTCATTAAAACTTCCGAAGATAATTAACCTTCGAAAGCTTTTGACTTCCAAGAAAACTACTTTTTGAGCAAAAGTAAACTACTTTTTTAGAGGTGGGACTGACATCCGGATTTCAAAATTTATCATCTTTCATTAAACTTTATCTGAAATCCTTTTCACATATAAACTCAATGGTTTCCCCCTCTTTCTATCATCTACTTCTTCCTCCAAACCTAAAACCTCAAAATTTCTCTCTGAAATTACTTTCTTTCATCTTTCTTCATCCTTAAGATTCTCAAAATGGCCAACCCTCTTCACAAAAATGACCCTAACTTTACCATGCAGTTACACAAGCAACATAATCAAGTTGCTCTGCTAAACTCTAAGAAAGATCCTCATTTCTCAGAGGTTTGCATTTCTTAGCTTTGTCGAACTACTTCACCTCCCTAACCATTGATCCTCCACTCTATGAGGATCATCTGTTAGAATTCCGGAAGACCTGCCAAGAGGTCATAATGGATGGGGAGAAGGCACTGTCTGCCATAGTGTAGGGGAGAACAGTCTTCATCACTCCGGCCATTATCAACATGCATCTTCAGCTGGATGATGAAGAAGGTGAGGTGTTCTTCCCAAAAGAAGTTGTAAATCATTATTTTGAGCAGATTTGTTATGAGGGAGACTACTCTGTCAAAACCTATAGGAAAAGGAAGGTCTCATCCCAATGGAAATTCCTGCTCCATGTGGTTATCCACAACTTATCAAACAAGCATGATGGATGGGACCAGATTCTTGAGGATCTCTCCTCCATTGTCCATGGAATGATTTAGGGGGTCAAGTTCATGTATTCTCAATTTGTTTATACTAGTTTTCTTGCAAACTTGGACTCCTTAGAATATTACATGTTCCCTAGATATGTCCAGTATATTCTTAACTGTGAACTGGGCTCACAGTTAAAGGGAATAGGTAACATTCTTAAACTGTAGCAGATGAAGGCCGCATCTTTAAAATACTAAGAAAACTCACTGTTGGGTTCTTTGGGGTAGAAACAGCCCTGGTCCCAAAAATGTTAGAACTCATTGCTCAAGGTGACAACCTAGCAGCACCAACTAGTGTTAAACCCACACCTTCTACATCCCAACCACCTAAACAACCACAAATCACCCTCACCTACCAACGAAAATCCAAACGAACCCCTAATCAGGCTATTCAGTCTGTGTAGGTCCCTATACACTTACCCATACAAGAAGAAGTGGACACTGGAGCTCCCACTTCTCCTGAGGAGCAAACCACTCCTATCTCTTCAAAGATCAGTGCTGAGGTTCCTCATGCTCAGCCTGATCAGCTCATAAGCCTACCTGCCTTAAGCCATCACTCTGAATCTCAACATTCAAGTGATCAACCTTCAGGGGACAGTTACCATCCCCAGCCTTTAGATCTTAACCAACCAATCCCCAACCTTGATTTCTACAGTGATGAAGGTCTAGGTTTTAGTGAGTACCATGATTCTCTTTTCTTTTCCCCTACTTAAGAAAGATGAGTGCTTCTGAGACTCCTATTTCTAGCTCCATCAGTCACCTACTACTGAGGTGGACACTTCTAAACCTGTTCATGATGTCCATATGGAAGAGGCTCTCACTTTTGAAAGTTATTACATCATTAAGACCTCAACCATGGCAACTCAGACCACTGACATCTCAACTGAGATTGCCAGTGAGTAGCGGAAAGCCAACAGCCAAGAACCTAAAGCTGGTGGTGAGAGTGAGGACTTTGGTCCAATCACCTCATCCCACAATGATTCTTCTGATAAAGATGAGGGGAATTTCAGACTAAAGGTACAAAAACTGTCTCAAACATGCACTTATTTAGTCTCCAAGGTTAGTCACCTTGAATCTCAAGTGACTACCTTGCAGAACAAGGTCAATGATCAGCAACTTGAGATTTCATATCTTAAGAAAAAACTAGCTGGGAGACCTTTAAGAAGAGCTCAACCAGGAACACAAGTATCTGTGGATGTGATTGACCTAACTTCTGGCTCACCTATGCAAGTGGGTGATGCTACCAAAAAGGGGGAGAAAGTCATTACAATCACAGAACTTGGGAGTTCTTCAGAGAGAACGGACACTAAGGACTCACCATTCTCACTTGCAATTGTGCATTCTCAGCAACCTCCTTAAATTCACATTGATGTGGACTACATAGACTCTTTCATACAGAGTCTGTTTGAGGAAGGGATACCAAGGGCTATGTCATCTCCACCATCTTCCAATCACATCATTAGGTGGAAGTATGACAGCAACAAGAGAGCCCTAATCATCATAGAGTTCTAGGGTAGCAGGAGATCTTCAACTTTCAGACCTTGAACTTCTATGAAGGTCTGGATTTATTCAACATGTCACTTGTCAATCTGTCACACCCCGACCGACGGCGGAATCATCGGGGCGGACGAATGGGAGACGATTGCTCATAGCACATGGAACTAATTAAGTTGGAAATATATTAAATGTCATTATTCATGAAACATTACAAGACAACTAAGCTCATACAATACAAAAGAATCAAACAAAGGAATAACATGTTAAATTAAACTAGGTCCAAGTCTTATATGAGCACGAAGAGAATCCACAAGCAGTATACCTGAAACATGATAAAATTAAAAGGTCAACTAAAAAGTTGGTGAGTTTCTAAGGTTTTAATACATAATAAACAAGGTTACAAGTAGCAATTCATGTCATAGGTTATAAGTTAGTAAGGTTATAGAACATATATCGTTACAACCAAACCTCGACTTGATTACAAGTATATAAGATTGGCCAAGTGTATTTGGTTCCCATGATGAACAAGCATACGTCATCAAGAGTCGGCAATACATCGACTTTAGCACCAAATAGGCTTATCAGGCCCAAAGATCTAAGACGTCGCCAGGCTAGCAATAGTTAATGATTGTAAACAAACTATGTATCTCATATAATCACTTACAACACACAAATAACCATGACAAAATATAAAGATGAATTGCAAGTGCTTTACAAGTCTCAAACGTTTATAAGTGTATGTTGTATAAGTATCATGTTTCACCCCAAAATAGTGTGAAATAAAGTAAAAAGGAGGGCAAGGAAAACTCACATTATATATATAAGATGATGATAAGAAAAACAAACGAGGTTCCAACGATTTCTCTTACAAGATGCCTAAATGTATATGTTCCAAGATTAAGTTCAATAATAGGATTAACAATAAGACATGAACTAGGTTTTCAATTGGAATTTGGGGGTTTAAATAATTAAGTAAAATAATGACTTGTTTATGTTTTGGTTTAATAAAGACAATATAAATCAATTAAAAAAATATCTCAACAATTTAAGTTATTTTTTTAGTAGAAATTAAGTATAATATGTGTAAAGAAATAATTAATTTAATAGTTAACTATTTAAAACTTGATAAAGATATTACATATTTAAATGATGTTGAAATTATTTAAAATCATTTTATAAAGTTTTGAGCTTTTAAAATGATTTATTATAAAGGTTTTATAATACAAAAACCTTAAAAATAAAAATAAATATAATAGCACATATATTACGTTATAAGTTTTAAGAATTTAAACAAAATTTTAAGGAATAACTTTATTATTATTTATATACAACATGGTTAAAAGAATTAATATTTAAATAATTATACAATAACTATTTGAATAATTAGTTAATTAACATGTAAATTTATAATGTTTTGAAATAACCAAAATTTGAACCATAAAAGAGTTTTAGCATTTAAATCACATAAAAGAAGTAATAATATTTTATAACCTTTGTTATTCTAAAAATAATTAAATTTAACAGTTTGCTTTTAAACCTTAAAAATTAAGTTAATAATTAATTAAATAGTCAATTATTTAAATAGGTTATAATATAACTTATTTGAGTTAAAGAAGACCATTATAAGGTAATAAAAGACAAACTTTTAAATAACTATTGCCATAGTTTTTATAATTTTAAACTATAAAATTAGAATATTAATTTGTTTAAAAATTTCAGAAATTAAATTAATAACTTCTGGAATAAATTAATTAACAATAACAATTTTATTTTGATTAAGTAATATATTAATAATTTAAATAATTTAAAATGATTAAAAAAACTAATTTTAAAATAACTTGCGGGTGCCTGGGTTCGAACCCGGGACCCTATGTGTGGAGTTCCTGTAAGTTACCAATGGGCTATAAGCCCCATGTCGGTAAAAAGCTCAGTTTTAAAGTTTAAAAACATTAAATACAAAAGCCACCAATTTCATAAGAACGCTAGAATTGATTTGATTCCAATTGAACATCGAATTGATATTGTTAATGAAATCAATCATAGGGATTTGATTGCCCATGTGAAACCGAGCACAAAGATGTGTGGTACTTACGTTATTAAGTTCGAATTGATGATCTCAGGTTTAAGAACGACTCGCGACTGCGTGGATGTGCTTCAAGGTGCAAACGAGGTTGATAACCAAATTAAACTTGTATGAAGCTTCGGATGGTGATGCTGAGTAATAGCCCTCACTCAATTTGGATTTAAAATGCTCAGAAGATGAAGCTCGACCAAGTTGTAGGTCGCGATGAAGGTGATGATCAATTGAGATGAAATTGTGGTTATCAGGCGAAATTGAATGTGATAATCATGTAGAGATAGATAAACGATCGTTTTGGTTCGATTAATTGGATTATTAATGGGGTTTAATGCTCGAACGGCTAAGAAGTTGAAGATGTTTCGGTTAAGTGTTCGATTAGACAAGAAACGGGTGTTTAAATGTGGTTAATTGATGCACACATGTTCGAGTCTCATTCTAGAAGGGTTAGGGAGCGGTTATGGATCAAGATTCAACGGTTTTCGACGAGTTTAGGAGTCGCCGGAATCTGGCCGAAGGATGGCCGGGAATCGGCCGGAAACACGGGGTCAAAAGAGGGAGGGGGTGGTTTAGCAATTTACACTTTCAACCCCTCAAGTTTCATATTGTTATTGTTATATGTAAAAGCTTTTAATCAAGTTTTAAGAATTACCCATCCAACCCTAGACTTTATAAAACTCATTTGAATAATAAACCAAATTAATTATTTGTTAAATTTTATAAACTTATAAACTTTATAGTTTAATTATTTAATTTCAATAATAAGAATCTATAACTATTAAAGAAACTTTATAATTTTATTAAAATTTCATTTTATAACTTGATAATTTTTAGTAAGACTTTTCCATTTATTTGTAAAATAAATGGTAAATCTTTATAACTTTATATAAATTTATTTCTAAGTAAATTATTACAACTTGTTTTAAATAATTAAAAATAATAATTCACAATAAAGGTTGTATTTAATCCATTAAAACCAAAATAATTTAATAATGAAAATTCAAATTGAATTCAGGTTTTGGGTTTTAACTCGAAAATTATGGATGTTACATGTCAATCCAAGCAAATCAAGACAAACTGACAAGTTGGCTCAAAGAATCCAAGACCAGATCACTACAGAGTTCAGCCTTAGAAGAAGACTATGGCAATCAGGCAATGTTATCGGTCAACTGGATGTTGAGGCAGACCCTAAGATTAGCTTCATAGGAGAAACCTTGACTGAAGGCTCAGTGACAGAACCTGAGAGCCCTGTCTTATCACCAACAACTGTTGTAGAGATTAATTCCCTTTTTGAGACACCTGCTGGTGAAGGTGATTCTCAACCTCTCTCTGGCCAGAGCCTGGAAGCTACATCAAACAATGAAAGCTAAAGATCTCTCCATCTTGAGTCACAAAGGTCTGTGAATGACAAAGGGAAAAGAAAAATGACTTCTGGGGAGATTGAGGAGGAGAAGAGAGAGAGGAAAAGAAAGCTAAGGGGAGAACGTTCCTCTTCTGAGGCTGCAAGACTCATGGAGTCTGCTATCAGGGCTGCCCGCATTGCAGATACTTAGAATGATGAGTTAATGACAGTCAGGATAAACTACCTGCAGATAAGGAACTATGACATAGATAATGTCATCTCTCTCCCCTTAAAGAAACTAAATGAACTGGTTGACCTAGAAAGGTCAAGGAGAAGAAAGAGGCAGAAGATGCAGAGCTACTGGTACAAATCAAAAAAAAAAACAAAAGAAAGAAAAGATTATACAAGCATGTGTCTACTCTCTCCCCAGTTTAAGAAAACCCTGCATATGAGGATGTGGTTCAACAAGAACCTCAGGTAGACAAAGAGAAGAAAGGATCAAGATGATTAACTACCTGAGTGCCATAGGCCTCTATCAGGTAGAAGCACTTCTTTCCTTATCCTTTGAATATATTGAGTTTGAGTATCTTAAATAACTTGAACTTGAGATAGTCAAGGAAAGAAAGACAACCAAAAGAAAGCTAAGGGAAGAAGCTGCTAAGTCAAGGGCCATCATCCAGAAAAGCATGAAGAAATCTACTGACAGGAAGAGGATGATGAGCTTCTTGAAGCTGTATGGATTCTCCAGAAGGAGACTTGGCCTCATGTCTCTATCCATTATAGATGAGTATATAAGGGTGATCAAGTAGAAGATAAAAAGTGGAGAGCTGGTTGACTTATATTCTCCTCAAGTCAAGCCCCACCTAAAGTGGAGGTTAAGGTTGAACAACCAGAGACATCACAACCTGGACCTCCCGCTGAATCTCAGCAAGCTTCATCTTCTGATCCACAGCAAGGTCGGACTCACTCTCAATCTGAACTTGTGAGAGTAAAAGACCCAACTGAGAAGACAATGAAGATCAATCAGGTGTTGCAGGCCAGACTTCTCGGTTAAAAGTTGTAAAGAGAAAGAAAAGGATGGCTTCTAAACCAAAGCCAAAGAAAAAGAAGACTGCATCCTTTTCTGAACTTTAGGATGAGTCAGAATATTCTAAGGATGTGCAGCCAGAGGATGCTACATCATCTCCATTCCAATAGCTCCTCTAGCATCAGAAAGACCTATCATGTCCTAGATATACACTACAAATCTAGAAAAGTGGCATGCCATCAGAGATCATGGCATTGAAAATGTCTACACTTGGCAAGACATGTTTCAGTTGCCTCTGCATGATCTCTTTGATATGAGAAGATACTTTGATAGTCTGAAGGATCCTGGTCATCTTATGAAGAAGGGTTGGTTATTATCCTGATGAGGATTGTTGATATCTGAAGTCTTTAAGAGTTTTGGTAGCATCAGCCTAGGGGGAGTTTGTAAAGAATATGTATAAAGGCTGAAGCAACCAAAGTCTTTCTGTATGCATGTTGCATAAGTACTGAAGAAGAATGCTTCGGAAGTTTCACACATGCAACAAAAATATTCTAAGTGTGAAATCTTCCGAAGCCAAGACCAGTATCTTCCAAAGCCAAAGATGAAGTCTTCCGAAGCTCCACACTTGAAGACAGATTTCTTCCGAAGACTTTTAACAACATGCTTTATTTGATGTACTTTTCATAAAGCTGGACCCCTTTCCGCTACAACTCTGTAAAGTCACCAACTTACATGAGTTGGTGAAAAGGTCAATGCTTTTGGTAACTGTACATTGAGGTCTTGAGTCTGTAAACTTTCTACTTCATGTATTTTATCCTTTTTGTAATAGATAAGGATGTGAGCTAAGACATGTCATAGTCACAAAGTTAAAAAGCAATCTGTCTTTTTGACTCTACAATTGATTTTGTTTTGTGTCTAGTCAATTGTATCCAAAGGCTTTCATAGTATGGCCGGTTGTAGGATGTAGTATAAGTATCTCATGTTCATGTAACTTTATTGATATGCTTTGTAACACTTGTAATAGAACATTGAGAAAGCAATATACTACAATCTTGAAAAATCATCTCCTGTGTATCTTGCTCTTGTGTTCTGTCTCTTAATTACTTGTTCTTAGTGTCTTTACTTGTGGTTAATCCAGTTTACTATTTGATTAAGTTTAGTTACTCTCCTCTTTGTGTTGTTGTGTTGTATTGACCACCCTTCAACGGTCCTGCAAGATCAAACTTAGGATTATTGAATATCAAGTGAAGAAGGAGGAGGTTTCTTAATTATAATAAAAAAGCAAACACGAGATTATCCATGCACGACAAGATCCCGGCGATAATGTTAAAGAGGGAGGCAGTGTTTACCGCTTGACCGAATATAAACTGATGTGATATCTATGTGTAGTAAAAGAGAATTAGAGTTTTAGAAATAAAAAATATACTTTCACAATCCACTCTCACAAGACAATTTGTTAATTTCAAATTATTGTGTAATCAAAATAACATGATTTCACTATAATATTTACTTATAATAAAAGTTTATACGTCATAAAATATTATTGAAACCATCTAACTATTGAAGGTATGTGGGTTTTTAAAATTTTTTTATTCTCCTAAACCCATCTTATATTTTATCTTTCTAAATCATTAAACATATTTAGTTGGTGCAATGGTTAAGTACTTGGGTTTTTAATTTGACCAGAGTTCGAATCTACCATCTTGCAACTTTTGTTTTTTTGTTTTCTTTTTTTTTACTGTTTTGATATTTGTTTTTTACAATCACTTTTAATTTTTCTTGAGTGATTGTCACTTCAATGTTACGTTTTATTTACATCGTAACGTACTAGACATAGTACTATTTTTTATTTATATCAAATCGTCGCAAATTCACACGTTTCTGGTTTTTGTACTTAACCACGCAATATCACTGTTGTAACGTGCATAGCAAGGTTTGAAAAAGTGCCGCATCGCGCGAGCTTAATTTAAAAATAAGAGTTGCTTTACGTTTTGACGTTAATAATCTAGTTCGGATACGAGCGAGACGATTGCAATCTATAATTTATCATGCCGTATATGGTATTGCTGCAAGTGTTTTTTTTACATTTAGAATTGATCTACGTTTCGATATAAATTTATTAAAAAAAGTGGGGTCTAATATAAACGTGTTCATTCAGTAGTATAAATTCAAGTTTAATTCTCTACGATTTGACGTAAATTTAATTTAGAGTTGAGTTGATTATAATCTATATTTTATCACGTCGTGTCTAATGCGCCGCAACACAGAACGAATAAAAAAGCTAGTTGTGTCGCCTCTTGTAATGGAAAGTTAATTATTTACATCCAGAAATCATATGAAATATTATTAACATTTTATATTCTAGACGTGACATGAAATAATATAAAAAACTTTTTAGAAAAAGGTATGCTATGTCATTAGATTAGTAAATAGTCCATTAGATTCTCACCTAATTCACATATGAAAATACACAACAGGTCCAACGAATTTTAAACCATTAGACTTATCAAATGTAACAATATGAACGTATATCTAATGGTCCGATCTCGAAAGTAACTTTATATACATTGGTTTTTAATTGTTTTTTATGATATGTTTGGTGTTCTTAATACGTAGGGTTTGTAATTATTTCTTGAGAGTCAAGGGTTTCTAGAAGAACAAGATTACTTGTAAAAATTTAGTAGAAATAGTGTTCACTTCAAGGGCTAGTAAATAATGGTTATGACAACCTAATAATACACAGGACCTTTTTTAACGTATCCACCAACCATTCATATTTTGTACTTTCGAAGTTAGTACTCCTATAATTATAAACATAAATACCTGTTATTTATTCAAATTTATTATGTATTTAGTCTAATATAACAAATTGACCGTAAATGTGGGATTGGCCATCGTTGTAGGGTTAGGTCGCTTAGTAGAGTATTTGTTTTTTATAAACAAAGTTTTGAATTCAAACCCAAACGTTTTGTAAATTAGAATAATTTTACAGTAAGACTATAATAGAATCAATGTTAAAAATAACTAAGCAAATTAACCAGATTAATAAAAAAATCTTTATTTTTGGTAATACATAAATGAATAAAAAGTAATTTTTTTTAACATATTGTGCTAGTTATAAAATTATAATCATAATTTATATTCTACAATATGTAAATAGATACATTTAAACATGAAACTTTAAAAACATACATTATTTAGTTTGAAATTACTATTACATTAATTTTAGTTATATTTATTAACCATGACCATGAATAGTATTGTATAACTTTTTCTAGTTAACATGATATCACATGGGTTCATGTTTGTATTACAAAACTTCTGGTTGGTTTATTCGTATTTCTACGCGTCATAAAGTAATAATTGGGGTTACAAAAAAGCCGAACAAACACAAATAAAACATTGTTTGGGTTCGTTCAATAAAGAAAATAAATAGTTCATGACTTTATTGAAAAAATACATAATTACTCTTATATTTATTAGCCTTGACCATGAATAGTATTTTATAACCTTTTCTAGTTAACATGATATCACATGGGTTCATGTTTGTATTACGGAACTTCTTGTTGTTTATTCGTATTTTCTATAACTAGACGTACCAAAAAGTAATAATTGAGGTTGCAAAAGAACCGAACAAACACAAATATAAAACATTGTTCGCATGCATTTCATAAAGAAAATAACTAGTTCATGAATTGTTCGGAACACTCACCAAATGAAATTTTTGTTCGTGTTCGTTCATTAAAGAAAAAAGTATGTTTGAACTCTTGACGAACATTTACCATACGTAAACGAACTAAAACAAACACAAACAAAGGAAAATGAATACAAACATGTTCATAAACATAAAAGAATACAAACGAAAGTTATTAAAAACAAACAAACACAAACGATCATATATTTATTTTATAATAAAATCACAAATATTACGTAGTATCGTAGATAAATAAGTACATAATTAACATAATTGGTATAAACAAAACTTTTAAATGAATAAACACAAACGAACATAAACGAACATAAACGAACACATTATTGATAAACACGACATCCATTAAATTTGTTATTTTAACTCTAACTAATGGCATTTCTTTGTTCGTGTTCGTTCATTTATACAACAAACAAACATAAACGAACTTGCCACCGAATGATTAGCATAATTTTTATATAAAAATGAATTAATATAATGTGTAATTGTCCCTCTTGAAATTCAAAATAAAAACAATGAACGAATTTATAATCTATACACATTTAAGTCATACGTAGATAACACTATCTACATATGTGAAGCTAAGCGAATAAAAAATTTAAAAACATATACAAATATTAGTATGATTGGTTTTTATGTTAAATTAATGGGTTTTGTTGTATATAAACATACATCATTTCATGAAAAAACCTAAAAATGCAAAAATTATTAACTATTGATATTAATTCTCTTAGTTTTTAAGATGATTATGATTCTCAAGTGATTCTAATTAACTCCATATAGTATACATGTCATATAGTATACATGTGTGTATATTATGTGGTGTGTATATTATGTGATGTGTATAACATAGTTAGGACATTTTTCATTTCTTGAGGAATTTTTGTACCAGATACAATTGTATCTCCAATTAGTGAAAATAAACACATTATGGAGTAAACTTAACGTAAACCTATCAAGATGAATTAAAATTATTATTATTTTTGTTGGATATCATTATATACGTATACAACTTTATAGTTTTTTATGAACATGTGTAAATTTTTATGTGTTTAAAAAAGTAACACGTGTTTGATTTTTAACTACTCAAAGTGTGTTTCACACTGGTTTACACTATATATGCAGTTTATGATATACACTTGTGTTTGATTTATAACACACGCTAGTTTACAACATATATAGAAAGACCATAAGTTTGTATATGTTATTGTAACTATAAAAATAATAATTTTGATTATTCTTGACTAATATTTGCAAATGTACTCTCTCACAATATATATCTAGACACACAAACACACATGGGTGACTTATCTTAAGAATCTTATTTTTCACTACAACTTTTAAAACTTTTCTTTACATATTTTAAAATAGTTATCACAAAAATTAATGAAAACTCTTGATTTCTAGGAGAAATGTAAGAACTTTTATTTTACATAAGTTGATGCATGCGTAAATATGTAAAACAAGAAAAAAGAAAAAGAGTTACCATGAAAATAAGAGTCCTTATTTGATCATATATACAAGGATGTTAGTACACAAAATACAAAAAAAATCTACAATGCATACGAAGTCATCAGGGTGCGAAACGTATCTTTTGAGAAGAGTGGTAATTTCATCTTCATCATAATTACACATATAAAATACATAATTATGAAAGTTATTTTTATAATTACACCTATGATTATCGATACTCACAAATAATAACTACTCTAGTTATATGATAATTACATCATTTATTGTTATCATTACACGCAATAAAAGTATGAAGATGTAAAAAGTAAATACTCAAGTTATATGATAATTATCCAAGCTATGTTTAGAATTACGCATTTAATAATCACGCAATAACACACTGATGCATTTTTTTGATGTTGTTTTTTAGAATTAGTATAGCAAGATTATACTAAAATTAAGAAGAATAAAATGCTTGATTTTATGGTGATATATTTTTAAAATTAATGTCATCTAAAAAAACTTGTATGCATTTTAAAAAATTTAAATTGTTGAAAAAATTTAACAATTGTATGTTTTTTTAAAAATCTATCCCTCAGGCTTTTTGCATATGTTATAATATCATCTCTTAATCTGAATAATCCATCCTTTAAATCAATAATAGATATTATCTCCTACACTTATCACGGAAACATCACTTTACATTATACATGCGCGCTCACACTCACGCGCACGTACACACACACACACACACACACACACACACACTATATATATATGTGTGTGTGTGTGTGTGTGTGTGTGTAGGGGTGATAACGGTACAAAGTGAGTTATATGAGTGAATCATACGAAGTTTTTGGGTGATTATCATCATTATTGCATACTAATCCCACCATAATTTCATTCCTCTTGCATGCTAATTTCAACCCCCACGAGTGATATCTCTATTAGTACATGATAATTATCACACATGTGTAAATGTTTCTTATATGATAATTTCGTACTTACTTCGCATGTTTTACATCAAAAAATACTTTGTATTATAAACTGTCTCTCTATATAGTCTTAAATACTCCAAGAAAGAGGACAAATTTTATAAAATCCATTTTATTCAATTTAGGACAACTAAAAATAATAATAAGTATTTGGTACATTTTAACTGTTTGTGAACATTTTCTAATTTATATTATAAAACCCACCAAATATATAAGTCATTTTATAAGTGGATATATAACAAGCCCTTCTATTAGTCATTAACTGATAATAATGTAACTAATAATATAATTAATAACCGTTATAGCTTTCATTTTAATCTTAGTTTGCACTTAATTTCCTTGCAATTTATTCTATTTTGTTTACGATCGTTATTGCGTGCAAAATCGAGTGAAAAATCAAGTTTTCTACTATAATTTTCATTGACAATAAAAGTGAAAGTAAGAAGTATTATCAGAAATATTTTCAGTTGGGTTGTTACTAGTTAATAGGTATAGTTCGGATTACAAAATTTTAATATCTATAAATAACAAATAATAATTTCAACTAAGACTAATTTTTTCAATAATTAAATAATTTTCATCCTCACAAATATTAAAAATGAAGCGAATAATAGTAAAGGTCTTTTTTATTTGAGACATTTATGAAGGTAGTGGAAATTAAAAGGTTGTGTGTGCTTGATTGATTTTAAGTTCGAATGTAATACTTTACCTCCAAATGTCATACTTACAAATTCAAAATTTTGATATGATACAATATGGTCATTTTCCATCAATAAATTATAGCAATTTATTATATGCATTATTGATGTATTAAATATCTCAAAAATAATTCAATCACGATAACGTTGATTAAAAAATATTCGAATAAACTTGTAACACATTTTAAATCAAAATATCATAAAAATGAAATTTGGAAATAGAATATAAAATTAGTTTAGCACAAGAAAACTTTTTGTATACTAGAGGTCAAGTTAGCTTTTTGGGCGTGTGGGTCGGATAAATCTCCGTGGCAGGATTGTTTTTCATTTGGGTTAGTACAAATAATATTGGGAAGATATCTAATCCACTAATGATGTATTGGTTTTCTTATTAATCTTCAATATAGAAATATTGCTAAACTTTTAGCTAATAGGTGTGCGGTGTGGATTCAAAATCCTTTCTTCTTGTGATAAAACATGTTTATTTTTTCGAGCATATTTTGCTAATTTACAATAATATAAGCAATTCGAGGATAAAAAAACTAGAGGTGAACACTTGCAACACATTCCTTATTCTAAGCCCATCCTTAATGCTTACATTGTCAGTCTTCGATCGTGACGAGACGAGTTTGATTTTAATATCCGAGCTCTTTCTTTCGTTAGAATGATGTTAATGAGGGTTTCCATCTCTAACTTTGTAATAAAGTCGATGCTTCATGGTATGTGTTCATCATTTGATTTAACTTTCTTGAGTTTATGCTATTTAGCTGAAAGTTTGAGTTATGCTAATTTGAGTTTGAACTTAAAATAATATCCCATGTTATTATTAGTG
>CM046449.1:68997058-69087058 GCA_025506515.1 Flaveria trinervia | reverse complement strand
GCTTTGCAATTATCCGAAAGACTATTATGAAAAGCTTTTAAAGTGCTTTTTGTTTTAAAGCACAATCAAACATATGACAAGTCTAATTCCACCTAGTAGGTACATCCCAATTAGGCCCTAAAAATCTAGATTCTGTTTTTTACAAAGTTGTTTATAATCTTGATATCTTTTTTACTTTTTTTAAAAACGTCGTGTAACATAAATCGAAAAGCTTTATAAAGCTATCAACAAATGGTACGGATAGATCATCTTGTACCTTTTTTAAATTATAATATGTGCAACACAACGAGTATGAAAAAAATCATCGTTTGCAATCGGAAGATATTTTAATTTTAATTTTTGAACCGCGGTTGTGTTGTTGGAAGCGTTATTAAATGCCATTGAAAATTAAAAGTAGTTATTACATTATCCAAAAAGTAAAATAAAAACTCTCCGGTGTGTGGATACGGAAATAGATCAAATGCAATCGTACGTTTCATCATTTGCCATGAACTGGGATCTACCCAATGAGCAGTGACGCAAAAGTACGATTCGGGCAAACCGTGTGGCGCCGACCAAACGTCACTAGTTAAGTTTACACCGGTATTTATATTTTCAAATAATATAATTAAATCATTTTTTGCTTGCTTTAATTTTAACAATAACGTCTAAGTGTAGTACGACTTACGTGAGTGTAACGAGGTTGAAGCGTCTCTCGAATTAGGTGGTTAACTGAGGGTTGTCGAAGTGATTGAAAGGCAAAGCTTCTTGAATCACGAACTTTGTCATTCGATCTCGAACCTCATTAACGTTGTAATTAAAGATTCCACCGTCTCCACTCAATTGTGTTTGTTGCGAATCCAGATTATTTTTCAACGAGTTACAAAACTTTTTGCTAAAGTGTTTGTTTAAAGTCGTGTTAGAATCTTTAGCAAGTAAAGCTCCACAAAACTTGCAACGAGCCTTTACAAATCCGTCACTCAACTCAACCATATCCTAATTGCACCAAACATCCATGTTACGATTGTGTGGAAGAACACGAACGACGGTTGGAGAGTTCGATGAACCTTGACCAACGGAAGATTGAGAGTGAGCCATATTGAGATTTGAGAATAAATGAGAGTAAACGAGAGTAAAATAGAGTATTGTTTGCTTTTTTTGCGTATGTTTTTTTGTGTTTGAAGCTTGGGTACCTTACCATATACAACCCACACCTATTTATACTTATTTTAGAGGCAAAAACAATAAAAAAACGGTCAAATTTGGTCCCCAACGGCTATATAGCCGTTAAAAACGGCTAGTAAAAAAAACCGTCGAAACTGGGTCCAACCCGGGTTCAACCGGTTCGGGTTTGGTTCCGGGTCGGGTCTGGTTCTTATGACTTTCAAAAACCCCAAACCGGGTACAACCCACCGGTTTTTTCTAGGTACGAACCGGGTACACCCGGTATCGGATTGTACCCGAACCCAGGTCCGATTCGGGTATGCCGGGTCGGGTATGGACCCGGTTATTTTGTTCAACTCTACTTTGACCCATGTAGTCTTATTAGTTACTACGTTAATACGTCTTGTATTACAAAGGTTAAAATAATATTAAATAATTAGTAATAAAAATTATCAATTATAATATAATATTATTGAAATTATGTATAACTAACAACTATAAATAATATAACATTTATATTTTTTTTGAACTTTTGTTTCAAATTTTTTTATCTAAATTTTTTATCTAAATTTTTTTAAATATTCATTCTAAATCAAAACAAGTTAAAAAATGTCATTTTCTAAAAATTTATTATTATAACTCTGAGTTTTAAATTTTTATGGTTCATAAAAAAATAATTTTTAAAAACACTAGTTTTAAATATTTGTATTAAAAGTTTGATTTTAAAAAAATTACTTATATTATACAAAATATTTTTTCTTTAAAAATACATTTATAAAAAATACTCTTTCTTTATTTATTAAAACTATTTTAATCTCAAAAAATCTCAATAATATAGTTAGTAGTTGATGTAAATATTTAATATGAGAAACGAACGGAAAATTATATTTAAAAGTTTTAATATTATGAAAAGTGACAACTCAAAACATTCTTTTAGACCAGATAGATTTCATCAATAAGTTCTTGTAGTCATATAAAGTCCATCCCAGTTTGGGGTCCAACCCACGACAAATGTAAATCAACCCATAAGCGAAACGATAAATTCAATTTCAAATGTTTACGGTTTACCTCCGGATTAAAAATTAAAATATTGTTGGGGGTTAAACAATTCATAATCAAAACTGAAACCCTATCAACATGTAACATTGTAGTTTATATTAACTTATAATCCTACATAGTCTCTTCCATCCATACTCGAGTGTATCTACTCTTTTATTTTTTTTTCACGTTATGGTGTTTTGCATGAAAGTATACACAATGACACATTAATAAATTTAAACGTGTCTAACGTCATAAGCCAAATCAAATTATATTAAAACAATGACACTCTATACCCACCTTAGAAAGTTTGATTTCCAACTAGATCAACCCGTGTCCAAGTTGGTTGATTACATAAAGATAGAACTCAATTACAATAAGTACACTAAGTTTGATTGATTATATTTGACCATAATTGATATTAATTGAAAGTAGGACCAATTTATATCTAATCAACCAAAATCAATCATTGGTAGTCATACTTTCATATTTAGACACCAATATAGTAATATATGAGTTGATTGATTAATTTCGATCAAATTCGATTTGTTGTTTTAACATATGGATTAATCCAAAGTGACTTGAAAGCAGTGACGGATCTAGAATTTTTCATCAGTGAGGACAAAATATGTCAAGTTGGGGCATATCATGTTAGAATGGGTTAGACTGGATCAAAAATAAATTAATTTGTTTGAAAACATAGCCTTACATGTCGTCTCACTACAAAAACTAATATGATAGTTCCCTTACTTTTTTGAAATCTTTCTATAATAAAAAAAGCCTCTAGAGGAACACATGATAAAACTAAATTTCTTTTTATTAATATTTTTTTGCTTCTCTCTATTATTAAATATTTACATTAATTACTAATAATATTTATAAATACTTATGTTACTTAAGTTCTTAAAATATTTTAATTGGAGCGACTTTGGAATGCAGAATGCTATCACAATGGGTGCCTTATCGTTTTTTTATAGAGTTTAAAATCTTTTTTCTAGTTATACGTAGAGATGAGTGGGTGCCTTTCCACCCACTAAACATACACTCAATCCGTCAATGCTTGAAAGATACGAATATATTAAACTAAAATTCACTACTCACTGCTAGGATAATAACCCTTAAAAAGAGAAGTAGAATAAACTTTTAATGTCAACAAGACACTAACAACACTATATGGAAGCAACTAAATTCGTTAACAAGTCCATGGCCAAATACTTCAATTTTCAAAAGCTTGGACGCTTTGAAACTAAGTATAGAACACCTAAAGTCGCGTTACAAAACCACAACCATTAGGAGAGAAAAGTTTCATGACTAAAACGGTCTATTATCATTAAATTAAACGTGATTGTTTTATAAACTAAGGTAACGTTTGGTACGCAGGTATGAGGTCAGAATAAAATGAACCATTGAGGATGAATGAATAAAGACATATTTGGTTGGTGATGATAATGAAATAAACTATTACATAGTTGATTTCATTTTTTTAAATTCATTCCATTCACTTCCTCTTCTTTTTTCATTCTATCCCTTCTTCCATTATTAATCACCACACCACTCACTCACCCCACCACAACAACCACCATCAGCGCCGGTCACCACAACCTCGGGAACACCACCGCCTGAGCCCGCCGCCACCGCCCACCAAAGGCCACCGCCACCACTGGGAACAACCACGGCCACTTTCGTCGCTGGAAACCATGGCCACCGGAAACTACTGTCGGTTATCACCGTCGCCAGAAACCACCCTCGGGCCACCGCCACTGGAAACCACCCTCAAGTCACCATCGCCGCCGTCGGTAACCACCGCCGACCCTGCCGCTGCTGAAAACCACCATCGGGCCACCGCTAGAAACCACCGCCGCCGGAAACCACCACCGGCCACCGCCGCCTCCAGAAACCACCACCGCCTTCAAAAACCACCGCCGACTACCGCTGTCTCCGGAAACCACTCTAGGACCACCACCACCGCTCGTCATCATCATCATAACCACTTTACATTGCATTGATCCGTTTTTTTCATACTTAACAAACAACACAAAGTAATGATTAATTTATTTTTAAAAGGTAACCAAACAACACAATGAAATGTAATGATTCTTTTTATTCACTCATCAATTTCATTCCTTCATTCATTTCATTCATCGCATTCATTCTATTCCTTCATTCATTTCATTACCTCACACCAGACAGACCTTAAATAAATGTATCAGAAATTTTAGTTACTTTCAATTCTTATTAATTTAAAATACTTTAAAAAATGTCAATTCAAAATTTAATTTGTTAGAAAAGATTTTCCGTCGACCTTAACACCCATATATCAAAACATATAACTTTGTTGGGATTTAGAAAATGACTAGGTTTTGAATATTATACTCTTACCCAAAAAACTATATTTTAAACCATTCATTTTGTAACTTTTAATTTTCCAGATATCTCAAAGATAAATTTCAAATACAAATGCACTTTAATTTAAACTAGTAAATCAGGTCCACTAGGTAGAGGGTTAACTACACAAAGAGAAACTTACGAAACAGTGATGGTAAGCTAAAAAAATATAGAATAATTAAAATACAAAACCAATAAGAAACAACTTTATTTGTATTAAAACATCTATTTTTTACGGAGTGTATTACTTTTCTTTAAAATACAAGGATCAAATGAGAACTTCATGAAATAACGTGAGACACAAATTTTTAATTACAAAATGGTAAATAACGAAAATATAATAAAAAATTATAAAATGAAAAATAACATAAATATAAAAATAATTGTTTAAAAATAATATATTTCTCTCGTTTTCATTTTTCATAAAAGAAACAATACAAAAATTATAGAAAATAATAAAAACTCATTTTTTATGAAATTCGTTTTACACAATTGTAAAACTAGATTTACACAATTACACATGTGTAAAACTAGATTTACACATGTGTAAAACCGAATATATACATATTTAAATTGGATTTACACATATTATATTTAAATTGGATTTACACATATGTATAACTATATTTACACGTGCAAATAGCGGATGGATTATTTTTTGAAAAAAGTATATATCAATATATTAGGCATTGTAAAAATAAAAAATATTGAAATGAATGGTGATTTTTAAATGCAAAAAGGATATCGTGTAAAAAATTATGAACATTTAAAAAAAATAAGAAAATGACATGTGATTTACATATAATAAGAAATGTGTGCCTTATATTGATTCCTAGAATTGTCATAAAAATGGTGATTCTCAATAAAACTCTAACGTATACATAAAATATATGGGGCATTTGTTTCGCAAAATGTACATTAATATTTTTAATGGAATTAGAATATATCAAAGGAAATTAAAATTCCAAATATATTTTAATGTCACAACACTCATAAAAAGAAAATCAAAATTATCAATCACTGCAAATCGTCATCACCTCTGACCCAGCATTGTCACTACGTACGACGGTCGGAGGTCGGCGACAACATCAGTGGGCGGTGGTTGATGACATCGGCGTCACGAGGGTTGTCGGTAATGCCGGTTAGCTGTGGGCGGGGGTGGCAGGTGATGGTCAATGGCACGGGTTATGGGTTGTGAAATTTGAAATCCTTCAAAATTTGAAAGGATTTTCCAATCCTTCATTTGAAATAGACTTGAAGGAATTCATTCAATTCTAATTCCTTTATCAACAATACACGTTAAAAATGAAATTCAAACTTCAAAAAATTTCTACCAACCCACCACATTAACTAACACAGGGGCGGACCTACCTTGGTCCGACCCCTCAACTTTTTACGGCTAGTGTTAAAAAAAATTTAACGTTTTTATGTTATACATTTTTTTACGGTTTACGTTACCCCTGAAAAAATATTACGTTACCCCTGAAAACTTTTTACGTTGCCCCTAAAAAAATTAAACTCAAAACTTTATAGAAACTAAATTTTTTTATAAAAATTAGTCTAATATTTTATAAAAAAATATTAACTTTTATAAAAACATTATAAAACCCAATTACCCAATTAACATATAAAGCCCAATTCATTTTAAACCCAATTAATTAAAAGCCCAATTTATTATTATTCCGACTAACATAAATAACATTTTGTGAAATTGAAGCCTATTTATAGAAAACATTATAAACCCATTTAACATAAAAACACAAAACACAAAAACCGACCCTTCCGGCCTTCCCCCACCCTGCTGTGATTTTCTTGTTGCTGCGATTTTCTTGCTTCGATTTTGATGCTACAACTGCGATTTTGATGCTGCAGCTGCGATTTTGATGTTGCTGTTGCGATTTTGATGCTGCTGCTGCGATTTTATGTTAGTGGGCAAAGACGTTTTAATGTTAAATGGTTTGATGCATATCCGTGGTTAGAGTATAGTACTAAAGTGGACAAGCCTATTGTTTATATTGTTATTTGTTTAAAGAAAATGTTGGCAATCAAGGTGGAATAGATACATTTTCAAGTTCAAGTGAAGGGTTTTGTAATTGGAGTAAACCAGGTGCCTTAAAAGACCATGTTGGATCAGTTAACAGTCATCATAATAAGGCAATGCAAAAATGTGATAAACTCTTGAAACAAAAACAATCTATTGATGTTAAGTTAAATACGATAAGTGATCAAGAAAAAGTTGCAAACTGGTATAGATTATTGGGATCTATTATTAACACTAGATTTTGCCTAGAAAATACTTTACCATTTCGAGGTCATGATGAATCGGAGAAATCTCGCTCGAAGGATTGTTTTCTTTCAGTATTAAAGTTGGTTAGTGAGAATAATCCGGAGATTTGTAAGTACACATTAGGGAATGCAAAGAAGAATAATAAATTAACGGCTCCATCAATACAAAAGGATATTATTGATTGCTTTGCGAAAGAGGTAACAAAAAAGATTTGTGAAGAAATCAAGGATAATGTGTTTGGATTGTTAGTAGATGAGTCGAGTGACGTATCTGTGAATCCAAGGATCGCAATCAGGAATTATCAGGGTTAGTTGATGTCAATTCAACGTTTGCGGAATCAACGTTGGATTGGTTTACTTGTTCGTATTAAATGATTATCAATATCAATAAATATTCAAGAACACGATTGATGAAACACAGCTAATGATCTGTTTAAATCAACTGTATTTCATTAAAACACATCAATGATTACAAATAACTAATGAACGATATTGAAAATTGTGTTGAATGATGTGACGGTTGCTAGGGTTTGATTGTGTGATGTTTTGTCGTATTGTTGTTGCTGTTAAAGTCGTTCTTGATTCAAAACCTAGGATCCATATATAGACAATGATGTTTCTGTTAAGGAAACACCAGATCTCTTGGGATTTGAATTGTTTCTGTTAAGGAATCTTTGGATTTCATGGGATTCGTATAACTGACATGTTGACTTGTAACACTTGTATTGTTTGTATACAAGTGTTGGACTCCGAAGGAGTATTGTCTTCCGTAGTTGATTGATCTTCCGAAGCAAATGTTCTTCCGCAGGAGTTTTGTTGTTCAACAAGAAACTTGTTCTTCCGCAGGAGTTTTGTTGTTCAGCAAGAAACTTGTTCTTCCGCAGGAGTCTTCACTTGGAATTCTCACTTCACTCCAATTGATGGTTTATTCGTAGATGATCTTCGGATGTTTGTTACTTGTAAGAAACATATCTATGGAAGAGCAAAGTATTCATCCGTAGATGTTTCTTACACTTAATCAATTTCAGAAATTGACTAAGAATAATGTTTGTACCTGCAAACATACATAAATCAACACACACACACACACACACACACACACACACACACACACACATATATATATATATATATATATATATGGGTTAATCTATACATTTAATGCATACGCAATTCATTATAGATATTAATTCAAGTACTAAGCCTATACAAAATGGACTAGATCTACTGATCCTAGACCTAACAATACTCCCCCTTAGGCTTAGATACTTGTAATTATTTCTTCAAAACTAAAAGCTCCTTCTATCTTGAAACCATCTTCTTGTTGAAATATGGTACTACATCCTTTTGATCATCGTATTTGTACTTGATCTCCATTCTGCACATCCTTTGGAGTGTCTCAAAAGTCAGCCCCAATACATTTTCTTCTGTGGTGAGGGTTTCCACAACACACTGATTGTGAACAATTTCCAGCTCATCCTCCTCTGAGATTCTCAGTTCTAATATATATTTAATGTTGGCTCATTTCAGCATCCCAACATTATACCTTCTTCTTTTGTATGCTTTGGCATGCAGCTTATCCACAACTTGAATCATGTGCATATATAGACACAAGTCATTCTGAGCATTTTCATCAGTTAGCTTTGGAAAGAACTTGTCATGAAGATATGAGGTATAGCTTGGGTGAAGCAGTTTGATCTCCACTGGGTCAAAAATCCAAATCTTCTCAGCCTTCTTTCCTTCAGCATTCCTCAATAGCACTATCTCTTTTGTTTTCTCAACATAACCTCATTCGGTTATGGGAGATGTGTATTGATTTCCCTTGAATCTTTTGATAGATCCTGCATTTTCAGGGCTATATCCCACCCTTTTTAACATTTACTCATCAACAAGTGAAGAGGGCTTTATTGTTCTTTTGATTCTTTGAACTCTCTTTCTGTAATCATCATCGTCTCTCTTAGCTTCCTTGAGCACATCGTCTATGAATTTTGTCTTCAATTTTCCAACCAAGACAGAGAAATATCTTCCCCTTGAGTTAATGGGTAGTTAGACATTATTAGACTTTGCAGGTCCTTGATATCTCTCTCATGAAGCCTCAGCACTGCTTCTGTATCATGGAAATATTGAATTCTTTCGAAGGTTCTTTTGATAATTGCACAATCCCAATCTGGATCATATTTGAGTGATTTCTCTAACAGTTGTTCCTAATGGCCATACTTTTCCAAGAATGACTGCTCTTGGTTCTCTGATCAGTTTGTCCTTGCCTTTGTGCTGATCTTTAGATTCAACAGTTACAGGATCAATAGAAAGTTTGATTTGGTGCTCATAGGTTGGATTTGGAGCTTCAGTTCTGAACTTTACTCTTGAGTCAAGCTCAACAGACATAACATGTTCCATCATTCTTCTCAGCTCACCAACATTTCTTCCTTTGAGCTCATGTGCCTTGTAGTTGTGACCATGTAACCAACATACCATATTGTACTTGTTGAGTTTTGTTGTGTCATAGTGGCCTAGGTCTTTCTTTATTTTCTGGATGGCTTGAAATGTTATGAATGCCTCATAATCATAATTAGGAATCATAAATCTGGCAAACTCAAACTCTTTCAGCATGCCTTTCATCTCATTCAAGTTCATGCTTTCCACCATGTCAAATGGGAACCCATGATTGATCAGGGTCATAAACACAGATGACTCTGACCTTTCTTCCATTATGTCTTTTTTTGTCAAGAGATCATCAGTCTTTGATTCTTCTTGTTCTTTGTTAGAACCCTCTTCAGTCAGCTCTTTCCACTCAGCATCACTCTCAGCTTCATCATGAATAACTTGCTCAAATGTTGAAACATTCTTTGAAGGAGTGTGCTCTGAGGATGTTTGTCTTGACCTTTTGGGTGACTCTTCAACATTGATTATCTATTTCTTTGTTGAACCCAAATACTTCCTCTTTCTTGAGTACAGAATAAGTTGCTTAGAAGATTCAACAGGTTCCTTTAGTTGGTTTGATTCAAGAGCACATATTTTTATTTTCAGTTGATCAATCTCTTCTTCTTTTCTTCTCAACAGAGTTGATTGATCATAGAAAGATTCATTCATTTGATCAATCTTCAGCCTTAGTTTCTCATTTTCATTCTTCTCTTTCTCTATTGATTCTTTGAGCACAGAATCTTATTGAAGTAGGGCATCAATCATTTCATTATTACACTGGGCATCTTCTCTTAAGCTTTTGATCCTTGCTTCTAGCTGTATCAACACATCATCCTTTTCTGCTATTATCCCTTTCAGTTCTTTAATCCTTTGCTTTCTGCAGTTTGACTTTACTACAAGCTTGTTGTATTCGGCCACCAGATAGCTTTTGCTTACTGGATATCCTCATCACTGATGTCATTTTCATCATAGGAAATCACTTCCTCATACTTATCTTCTTCTTCCTGTTGATCAGCAATTTCATTTTTATGATCTTTAGTATGAGCCACACTTGCTGAACTGGAGCATTCGTCTTTTGATTTATCATGCTCATCATGTTGTGGTTGTTGTTGTTGCTCATTGATGATGTATGGAGAAACTAGTTTAGTAGCATCTGAATGAACAGAAGATTCAGTCTTGGATAATGATACTTGAACAGTTGTGGCTTGAGAGACAGTGTTTTGACTAGCTGAGGGAGATTGTTGAGGGTGACTAGATTGAGTGGGTGAGATGGGTTGAGAATTTTGATTTGAAGGAGAAGGGGGTATGGAGATTGATGTTGTTGCTGAATGGGTGATAGAATTGGTGAGTGTGTGGCTTGAATAGAGTTGGTTGAAGAATTCTCCTGTTGGTCTTCCCACACAAGCTCTTGGGGAATATTGGCATTAGCATCTATTACATGAGCAAACATGGGCATGTCTTCACCTTCATACTTCCCGGATATTTTATTCAGCACAGATCTCCCTAGCCGTGCTTGAACAAACACATCACCATCTATATCAATCCTAGGCAGATCAACATTGTTGATCAGTTGCAAACCTAGGAAACATATACATCTTGTCAGCCTTCTGTACTTTGATCTGATCACATAAGCAGTTGAAGATGTACTTTGAGTAATTGTAGGTTCTTCCCTCAAAGAAACCAATAATGCCTGAAGAGATATGCCTTGAGAATCTATCAAGACTAGATTTCCTGTTTGAGATACACTTAAGATAAGTGTGACAGAGAAATCTGTATGGCTTGCACAGTCTTCCTTTCTTGATTCCTCCATTTTCGAAGTAACCATCATACCCTATTAGAAGGAAGACTTTCTCTATGTATTCATTATCAAATACATCAGGGTGACCAACTTCTATATCTCCCAACTCAAGAACCCTTCTTATTGTTTGTTCATCCACTCTCAGTCTTCGATTCTTCACATCAGCCACAATAACTTGATCATCTTCTTCTATTTGTGCGGAGTTCCAGAAATCAGTTATGTGTGATTGATGAATCACAGGCTCCACTGATAAGGCATAGAACAACCTGGATCTTCTTAGATATCGGATAATGTCTTGACACCCTTCTGAGACAGGGTCGTCCGGGTTTAAGAAAGCACACACATTATGCTCTCTAACAAATCGATTATCCATCTGTTCATAAGAATAAACAAGATTTCGTTAGAATCACATTATTGATATGAGAATACGAACAGTTGTAAGATCATACAAGAATCAAACGGTTCGTTATTGAACATTATGACATGGTTTACCTTGAACACAGTGATTTGAGAGCAGAAATATATGTTTGTTTGATGTTTTGATTCGGTAATTTTTTGAATGTTATAGAACGGGGAAAAGTTTGTGTGCGTGTTTTTCTAGGTCTGAAAAGTGAACTAAAAAAGCGAATAATGAGTTTTGAAGTCAAAGAACATCATTTATACTTTCTCAGACACATTAATTTTTATTTATTTAATGAAGTGGGACCCTCAACACTTTCTGTTCTAAGTTCTTCCGCAGAGCATCTACGGATTCCATAAATCATCTGCGGATGTCTTAACAACTTCTACTGATGAAGTATAACTTAATTTTCATATGTTACCAAACTATGAAATTGTTCATCCGTAGTTTACCAATCTACGGATAGACATTTAATTTTTTTCACACACACTGTATTTTCTGCTGATGCTTAAGACGGCACTGTAGCATCTGCTAATGTTTAAGACGACACTATAGCATCTGTTGACTGTAGCTTGTGAAAAACTTATTTTGTTGTATGGTCCAAGTCCATTGCTTAGAACCATTTATTGCCACTGGATCTTGTTGACTTTGTATTCATGACAATTGAGTACAAAAAAGCTCAAATAATTTAAAAGAAAAACTCCTTGTATCCAGGAGCTAAGTTGGTGCTTAGGTTCCAATTTCTTCAAATTAGGTTCCAATTTCTTCAAATTATTAATGAAATAGACAAAGTTGCTGATTGATAAACTTATCTTCATGAATTCTACTCCTCTTAAATTTGTGATTAATGATGACAATATGCATTTATTATAAATTTCTATGAAGAATATCATGAGTGTTATTTAACTGTATGATGCACAGACATATATACACATATAATGGGATCATACTATAATAATAAGCCTCTTCCTGATGAGTTATTTGGTTGAATTGATACCTGAACATAGTTCTGATTGCAAGTATATTGTCCACTTAAATCCATACAAGAGCTAATGTATCAACTAGGCATGCAGTTTATCATGTTTTCGTATAGATTAGAAAATAATTGTTATGGGCTTCACATTCAATTCACGAAGATTTTGTCCTCCCTTTGCAAGTCAAATCATCACTTTTTCACACTTAATAATTATATACTTTAAGTTATAAGTTCTATCTTGAGATGCATTTGACATCTCATTAATGCATTGATATAAAAGCTCTAGATAAATGTACAATTGATCACATAGGATTCTTTTGAGAGCTTAGATATGATCATCATCAGGTCACCAGGTCTTTACTCACGTAAAACATAGGTGCCTTTAACCCAGGTATTTGTTTACACAAAACAGAGGGATGATAAGGATCATGATCTTTTTACCTTTGATAACTGATATACAATATGATGATCATACACTCAGGTCTTGGTTTACACAAAACAGAGGATGTATGTTTTGTAAAGATAGATATTATAAAGTGTCAATACATAGTGTGCTTAGATGAGTGATTTGATCACAGCAGAATAAGACTCACTTTGTATCATCAAAATGAAGTTTCCCACAAACAATCATTTTGAATTATGTTTGGTATGCATTAAGTGTAGTTTCCACTCAAGATGAACCTACTCACATATCAAGAAACTTGCTTAGATTTAATGATATTTATGAATTTAGGAATAGGCAGAGATATAGTGTACTATCATTTCCCAAACATATGTTATGTTAAAGCAGCATTACACACAGTATTTTGTTTGTTCATATTGATTAATCTAAGTTAATCATGCCTAGACTCAATTAGAAAATTAAATCTAACTGAATCAAAGGCTTTAGTGAATAAATCAGCAAGTTAATTTGTTGTATTCACTTTGACTAACTTAATCAACCCCTTTTCTGAGCAATCTCTCAGAAAATGATATCTTATTTCAATATGTTTTGTTTTACTATGTTACACAGGATTAACAGTTATAAACATAGCAACAGAATTGTCTATATAAATTGAAGTTTGAAGAAGTTGTAACCATAGTCAAGCAATTAGTTTTGCAACCAAATGACTGAGAACAACCGGTTGAAGTAGCTATGTACTCAGCCTCAGCTGTGGATACAAAGACATTGATTTGTTTCTTGCACTGCCATGATACTAGTCTTGATCCTATGAATTGACATCCACCAGTTGTGGATTTTCTATTATTGTTACAACCACCATAGTCACTGTTTGAGGATGAGTAGAGTGTAAAGTCACCATCCTTTGGATACTAAAGACCAAGTCCTGGTTTTCCTTTGAGATATCTGAAAATCCTTTTTACAGCACTCAGATGAGACTCCTTTGGATCAGATTGGTACTTAGCACACACACACAGAGCAAACATAATGTCAGGTCTACTGACAGTTAGATACATAAGTGATCCTATCATTGATCTATATAATTTTTTATCAATAGATTTTCCTTAAGGATCAGGTACAATCTTATCAATTGTTGATGCTAGTGTTTTGCATGAGGATACATCACCAAGATTGTATTTCTACAAAATTTTATGTATGTATTTTTCTTGATTGATGAATATCCCAACTGATTTTTGATGAACTTGAAGACCAAGAAAGAAAGTCCAATTCACCTATTGAACTCATCTGAAATTTAGATTTCATCAATTCTTCAAAATTTACACACAATCTCTTATTGGTTGATCCAAATATAATATCATCAACATGTATTTGAACACTAAAAGATCTTGATGTTCTTGTTTGAGAAAGAGTGTCTGATCAATGGTTCCTCTTTTGTAGCCATGCTTGAGTAAGAAAGATGATAATGTTTCATACCACTTTCTAGGTGCTTGGTGAAGTCCATACAAGGCTTTGTCTAGCTTGTATACCCTATGTAATTAATGAGGATCTTCAAAACCAGGGGGTTGTGACACATAGACTTCCTCATTAATTTTTCCATATAGGAATGCACACTTGACATCCATCTGGTACACAGTGAACTTCTTATGTGATGCATAAGCTAGGAACACTCTTATGGCTTCAATTCTTGCAACTGGTGTAAAAACTTCATCATAGTCTATTCCCTTTTCTTGTGTGTATCCTTATGCAATCAACCTTGCCTTATTTCTTACAATGATTCCTCTATCATCAAGTTTGTTTTTGTATAGCCATCTCGTACCAATAGGATGTTGGTCTTTTGGTAAATCAACAAGAGACCATACTTTTTGCTTTCTAAATTGTTGAAGCTCTTCTTGCATAGCTTCAATCCGGATATTGTCCTTTAAAGCATCAGTAATGTATGGAGGAACCACTTGAGAAAGAAAACAACTGAAAAGACAAATGTTGGTAGTACCACTTTGACTTCTTATAGTTCTCTTGGTAAGATCTCCAATGATGTTGTCGACCGGATGAGTCTTATTGATTCTTGTTGATTGAGTTGATTCAATTGGAATAGATGATTCTAGGTTAGTCATGTCTGTTGGTGCAGACTGATCCAAACCAAGTTGAGAGTTTAGGAAGTAGTCAAAATCTTCAACATGTGGTATTGAATGATCTTCAGTAGCTTGATCATTGTTAGTACCCTGAATGTCTTCTACAGGAGCTATAGGGGTTTCTCCATACTCAGTTTGTTTTTTCCATAGGAGTTATAGCAACTTCTCTGGAATCATTTATCTCTTCCGTAGGAGTTACAGGAACTTTTCTGGAATCATTTATCTCTTTCGTAGGAGTTACAGGAACTTCTCCGGAAGATAAGTGATCATTACCACATGCAGTGTCAGTATCTTCTGCTGAAGTATTTCCACCTGAGGATGTGTGTATCCTTGGAGGATCAGCAGATAATGTTACTTTATTCATATGAGGTGGAACAAATGGATAACATACTTCATTAGAACCTGTAGTGTTCAAAAATTCATAGTTAAATGATTCAGTCAAAGCATCTATGTCAAACAACCATGACGAACCTTTAACTGGTTTAGTGAATACAGATTCATCAAAGGATACATTAGGAGTTTCTTCCATAATGTTATGTTGTGGAATATAGATCCTATAAGATTTAGATGTTAAAGAATATCCAACAAAGAAACCATCATATGTTTTTTCTGAAAATTTACACAATGAATCTTTTACGTTTAAAACAGATACATGACATCCAAAAACTCTAAGATATCCTATGTATGGTTTTCTTTTAAACAAGAGTTCATAAGGAGTTTTGTTATGTTCTTTGACAATTAATGTTCTGTTTTGAATAGTGCATGCAGTATTCACTACCTCAGCCCAAAATATGATGGGCAATTGTGAATTAGCTAGCATTGTTCTGGCTGCTTCAATGAGAGTTCTGTTTCTTCTTTCAGCCACTCCATTTTGTTGTGGAGTTCTTGGTGCACTAATTGCCTTGCCATACCTTTTCTCCTACAAAATGAATCTAGTTCAAAATTGACAAATTCAGTACCATTATCACTCCTAAAATTTTTAACTTTTGTATCAAGTTGATTCTCAATCTTGATCACAAAGTCCATTAATGTTTCTGATGTTTCACTCTTTTGTTTTAAGAAAAAGACCCATGTAAATCTTGTAAAATCATCAACTATCACCAAACAATATTGCCTTTTTTCCAATGCTCATCATGTTGGTAGGACCAAACAGATCCATGTGAAGCAATTTGAGTGGTGTAGTATTAGTATTGATAAGTTTGAATTTATGTGACACCCTATGTTGTTTTCCTTTGTAATAAGAAGAACAATGAGTTAAGCAATAAAACTCTTTCTTTGGTAAACCAATGACTAGGTCATTTGTCACCAATTTGTTCATGTTCTTTATGTTAGAATGGACAAGCCTTCTGTGTCACAATGAGATACATCTTCTGATAACTTAGATAGAAGGCATGTTTCATGTTTTGTGAGTGAGGGGTTTTTCATGTCCAAAACATAAGTGTTTCCTTTTCTTGATGCTTTGAGAAGAATCCAATCTTCTAGAACAGAAAAACCTGGCTTAAGAATATAACAATTAGCATTATCAAACAATGTGGTATAATTTTGATCATAAATTTGAGATACACTAAGTAAATTATACTGTAAATTTTCACAATAATTTACTTTCTCAAACTTGAGTACACCATTTGTTACCATTTCTTCACCAACGATTTTACCTCCCTTTTTATCCCTACCAAATGCACATAAGAAGCATTTTTATATTTGAAATCATGGTGAAGTGAGCAGTTTCCTGTCATATGCCTGAAACAATCACTGTCAACATACCACTTGTTGTCAGCTCTTCAATATTATTCTTGCATTCAGAAATAAATCAGTTAGAATTGACAACCCAAGCCTTAATGATCTTGGGTTTTCCAGCAGTGTCTAAAATAGTTACTCCTTTATGAATAAGTATTGAAGTTTCAATTTAGTTTTATTTGATTCATTCTAAGTTATTTCAGACGAGGATGATTCTGTTGAAGGAGATGTTGATGAACTAGGTTCTTGTTTCCCAATTTCTTCTTGATTCAGCTCCATTTTGTTCATTTGAGACTTTGGTTTGATAATGAAACTTTATGATTAAATGTCTCACAATCTTTTGTTTTTGAATGAGGTATATGAATTCCTTTTTCAAAATTATCAAACAATGCATCATCATCCTTTGTTCCTTTATCAATCAACTCTACCCTTTTGTGAGGTGTTTTTGATTGCTTGCCAATTGTTCTTTTCTTTGATGGATGATCACTTGTGGATGTTTTATCCTTTGATTTTGACTTTGACATTTGTTCAAACTTCTTCAGTTTAGAATCCTTTTCACAATCAGTAGATTGAGTGTCTGAGTCAGACTTATCTGATTCTTTCTTCTTTATGCCTTTTGTCTTGTTCTTTTTGTTAAAATAACATTCCTGAGTGGAATGATTATTTTTGTTGCAGATAGCACAGTGGTTGTTGAAGTAGCAGTTAGCAGTCATGTGAATGTTCATATTACAAATAGAATAGTAGCTACTGAAATAACAATCTTCAGTATTATGTTTTTTCATGTCACACCATTTGCAATACATCTCTACTGATTCTTTCTTAGAATCATTTATCTTCTTCAACTTTTGCGGCTTTTCATCCTTCTTCAGCTTTGGAGTAGATTCTTTATTTTCTACTTTATTCAGATTTTGTTTGTTTGTTGTTGAATTCCTCTTCCGTAGATCATCTACTGAATCAACATTAAGTTCTACTAAAGACATTTTCTTCTTCCGCATATTTGGTATTGAAGAGAGGTTCTTCTTCCGCTGATGATCGGCTGATGCCTTTTTCTTTTCTTTTTCCACTGAGGACTTGTGTCTTTCCTCAGCAGAGGCACACTTTGCATGTCCTTCATTGGAAGAATTTTGATGCTGAGATAGTTTTTGAAGTCCTTCATTTAACTGAGCTATTCTCTTGCAGATTGTCTGTCCTTTATTGGAAGAATTTTGATGCTGAGATAGTTTTTGAAGTCCTTCATTTAATTGAGCTATTCTCTTGCAGATTGTCTTCAACATGTTTCTTTGTTTAGGAGGGTATGGCAGCTTTGTTTCTTCAAGCACTTTTGGAATTTTAGTTTCAAAAGCAAAATTCTTACCCTTGTTGATAAGATCATAATCATGTTCATCAGAATCATCCAAGTCATCCCACTCATCAAAGTCAAATTATGAATTCATTCGATTATTCATTTCCGATTCAGAAGACTTAGTTTCATTCACCTTAGATTGACTATCAATGTTTGGTTGATTAGAGCTAGTTTTTATATTGGTGCTTGGCACAAAATGTTTTGACAGATTATTTGCCATTGATTCAGGCAAACGAACATAGTTATTATTAACAGGAGGTGCTACAGCATTATAACCCAACCCAGACCTGTTCTTTGATTCAATATGAGAATTTAGTAATTTCTCATATTGCTGAGATGAGAGCTGAAACTTCTAAAGTTTCACTTCAGTTGATGCATGATCAGCCATGGATTTGGTTAAGGAAGTGGCCAGATGCTTAACTTGTGCTTTCAAACTGTAATTTTCAGAAACAATTTTGTCTAAATCCTTTTGTAAAGAGTTAATTTTAATTTGATATAACTTATGTTCTCTTACATGAGATTCATTCAAAATCATTGTTTCTTTAACTTTATCAGCTAATTGTTGAGCATGGACTCTATATCTTTTTACTTCCTCAACACATATTGATGAACATAACCTGTCTCTTACCTCACTTGCCATGGGTAGAACTTTGTTTTCCATGTGGGCCATTAGGGCTTGATTTTCTTCTAAGACTTCATTCTCATACAAACTCCAATTACATGTTCCATCTTGAAGAATGATCAACCCAGATTCTTTTGAGTTGTTGATTCCTGCTGGTGCATTGGTGGCTAGTGGGGATGAGTTGGCCAGTTGGGGTTGTCTGAAAAATCTTTGACTTGATGGAGGTTGGTTAGCCTGATGATTCTAATGTTGTGCTGAGTCAGAATTTTGTTGGTTGTATTCTCTTGAAAAGTGTCCATAGAGATTGCACTTGAAGCATCCAACCTTTGACTTATCAACTCCAATTCATGATGATTTACTTACAGCAAGCAAATTCTTGTTTCTTCTTAGATATTGTTTGGCTCTATAGGCAATCATTGCCATTTTCCATTGAAGATCCATCTCCTCCACTACATCGGAGGCAGTTCTTCTAAATCTTGTTAACACATGTTGGCAGTGGGCAATGAACTTCCTAGGTATGCTGAAAGCTTGAACTGAAAGCTGCTTTTTGTTCTTCAGAGTGTAGAATGACAGTGATAGACTCTGATTGATTGTTAGTTCATGGTTTTTCTGATGATTTATCTCTTTGATCATTTATTCTTTCTTTCTCTTTTCTTTACTTACTTTGAGTAGATTTCTTAGGAGGTTTTAAAGCATAGAACTTACTTCCTCTTCACCTTCACTTAAAGTACAAGAGTTATCACCATCATTACCGGATATGAAAGCACTTCTAGCGCTTCTTGTTTCTTTAAAATGATATGGTGATACATGAGTTCTTACACTCTTGTTTCTTGATTTTTCATCCATTTCAAGAGCCTCAACTTTAGCCACTAGAGTATCTAGTCCGACTGCTTTGAGATCTATGGTGTTCTTGAACATGGATACAGTTTGCTTCCAACTTTCTAGTAAAGTGTGGAGCATTTTCTTGTTCAATTCCTTATTTGTGTATTTCAACTCCAGAATGTTCATTTCTGTAACAAGTTGCATAAACCTGTGGAGTTGTTAAGGAATTTATTCACCCTTAATATGATGGAATGTTTCATATTGTGAACATAGGGTGTCCTTCCTAATGCTTCAGATTTCATCACTCCCTTCACAGAGTGTATGAAGAATCTTCCACATGGAATTTGATGTTTTATAATTTTCACATCTGATCAATATTTCTTCAGGTAAAGCCATACTAAGCAAGTTGTATGCTTTGATATCAACTTTAACCTTCTTAATATCATCAGGTGATAAATCTTTAGTGCTTATGGGTTGGTTATTATCATTATAATCAGGCCCAAGGGTGGGTGGAATATAAAGACCTTCTGTTGTGGAAATCCATAAGTCAGAATCTGTATAGTTTACATGATTCCTGAACTTGACTTTCCAGGATTTGAAATCTGCTTTTGTTTCTAACTTCGGTGGTTGATAGGATGATCCACCAAAGTTGCTCATGATTAGTTAAGATCTAAGATGTTAACTAATGAATTTGTTCAATAGATATGAACAAGATTTTGAGTTGGTCAATAACTAAGATCTGCTATTCAGTTGATTTGAATATAGATTCAAGTTAAACGGCAGATTAAATATCACACATTTTTGCTTAAAAACAATAGATTCAATTAGTAAAAACTGATAATCTAAAAATTCAAGAACGATTAAACACAACTAACACGGATAGATCAGTTAATCTAAATCAATAAGCACTTGGCTCTGATACCACCTGTGAATCCAAGGATGGTAATCAGGAATTATCAGCGTTAGTTGATGTCAATTCAATGTTTGTGGAATTAACGTTGGATTGGTTTAATTGTTCATATTAATGATTATCAATATCAATAAATATTCAAGAACACGATTGATGAAACACAACTAATGATCTGTTTAAATCAACTGTATTTCATTAAACCACATCAATGATTACAAATAACTAATGAACGATATTGAAAATTGTGTTGATGATGTGACAGCTGCTAGGGTTTGATTGTGTGATGTTTTGTTGTGTTGCTGTTGCTGCTAAAGCCATTCTTGATTCGAAACCTAGGATCCATATATATAGACAATGATGTTTCTGTTAAGGAAACACCAGATCTTCTGAAGCAAATGTTCTTCCACATGATACTTGTTCTTCCACAGGAGTTTTGTTGTCCAGCAGGAAAGTTGTTCTTCCGCAGGAGTCTTCACTTGGAATTCTCACTTCACTCTAGTTGATGGTTTATCCACAGATAATCTTCGGATGTTTGTTACTTGTAAGAAACATATCTACGGAAGAGCAAAGTGTTCATCCGTAGATGTTTCTTACACTTAGTCAATTTCAGAAATTGACCAAGAATAATGTTTGTACCTACAAACATACATAAATCAACACACACGTATATATATGGGTTAACCTATACATTTAACGCATACACAATTCATTATAGATATTAATTCAAGTACTAAGCCTATACAAAATAGACTAGATCTACTGATCCTAGACCTAACAGTATCTTTAAAAGAACAAATGGCGGTAGTTTTGAGATATGTAGATAAACTTGGGGTTGTTAGAGAAAGTTTTATTGGAATTGCTCATGTGAAAGATACAACTTCTTCTACTCTTAAAGAAGCCATTCTTTCTTTGTTACCAAATAACCAGCTGAGTATTGATCAAGTAAGTATTAAATTTTATACTTTCTAGTTTCTGCAATTAAACTTTAATATAATTAATTATTATTTTGCAATTGTTTATTTTTAAAACAGGTTAGGGGTCAAGGTTATGATGGTTCAAGCAATATGCGAGGAGAGTTTAATGGCTTAAAAGCAATGATTATTAAAGATAATCCATCGGCACATTACATACGTTGCTTTGCTCATCAACTACAACTAGTGATCGAAAAAGCATGAAGGTGTTAAAGAGTTTTATGATTATCTTAACATGCTTGTTAATACGGTTTTTGCTTCTTACAAACAAAAGATATGTTACGGGAGACAAAAAGAAAGAGTGTGGAGGAAGGAATTCTTTCAGGTGAAATTAAGACCGGAAAAGGATTAAATCAAGAGAGTTCCATAATACGAGCCGGAGATACAAGATGGGGTTCTCATCATGCAACAATCATAAGTGTGCTTAAATTATTTCTGGAAGTTGTTGACGTGCTTCGTTATGTTAAAAAAGAAGGAGACAACACTCAACAATGAACTAGTGCAAAAGGTATTTTATTGTATTTTAAAAAACTTGAGTTTGTTTTTTATGCACACTTGATGGAACATATTTTGGGACAAACAAATGTTTTATTCAAACATCTTTAAAAAAAGTCAAGATTTATTAGAAGCGAGTAAGTTGATAAATGGAATAAAGCAAGCGTTGAATGATTTAAGACAAAAAGGATTTGATGCTATGTTGGAAAAAGTGATTTGTTTTTGTGAAAAATTATATTAAGGTGTTGGAACGATGGAAAGTTATGGTAACCCAAGAAATCGAAAGAATATCATTACTAATCGATATCATTTTGAGGTTGAGATTTTTAATACGGTTTTGGATATGCAAATTCAAGAATTGGGAAATCGGTTTAATAAGGTATAAACTACATTGGTAGAAAATATGTCGGGTTTAAATCCTTGTAATGGATTTTTAAAGTTTGACATATCTAAGAAGTGGCTTTTTCTGAGATGTATCCGGTTGATTTTAATATAAATGAAAGAGGATGTATTTTGGGTGAGCTTAAAATGTTTTATCACTCGGTAAAAAAAATGATAGATTTACAAACTTGAATGGAATGTGTCATCTTGCTTGGCTAATGGTGGAAACCGGAAAAAATCTATCTTTTCCTTTGTTTTATCGGATATTGAAGTTAGCATTGATTTTACCAGTTGCAACAACGGTTGAAAGATGTTTTTCTAAACTAAAGCTTATCAAGATGGATTTACGGAATCAAATGGGGGAGGAATATTTGAACAATGCTCTAGTATGTGCGGTTGAAAGGGAAACGTTTGATGAAGTGACAAATGAGGATGTAATGCTTCGTTTTCAAGCTATGAAAAACCGAAGAGGTGAATTCTGAGATCAATTACGTATTTCATTAACTTTTTTTATTACCGTGTTTTTTATTTATTTATATTAATGTACGGTAAAAAACTATAAATTACATTACCCCTGAAATATATTTCTAGATCCGCCACTGAACTAACAGAATTCAAATTTCAATTCCACTAATTCTTTCGAATTCCTACATACCAAACGCACCATAAGACGACCATATGTCGAGGATGAAGTATTGTTACAGTAATTTTGACAAGTTTATTCACAAAATATCATATTTTAAAAGAAACACCATATATTACATTTATTAAAAGCATAAAAATGAATACCAACAATGGTATCAATAGTACTGATACTATGACACATGATGTATTATTGTGAACACAACTCGTCTATTTTTAATGGGTGCAATAGCATTGTTAAAGGACAAACTAACAAAAATATAGCCGTAATATATACAAACTACAAACAAAACAACAAAGTTTTGAGCCACCCGTTCCAAATCAAGATACAATTATGATTTCTATTTATGAACCATAGAAAGGAATACCGCATGGTATCAACAAATGCAAAAACATTCCGCTTTATATTCTGCCAAATATGATATCATTTTAAAGCTTTCAGATAAGCCACCAACCCACATAAAACACAACCTTAATAAACTTTTTCTTTAACAAAAACTATCTGATTTGATGGGAGCCAAATATCCAACCATGTAGCAGTCTTGGAGACTTGGATCATAATATCAGCATTTGATTTCAATGGCGAAGGGATGCATAACTCGTCCTGTTACGAAACGAGTACTTGGTATGATGTAACCGAAAAAATAAAGTTGTTTTTCACATCAATCGAAAACCATAAAATGAATATTGGTCCATTATAGTAACAACAAACATGATCCATGTTTTTTTGAAAGTTAACATTTAAAGGATTGATTATGTAACTTAACTAAGGCACTATTTCTGTAATTTACTTAAATATTATGTGTTATTATGTGTGTATATAAATCTAAATTCTAATCCCCCACTTAGATGCAAACACACCCACCTACCACCATCGTCTTCACCAGCGGCGACAACAACCAGAGCCGGTCGCCACCAGAGCCGGTCGCCACCACCGCATGCCGCCACCAACGCATGCCGCCACCAACGCATGCCGCCACCAACGCATGCCGCCACCAACGCAGGCCGCCACCAACGCAGGTCACCCCCATCGCCGGCCGCCATAAACGTCAGCCCCCACCCAACATTCACCTCTAGAACATCATCTCACCATCACCACTGGCAACCCCCACCACCACTAGCCGCCACCATCATCACTGCCACCTAAACATCATCTCACCACCACCACCGCTAACCCCCAACACCGCGACCCCACCATCCACCGGCCGCCGCCACCACCATCACTACCGCCTAACCCGACCGATGACTCCCACCACCACCGACCATTCAATTAGCGTTCAGACGATGGTCACACGTAGGTGTTTGAGATTCAGTGTTGTCTTAGATCTAGGTTTGGGTTCAAATGTTGTAACCATTCAATTAGGGTTCAGATCTAGGTTTGGGTTCAAATGTTGTAACCATTCAATTAGGGTTCAGATCTAGGTTTGGGTGCTTGTGGGTGTTGGGTGGTGGTTGGTAGGTAGGAAATGGTGGTAATGGTGGTATTCGTAGGTGTTTGGTGGATGTTGGTGGGTAGGAGGGTTAGGTGGTGACCGGTGGGTAAGAGGGTTGGTGATTGAAGGTGGGTAAACGGTGGTGATGGTGGCTGGTGGTGATGGTGGCTGGTGGTGATGGTGGTTGACTGGGATATATGGTGGTGATGGTGAGTTGATGATGCTAATGGGGGAAGGGTTGTGTATTTTAGTATCATAGTAATTACATAAATAGTCCCTGATAAAAAAGAAATATATAATTGTAGAAATAATTTTGGGTACTTTAGTAATTTCATTTAAATTTAACAGAAAACTTAACGTCCGTTAATCTTAATACCCATTTTTGTTACAAAATAAAAAATATAATACCTCAACCTATTACAAAAAAACTTTAGTACCCGGACATTTTACTTTGAATAAACTATAAGGACTATTTATGTAATTAACTCTGTATTTTATAAATGATGAAACTAAAAATATTAAACACCTTATTTTTAAAATATATATGATAATATCATGCTATAACAATCATCGTGCAAATGTTACAAGTAGCCATCAACTTAAGGATTTGATCGACACGTCACATAGAGGTAAAGAATAAAGAAAATTACACAAATGGTCAATTGACCAAACCACTTTACGTGAGTAACCTTTCATAAAAGATTTACCAAACTAACCATAATATCGCCATTTGGAGATACATTCCGTATCATATCGCTCGTTTTTATTTAATTTCTTAATCTTGCTGAGCATATTTTCATTGAGCGATACATATTGCCATCGGTATCGTCGGACCATTATTTCATCACTTACTTTTGAAATTTACAAAATAAAATCATTTAATATTAGTTTAAAGATTAATTATTAAAATATAATTAAACAGAGAAAAACAAAATATCAGTATTTATAATATTATTGAATTTCATGTATATATTAAATTTTAAAATAAAAAATCAATATATATATAGAGAGAAGGGTTCAAATAAGAACCATATTTTTTTGTGAGAATTTTATGAACCAATCTCAGCCATTCATTTTTTATCACATGCAAATCACATGTCATTTCCCTCATTTTTTTTTAAATGTTCGTAACTTTTTTTCACGACACCATTTTTTTTTAATTCACCATAAAATTCAGTATTTTTTTATCTTTCCAACGCCTACCATATTGATATACTTTTCTAAAAAATCGTACATCCGTCGTTTACATATGTGTAAATCTAGTTATACACATGTAGTACTTGATTTACACATGTGTAAAACGAATTTGGTTAAAAAAACAAAATTTTTTTTTATTTTTTATAATTTTTTTTATATTTTTTTATGAAAGAGGGAAAGTATATGTTATTGGATTTACACATCCGTTGTTTATGTTATTTTTTGATTTATAATTTTTTTAATATGTTTTTGTTAATTATAATTTTGACATTGAGAACTAGTGGTTAAGATTGGTTTTTAGAATTCTCATAAAAAACTAGTTTATGAATGATAAAATATGTTTTTGTTATTTTTATATACGTATACATACATATATACACACATACATATATATATACATATATATATTATGAATGATAAAATATTTTATAAACATAACTTAAAATATAGACACTACAATAAAACAAATACTTAAGTTTTATATTCTCAATGCTCTAAAAAACCACATTTTAAATTTACATGGGTGTTAAATGTTAAAGAATAAAAAATCACATCTAAAAAAACACATTGTAAAATCAAAATCTAAAAATCATATTTAAAAATAACATTCTATATTTACATTAGTTATTGGAAAATAACATTAAAAACATAAGTGTATAATTTATTTTTTCTCAAACTTTGAGAAAAGAATCATATTTAACTAAACTGATAAAGTTTTAGTAAGGTTGTATACAAACTATTTCGTAACGAACTCAATCGCCTTCGAAAGCTTTATGTTACAACGGATATACCAAGCAACCGGTGATAGTTTTCAAATTAATTTTATTATTAAAGTAAATAATTTTTTTCGAAATCAAACTCACGCCTATATAGTTTGCAAGTCAGTTTTACGTTTTAAGTTAATTTTGTTAATTTTTTTGAACGGCCAACGAATAAATTTTTAAGCCCGGTCACCTAGGTAAATCCATTGGCGAAAGACCACTCATGCCCGCGAACACAGACAGTGCCGGTGACCAGACTCGCCCACAATTCTAAGAGAAACCCACCACCTAAAGGTCCACTGTGGTAAAACACTTGGCTCACTAAGAACATATTGCACCTAGTGAGACTCCAACCTATGACCTTCACTTTGTAAAATCATAAGATGCATCATCGTAAACCAGTTGATGTAGGACTCATTGACAATTTTATTAATTAAAAGAAAAATGTTTTCAAAGTGATAATATATTTTATTGTTTGTTTGAATTAGTGGTGACATCATGATTCAGCCGCCAACCTAGCAGCCTCCATACCATGCTGGTCATCTCTCTTTTTACACCCATCCGCAATACCACCTAAGCAGTGATATCAAATTTAGTGGGTATCGCCGGTGGCGAGATATGTGTTTCTTTTTTCAAAAGTTGGTGATACATTGACGATACCTCATGCATTGATATCGTAGGTTAATAAAACCGGCGATACCATATGCATCGGTATCGTCGATTGAAGATATTAGAACACATGGTAAATTCTTATTCGTTAGATATTTTGGAAATATGTAAAATCAATGGCTATTATTGAAAACCAATTTGATCAAATGGTTATTCCGGTAAATTTCCACTTTGCACTATGTGGGTCGTGCGCAACGTCCTTGATAAAACTTTCAATTGATTATAAACAAGATATTAATATAATAAAATTTATTAATTATAAAATGATATTTTAAAATATGATATGACTTAAATTATATATGAGAAATAAATACAAGTAATAAAACAGTTATATCAACATTTTGTTTTTAAAACAAACCGTATAAAAATGCCATTTTTATAAATTTTTTTATTATAACTCTCAAATTTAATTATTTTTGCATTTAAAAAGTTGACTTTTAAGAATACTAACTTTAACATATTTCATATTTAAAAAAAAGTTTTATGCTTTAGAAAAAAAATTTATTTTATAAGATATTTATTTATTTATAAATAACATGAATAAATAGATTTTTTAATTTAAATTTTTTTTAAATAATATTATTAGTAATTAAGTTAATTATTTAATAATAGAGATATGCGAGAAAATTTTGATGAGGTTGATTGTGATATTGACACGTATCATTCCAATATATTATTTTATTAAAATAGAAAGATTTAGATTAAGTTTTTAGGAAAATCATCAAAATGCTCAATGTAACCTCTGTTTTATCAAAATGCCAATTTAGTTAGACGTTTCTCAAATGGACATGTTAATAATTGCACACCATATTAGGAATTGAGGGGGTTACCCTTTGACAGGTAGCTACATGACCGGCTTTGAATTTCACGTAATCTCAAGCTTGACCTACATTTATATCTAATGACAGTCTAAAACATACACGACTACGACTATAAAACAATTGGTTCCTTAAAACATAGTTGTTCCAAGATACGACTCGACTTTAACCATAACTTTCCTTTACTCTAAACCATAGTCGGTGGCTCCTCACCCAAGCTTTGAAACTGAAAAGTCTAATTAATATCCAACTCAAATGCCAACTACCTATGACACACCATCAAAACGACAAACTAGAAAATGACATTTGTACCCAAACGACTAATGCATAGCGGCGATTCAGTTTTGACTAAACGTTTAGCCTATTTTTTTGAAATAAAGAGTTCAGATATTCCCACATACGTATCAAATTAATTATTTAAAACTATATATTGTAATTATATATTCATGATCAGTTATTTTTACACAACCACCAAACTCACATATATCACTCCCAAACTCAAATGACCGTGCTGTGAATAACTCAAACGGCCCAAACACTCGAACAATTTTTTACTGAATAATTAAACGACCATTTAAAAAGCAGAAGCTCAGATAAATTCTTAACTTTGTGAGATTAGAATTTAAAGCATTCACAACCTACTCTTCATCTCCATCTGTATAACTACGCTAAAAATTACTAGTTTTTTTTTCTTCTTTTAAAAAAAATATATTTTTATTATTACATTTTATCTCTCCTTTACTCGTAACCACTCTCAACAAATATAAAATAAAATTAATAAAAATAAACAATATTTTATCAAATATAGAAAAATAATATATTTTCTATCATCCAGTTAGTACCGATATAAAAGAAAGAAATAATTAAATAAAAGAAACAAAGACCAAAAACCGGTGTGAGAAACAAAACCACTGAAGAAAAGCAATGAATACCAGAAACCACTGGCCACACAGTTCACTTTCTTCACGACACCTGTATAGTGTATACTATACATCACCACTATAATATCCCCATTCAATCAAACACACACACACACACACTATTCATTTACTGATCTAAACACATATATCACCGACGAATCATGAGCCACAGATCGACGACAACGAACGAACGTAAGATACTGGTGGCTGTTGACGAAGGAGAAGAGAGCAGTTACGCCCTGTCGTGGTGCCTCAAAAACGTCGTCACCGACAAATCGAAAGACACCGTCGTCCTCCTCTATGTCAAACCACCGCATGTCGTATACACATCTCTCGACGGCACAGGTACAATACAATACAAACCATGTTCCTAACACTAATTTCAACATATATTTAATTTCGTCGTATGTTTTAACTTTTATGTTCGCTGCTAGAAAACTGAATAATTGCTAACGAAATATATGGTTTTGTTATGTTTACTGTTAGAGAACTAGACAATTGTTATAAATATTTATGAGTGTCTTGTTATGTTTACTGCTAGAAAACTGAGCAAATGCATGCTATCAAAATTATGGTTGTTTTGTTTTGTTTAGTACTAGAAAACTATATAATTGCTACCATAAATTATGACCGAGAAACCAGTGCTGTGCCCACCGTAAATAAAAAGATCATAGCAACCACTTGAGATCTGGGGCCGTGACGCACATATTAGGCGCGGGCGAAATTAATTTTTTTTAAGGGACGAATTCGAGTTTTATATAAAAGTTTACATTAATGGGTCAAAATATTACACTGCCGGACTAAAGTTTAACACTACCGACTAAAGTTTAACACTACCGACTAAAGTTTAACACTACCGACTAAAGTTTAACACTACCGACTAAAGTTTAACACTACCGACTAAAGTTTAACACTACCGACTAAAGTTTAACACTACCGACAGAGAAGAAAAGAGACCCCCAGGTCCCAACTATGCTCCGCCAATGATGTGGTGGCAAAATGGTCAATTTCGTTTTACAACCGAAAGGACAATCGCAGTCGTGGGCGGAGCTTTGTTGGGGGCGGGTTTTTTTTTTTGTTTAGTGGTGGAAAATTATATGTATTTCGGCAAAAAAAATTGTGCGTATTGAGTCTAGAGCTCCTGATTTGATTCTTGTGACTTTCACCCCCCTGTTGATTTACTCAAGCCCTGCCACTGGTCGCAGCCAATTTGTTTAGGACCAAAAGATGGTTTGCAAACGCCCTGTTATCTGGTAGTGGTGTCTGTTGATCACTTTCATTAAAGCAAATTAACAAACATATTGTTTTGATCAGGATACTTGTTTTCTCAAGATATAATCGCGACAATGGACAAGTACAGGAACGATGTAGCTGTAAGTGTGATGGAGAAAGCCAAGAAGCTCTGCAAAGACTTCGAAGGCGTGAAGGTGGAGACGCGGGTTGAGGTTGGTGATCCACGCGATGTGATTTGCGATGTGGCAGAGAAGATGGGTGTTGACATGGTGGTGTTGGGCAGCCATGGCTACGGTTTGATCAAGAGGTAAACTTTTTTAAGAGTTCATATTTTTGTGCATGATCATATATTTGTTTTAGCATCGGGGTTCTGTAATGGTGTAATTTTTGAGGTTTTCGATCAGGGCGTTTCTTGGGAGTGTGAGCAATCACTGTGCGCAAAACAGCAAGTGTCCGGTGTTGATAGTGAAGAAGCCCAAGAACTGCGTTGCCGCAACTTCGACGTCTTGAAGTTGAAGATGATGTTCATCTACTTTGATCGTTTCTGGTTTAGTTAATTGTTGATGTTAGTGATGAACTACTTGTTTTTGGTTTTTTGATCAAAGGTTGTATGGTTGATAGTGATGATATTAGCGGTTTATACTTTTGGGTTTTAACTTTTAAGAACAATATTGTTTGGTTCATTTCAAGTTTTCCACATGATGGTAAGATTTATTAGATCAAATTGTTTATACATTTATTAGATAAAAATCAAAGAAAATATAGTGTAGCGGTGCAAAGTGTGTAGAAAATATGTTACACGAAGATGGTTGAGGGTTAAATTTATATAATATGATGGTTGAAGTCAGGATTTATGGTTGCTGGATTTATGGTTGCTGGATTTATGGTTGCTGGATTTATGGTTGGGGGCTAGTAGAAAAGTTACAGATCCTTATATTATAAAAAAATTATATTACAACAATAATTGTTTTATCAATAAACAGAAGATTGTAGCAAAATAATATAATTAATATTTAAACAAATCATAAGACTCTTCTAGTGTTTTCTAAATGAATTTAAATTGGATAAATAATAGTGAACTAAACTATTAAAATATTAATAGGTCCTAAGGTCAAAATAATCAAATGTTATTGGGTTTGTTAGTTAGTTCGTTAATAACCTATAGTTGTTTCAATATATATATATATACACACGTACATATATAATATAAATTTTTTAAAGAATTTCGGGCCCCTAAGGAGGTTGGACTCTGGACGGTAACTCACCCCGTCCCCTTTCATGGCTGGCCAATTATAGATTTTTCATGGCCGGCCAGTTATAGATTTTTAAGTAGGATTAGATGGTGATCAAAGTGAAAATCATCAGTTGCATTAGAGAGGTGGTATGCTAAAGTTTTGCTGTTATATAAAAATTATTAAATTATTTGATGAAAAGAAAAAGACAATGTTGAATTGGGAAGAAAGGGGTTAAAATTAAATGCAAAATTAGGGGAATTGCGATTTTAAGTAAACAAGTTAATCTACAGTCCTTGTACTTTCTTTTGAATCATTATTTCACTGCTATAATGTTGTGATAGAAGGGAATCTGATAAATTTAAAATATGGGGTGAAAAGACTCACAAACCAATACAAACGACACGTCTGTTTGTCGTGCCTTGTAGCAAACAAGAGTGGGGCCAAACTAATAACAAGTTGTGCTTAGAAATTGACAAGTTTACGTAGCATTAACTGGGTAATAGAAGCACATGATGAGTTGTGTATATAACCTTTATTTTAACGATTCTCTAGTCGGATCGGTTTTACAACTGGAACTATATTATGTCATAAATAATAGAAAAATCAGAGTTATATGCCTATGTATACATGTATATTAATTAAAACATAACTAGGAGTGTTTCGTTCGCGCTTTACGTGAGGAACTCTACAATGAGGTATGAGACAGTGCTCTCTCCGGCGAGGTTTGAACTTCGCGTGGTGGGAAGGCCTTCCCAATTCGCATCTTCCCGTCCAGCAAAGAAAGTGAAGGGGAGCGGACAGTGAGTTGGAGGACGCTACAGAACCGCGTGATTGATCCATCTACGCTATTCCCTAATTGAAGAAAGTTGTAGAGATATTGGTTCGAATCCAATTCATGATTCCGGTTAGAAATATTCTATTTGTTCAAAATCTTTCCCTGACTTGATTGATGCAACTTGAATATCACTTCAAGTTATGCTCAAGTCCAGGTTTGACTCATAAACTATTTAAAGCATGAACCTCAAAAATAGAAAGCTCTATATTATATATATAGAGATCCAATTCATGGGGGGTTTGCCGCACCCAATGAAATTTTATTTTTCTATGTATATATAGGATCTAGACTCAACTGATCTCAAAAAATTTGGGCGCCAACTCCCATAAAATTTTTACCAAAACCCAAAAAAAACTAATTGAAGATTAAAATTATACAAACATAAACTTGTTGTAAATTTGTTAAGTATTTATACAATTAATCTCATTACTCATTTAATTCTTACAGACTCAATTATCCAACAATTAATAAACAATCTATCTCAATTTACAAAATTGGAATATTAGCAGCAATTGAAGAAACAATTAGTTCGATCACTTATGTGCTTCTAAACAATTGATCGATGTAATTAATCCATGCCCTCAACTGCATGATTTTCACTAGAATCCTTGATGTCAGGACTCCGATCGTCGACTGCTCTTTGTCCATAGCTACATGTCCCTCTCTTAAACTTGATTCTAAATAACCTAAAATTTTCAATTTAGGTATTTGTTTTTTTTAATATTCTTCAAATTTTATTCTATTATTTGATTATTGCTAGATTATTTGTTTGATAGTTTGAATGCCAGGTTGAAACTTGTTGGTTGAATATCTTGTAAACTGTTTCTTGATTTTTTTAATATTTTATATTACTTTAGAATTCTTCTTTACATAACGTAATCAGATTGATGATAAGAATTTAAACAAAAATAATATTTGTTATATTGAAAAATACTAGTAAAAAGCAATTGTAGATATAATGCATTTCTATTATCTATTTCTAAAGTTGAACAACATACTTTTATTGTACATTCAAACTTTAATGAAATTATAATGAATTTTTTTTTTTGATGAGCAAACCTCAAAATTAACCACTATGTTTAGTCAAATTACATCAAAATAGAACGTAGACGGGCAACAAGCTGCGCCGCCACCCCTTTTTGAATAGCAAATCCTAACCTTCCAAAAACAATCCTTGCCTCCCCGGGGTTGAGCAATGGTTGTCTATCACCCGTTGGACCCTGGTCAAAAAGTTGATAGCTTCTGGCGCTAGAGAGCCAAATGACCTGACCCAACTGATTTTATGAAACTGATTTAAACCGAACCAAACAAAAAACATGTAATGTATGTAGCAATTGACAATTGCCTCTAAAAACTTCCGACCCCATGTAAAAGTTTTCGAGCCCACCACTACTCTTAATTCTCCAGGGAGCTCTTCATTAAATATCATAAACTCCTTTGAGTTATTTAAAAGTTTCGTTAGGTAAGAAAAGCAAATAAGTTCATGTCACATATTGGTTTTCTGATGAGAATTAATGTTATAAATTGAAAGTTGGGAAACACTAGCGGATTGAAATTATTTGAATTCACACAAAATTTTCAACCGGATAAAACTCAATTCAAAAACAAATATGATAAGTGCATGAGAATTCATGAACAGAAAAAACAAAAATAACCATAAATTGATTCAAAATTCTGTTAGGTGCAGTTTTCATGTAGAAAATTTACACATTTTACCCCTCTAATTTCATATGTGAAATTTCAAAAAAAATCAACTTATAGGGCATTTTTTATAAAGCAATGTTTACTAAAAATAAAAAATTTTCGTGCTGACCTGACAGTTCAACCTCAGCCAGGGGCTCTGCCCCTTGGACCCCACTCCCGGGGACGCTGCCTTTGAACCCCCGCCAAGGAGGCGTTGCCCCCTTGAAACCCCCATTGCTTAGGCCTCGCCCCTAAGAAAGTTTTCAATTTCAAAGCTCATAATACATTCAAACAAACGTGTACTCCACACATCTTGAACTTATTTGATGGATATTATAATCACATTGGTCAATGTCAATTCAATTACACTAAAATATCTTACATTCCTCTCCAATTTTACTCTCCCATTTTAGTGTTTTAAAAAGTAAAATATTTTTAAACCAAAAATAAGTAATGATTGAAATTATAATAAAGAAAAACAAAAAAATATATTTTTAAACGGTTTATTTTGTAACAAAATATTTAATTTGCTTTTTGAAAAAAACAAATAAAGTTTAAAAATGAAATTTCAAAAAGTTATACCATTATTTTATTACTTATACTCGTTACTCATATGTAATTTCAATCATATCTAATTTTAAAATATTATTTTATATTTAATAAAATTTTATTTATTTATAACATATAATACACAAGTTTACTAAAAACTAATACCTAATATAGTCTTCTACTTCTACCGTCCATTTGCTTCTGTTTTTAACTATAGGGCAATATAAAAATAAGATTAAGATCATTTAATAACTAGTAAATACTAGTCCTATGTCCCCGCGTTGTCGGGGCGTAAAAACATACAAAAAACAGTAATGGTACACCACCGTCAGTAACTACCAACATAGAAATAACTTGTATTAAAAAAATGAAACACATAAAACTAAACGAAAAATAGACGTAACAATGTTGAACCACACAGGTGAACCGCATAAAAATGAAAAAAGCGAACGAAAAGTGGACGTAAAAAACTAAACCATGAAGTTGAAACGTAAAACATATAAAATAATAAGTAAACTATCTAGGACCACCGAGTAGCAATGGAGCCGTTAAACATGAAAAAATAAGCGTAAAATCATTGAACCACTCATGTTAGACCAAAAGAACCAATGAGCCAGATCAGAAAAACCTTTAAGTCCCACAAGACATCACAACAACTGCTGAAGACTTGATCAGCTGTTTGACAAAGTCTGAAGATCAACAGCTGAAGACCAAAGTCTGAAGACCAACAGCTGAAGACTAAAGTACTGAAGACTTCAACAGCTGAAGACTAAAGTACTGAAGATCAACAGCTGAAGTACAAAGACTGAAGACATCAGCTGAAGACATCAGCTGATGACAACAACTGAAGTTCAAGAAGTCCAAGTACTGAAGCCTTCAGAGTTTGTCACAACAGCTGAAGAAGCATTCTTCAGTTGTTGTGATGGTTTCCTTTCAGTAGTTTCTTTCTATTTCAGTACTTGTAAAACGACTGAAGAGCATGTTCTTCAGTCGTTGTTTCAGTAGTTTCTTTTCAGTAGTTGTAGTGATAATTAATACTTGGTATTTTTATAAGAAGATGTCAGCTGTTTGACATCTTCAGTATTTGTGTTAACTTTCAGTAGTTGTGTTAACTTTCAGTAGTTAAATAACAGTTAGATGTCACTGTCAAGTGACATCAGCTGACGTCAGCTTCCCTTATAAAAAGAAAGATGACCTAATTGTAACGATGCGCGAAATCCAGCCGAAGCGTGTATTGAATGAATATATTCCTTTTGGCAGAAATTCTCTCTCTATAACAACACTGTTTCATTGATAAATTTCGTGTGTTCTTGTTTAAATTTGTTAATTCGTGGGCTCATTCCGCTGCAAATCCAATCTAATTGATCAAACTAGATGCTGAGATCCTAACAAATAGTATCAGAGCAGGTTAATCATTGATCGATTTAACAATTGATCATTGAAACTGTTCTTTTGCTATCTACGTTTGATCGAATTAGCAAATTTGCAAGAATCGGTTATAGAGATTGAGTTTCTGTTGCTTCTGGCCATTTTGTTTGAGGTTCTAAGTGGTTTTGAGCTAGATTTACTTTGTTTACCTTGAATTTGTCTGAATTCTGAAAATGACTACTCCTTCTAATGACCCTCACAATACTGGTTCCTCAACCAAGCCTCCGATGTTGGTTCGGACTGAGTATAACATATGGCAACGAAGAATGCTCCATCACCTGTCTGTTAACAGTTCGGGTTATTGGACATCTGTGGTACATGGTCCACATAAGCCTATGGTGAATAATCCGAAAACCAACCAAATGGTTCCGAAGAAGAAAGAACAATACTCTGATGAGGATCGAAAACTATTTGAGATTGATGCTAAAGCTCATGAAATTCTGGCATGGCACTGCCTAATGAAATCTATTCTAGGCTTATGCATCATGAAACTGCTCATGACCTCTGGAAGGCACTGAAAGAACAATTTGGTGGTACTGATGAGGTCATAGCAAACAATAGGGAAATACTTGCCCAAAAATATGAGACATTTGCTCATAGGAAGGGTGAGACTCTGACTCAACAGTTTGAGCGTTTTTCATGTTTGATCTCTGAGCTGAAAATGGTCAAACATGAATACACTAATAGCCAGATGAACCACAGATTCCTCAGATCACTGCCTAAGAGATGGGACATATATACAATTGTCCTACGCTCTAATGCAAATCTGGATAGCCTATCTCTCACCCAACTTCATGGGAAACTGCTTACATGTGAAAGAGAGATAGAGCAGAAAAGGAAACTGGCATCATCAGGAAAGCTCACTGAAGATTTTGTACCAGGAAACACTGCCTGGTCGGTCATGAGTCAGAATATGTTGCATCAGAAAGTAATTATGATGTGCATATAGATTTCTCTTCAAACAGTTTTGATCATGCATTTGTGAGTGTTGATAGTCAGTAGGCTGTAATAGTGACAATTTGTGCTTCATTATGGATGATTTGAAAGGTATAGCTGATGATGACTTAGAAGAGATGGATATTCTGAGCCAAATGGCCTTGATTAATATCAAATCTCAGAAGTTCTACAAGAGAACTGGTAGGAAATCCCTGGACTCTCTGGCAAAACCAAAGTTGGTTTTGACAAGAGTAAGTTGAGGTGTCACAACTGCCACAGGCTGGGCACTTTGCAAGAGAGTGTAGATCATCTGGATCTAACTCCTCTCCACTTTTGTGACTTTTCTAAGTAATATTCAATAAAACAGAGGGCAACATCCTGCTAGTTCTGGTCATCAATCACAACCTCTATCTCCTGCATATTTTGTCCCTCAGGGTCCAATGCCATATCAATATCCCTGCTATTACATGCCACAAACCAGTCAAGTTCAAGTACCCATTGCTCAACAACCAGCTGCTCTTCCTGAGCCTCAACCTTCCCAATCTCATCAACAATCTCAACCTCAACAACACAGCTTTTTCACCCCAGGAGTTGTTGACTGGAGCAGTTTACCAGATGATTTGTCTGGTCATGAACAACTGTTTTCTGGTGCTGGTCAACATAGTGGTGACAATCCTTTTGGAAACCTTGCTCTTATGGCCCTGGAGTCTGCTGATATCTCATCCTCTAATGCCTCCACACCACAGGTATCACAGGTATCCTCTGAGGCCAAAGCCAAGCTATGTTCTGAAACATGCATAGCCGCATTTACATCTATTAGAGAAGAAAATGTAGCTTTAATTAACAAGAACATTGAGCTAGAACAAATAATATATCCAAAAGAAAAGCTGAATTTGAGTCTGTGTTTAATGATAAGAACGATGAGATTTACAAACTTAAATGCCAAATCACTGATGATAAGGTTAGGGAAGAGGTACTTCTAGAGAAGTACAGAGACCTCAAAGAAACACTTGCAACTACCCTGGTAGAGTGTGATCGATGGGTACATTCATGCAAGGGTTTTGAAATGCTTCTCAGTAAGCAGTCTGCTTCCAATGTGAAGTTTGGCATTGGTTATAATCACACTGCTCCTCCTACAGATTTTACTCCCAGAGTAGAGGTAGAATCTGATGGAGAAAGCAATAACCAATCCTTTTCATCATGTGATCTACTATCTGATACAGCACCATCAGAGGTTGGAGTCAGCATTAATTCCTCCCAAAACCTATCAGCTGATGTTGATGGTTCAAATGCTGACACTCACATGATCAAAAGGTTGATCACTCCAGGTGGTATTTCACAAAATACTGAAAGTACTAAAGAGCAAGTCATAACACCTGGAGAACAAACCCAAACTACTGCATGTACTAAAGGAAGAAAACTGCCAGTAGAAAGGGTGGGAAAACTACTGAAGAAGATCAAGAAAGCATGTACTGCAAGGAAGAAAACTGCTAGTAGTGGTCGCAAACTGCTGAAGAATAAGTCTTCAGTAGTTTCATCTTCTTCAGCAGATGATCAACTTAAGATGAAGAAAAAGCCATGTGAAAATGTGGCTTATTCAATCATCTTACTGATGATTGCTGGTATAAAAAGGGCTCCAAACTCAAACACAATGAGAACATTAAAAAGAAAATGGATAAAATGAAAACTGAGTTTGAAACCAAGTTTGTACCAGCAACATCAAAACCTGTAACCCCAAAATCCAAAAAGAAATCCAAAAAGGAAGGGGTTAATCAGGCAACAGCTGAGGTTGCTCAAAGGGAGATGGTACAACACAGGAATCCATCAATCTCAAGCACTAATGTGTCTGATAAGCTGAAGGCTTTATCACAGAATCAGACACAACTTGTTATGATGGTTCAACATCTATTGGGGAGAGTCAACCAATTAGATGCTCCTGTGTTGAAACCACAGAGAAGAAAATCCATGCCAAAGGATTCTTCTTCTTCACCATCTCCATCCCCTCAGGCTGTTCTTCATAGCAAATCTGTTAGTTTACCATCTGTTGATATGAACAAACCCAAAACCAAAAAGGTTTGGGTCTCAAAAACTAACTAATTTATTATGATTGCAGGGTTCTTCAGCATGCCACAATAGCATCTGGTATGTGGACAGTGGAGGATCTATGCATATGACAGGGAATAACTCTCTTCTTCATGATTACTCTCAAGGAAAGAAGGGGTTTGTTTCTTTTGGCAATGATGCTAAGGGTTACATCATTGGCAAAGGCTTTGTCTCCAATGGGAAATAAGGTTGATGATGTTAACCATGTGGAGAATCTCAAGTACAATCTCTTGAGTGTCAGTCAAATGTGTGATAAAGGCCATGTTGCTCTTTTCACCAGTCAGAACTGCAGGATTCTGTCATCCAAAGTTCTGAGTTTGATTGATAAGGTGTTGGATGATCAAACTCTCCTGAGGGCCAACAGGACAGGAAGAGTGTATGCCTTAGATCTTTCAAGAAAATAGATCTCAAAGGCCATCCTTGCCTATTTTCCAAGGCTTCTCCTCAAGAATCTATTCTATGGCATAGAAGGCTAGGTCATGTGAATCTTAAAAACTTGAATCAGCTGATACATCATGGTTTAGTAAGGGGATTGCCTATGAAGGAGTTCAGATGTGAAGACAACTGCACTGCTTGTTTGAAAGGAAAACATCACAAAGTCTCATTCCCTCCTATTGAAGAACCTAAGTCCATTGCCTGCTTGCAATTACACACATGGATATCTTTGGTCCTGTGAGAGTAATGAGTATGGCAAAGAAGAAACACTGTCTGGTAATTGTGGATGATTACTCCAGATTTGTATGGACTTTCTTCTTGCATTCAAAGGATGAGGCTGCTCAGACGATTATAAACTTTGTGTTGTATGTTGAGAAGCAGTATTCCCTATCTGTCAAGTGTATCAGAAGTGATAATGGAACAAAATTCAGAAACCATACACTTGATGAGTTTTATCTCTCAAAGGGAATCAAGAGGCAGTTTAGCATCCCAAGGACTCCAGAACAAAATGGAGTAGTAGTAGAGAGAAAGAACAGGACCCTAATTGAAGCTGCAAGGTCCATGTTGGCTGACTCTGGTTTGCCACTGACCTTTTGGGCTGAAGCTGTTAACACAGCTTGCTATGTGCAGAATAGAGCCTTAGTAAATCAGAGGTTGATGAAGACTCCATATGAAGTTCTACATCATTTGGCTCCTCTAATTTCATTTTTCAAGCCTTTGGGTGTCCTTGTTTCATTCTCAACACAAAGGATCAACTCCACAAATTTGATCCTAAGGTGGATGCAAGTATTTTGTTGGGTTTCATCTACTTGCAAGGCATACAGAGTCTTCAACCGCAGAACAAAGATAGTTGAAAAGACTCTGCATGTGAAGTTTAATGAATCTCCAAAGGACAAGATTCCACAAAACCTGTGGAGTTATTTGATTGGACATACTGCAATATGTTCCTTATCAGGCTTCAGCTGTTGCTCCTGTCAACAGTTCTCCACCTGGTGGTATTGATGATGATGATAATATCAATACTCACCTATTCAAGTTTAGTGATCAACTGCCTGAGTCCACTAAACTTGATGTTCCTGGCTTCAGCAGTTCCATCCACAACAAATGCTGATGAGATCTCTGATTACTCTACATCTTTTGATTTGCCATCTCATTCTTGGTTTCAAGAGTCTGCATCACCATCTGCTACTGCTGAAGGTCCTACAAACACTTGCACAGATCTCATTGTTTATCAGAGTTGAAGAATCACCCAATGTCTCAAATCATTGGTGATATCAATGCTGGAGTTTCAACAAGAAGTCAATTGTCCAATTTCTGCTTCTATGCTCTTCATTAGTCAGCTTTTAAGCCCAAAGAACTATCACATTGCTTTAAGGATAATGGATGGGTTGAAGCCATGCAGCTTGAGCTACTTCAGTTCAACAAGCAGCAAGTGTGGGAACTGGTTCCTCTACCCCCAGGTAAGTGTGCAATAGGCACTAAATGGGTGTTTAGAAATAAAACAGATGAAAATGGGCTTATTGTTAAGAACAAGGCCAGACTGGTTGTTCAGGGGTTTGCACAGGAAGAAGGTATTGATTATGATGAAACCTTTGCTCCTATAGCCAGATTGGAGGCAATTAGATTGTTCTTAGCTTATGTTGTATTCCACAATCTTAAAGTTTTTCAAATGGATGTTAAAAGTGCATTTTTATATGGTAAAATAAAAGAAGAGGTTATGTGTGTCAACCACCAGGTTTTGAGGATAATAACATTCAGATTGGGTATACAAGCTTGATAAGGCTCTTTATGGGTTGAAACAAGCTCCTAGAGCCTGGTATGAGACATTATCAAATTTTCTTCTTCAAAATAATTTCACTAGAGGCTCCATAGATAAAACTTTGTCATTAAGAAGGTGGATCAGCATAAGCTACTTGTTTAAATTTATGCTGATGATATTGTTTTTGCATCCTCTGATCCCCAGTTGTGTGATGATTTACCATTTTAGTGCAAAAGAAGTTTGAAATGAGTGCAATGGGAGAATTACAGTTCTTTCTAGGATTGCAAATCAAACAAAAGGCTGATAGGACTTTTATTCATCAGTCTAAATATACAAAAGATCTTTTGAATAAGTTTGATTTACAAAACTGTAAGCCCTATTCTACTCCCATGTGCCACACCACTCAACTGGATGCAGATCAGAAAGGTAAAGCTGTTGATGAAACACTTTACAGATGTATGATTGGGTCCTTGATGTACTTAACAGCTTCTAGACCAGATATCATGTTTGCAACTTGTGTTTGTGCTAGATTTCAGGCTGCTCCTAAAGAGTCTCATTTGATTGCAGTAAGAGGATCTTTAGATATCTGCAAGGTACACAATCTCTAGGTTTATGGTATTCCACTGGACACTCTTGCAAATTAGTTGCTTTTTCTGATAGTGACTATGCAGGGTGTAAGTTAACCAGAAAGTCAACTTATAGTGGATGTCAATTCCTAGGCAACTGTTTGATTTCTTGGCAGAGTAAGAAACAACATCTGTTGCTACATCCACTGCTGAAGCAGAGTACATTGCTGCTGCAAGTTGTACATCTCAGGTACTCTGGCTTAGAACCAACTTTTGGATTATGGCATTACAGAGACTAAGACTCCATTATTAATGGACAGTGCTTCAGCTCTTTGCATTATCAAGAATCTGTCCAGCATTCTAGGACCAAACATATAGAGATCAGACACCATTTTATTAGGGACTGTTTTGAAAAAGGTCTGATTGATCCAAAGTTTGTGCCTAGTGCTGATGAGCTTGCAGACATTTTTACTAAGCCTTTGGATAGTTCAACTTTCCAAAACTAGTGTTAAGGCTTGGTATGCTGCAGCTAGAATAAGTGACAACTACTGATGATCTCAGTAAACAAGTACTGATGATCATTAGTAAACATGTCACAAATAAGTACTGATTCTGTTACAAACTACTGATCTAGTTATAACTACTAATGTTAGTAAAACATATAAGTACTGATGTCCTATGAAAACAACTGAAAACAGCCAAAAAGACTAATGAGTAAGTGTTGAGGACAGTATGAAACAGCTGAAAAGCTAAGAATTGATGAAAACTACTGATGGGAATTTTCTCTTCAGTCGTTTTACAACTATGTTTCATCTTAAAAAACTGAAGCAAAACCGATGTCTTCAGTAGTTTCACAACTACTGATGACTAACACCAAGTCTTCAGTCATTTACAACAACTGATGACAAAACAAATGTCTTCAGTAGTTTCACAACTACTGATGACTAACACCAAGTCTTTAGTTGTTTCCAACATCTGAAGTCAAAACCATGGTTTTCAGTAGTTTTATAACTGCTGATGCCTAAAACCAAGACTTCAGTTGTTTCAACCTTTGAAGGTTAATACCATGTCATCAGTCGTTAAAACACTGATGATTAAAACCAACCCTTCAGTTGTTTTATAACCCATACCCTATAAATACCTAATCCTACAGAGCTTCATTATCTCAAACCTAACGTTCAAAAAACTCGAACCTTCTCTCACATTCATGGCGACCATGCAGCTTAAACCAAGACACAACTGTGTTGCCTACCTTACCAAATCAACCTTCTGGACGAAGTTTGATACTGCCATTGATCTAATGGTCCATTATCCATACAAAACGGCCTTCCTTATCAATCCTACCATTTATGCCGAATCCTTAAATCAGTTCTGGACGAACGTCACCCTTACCACTGGGGAGAATGACACCGAGTCTCTCCAGTCGTTCGTCAACTACCGTAAGGTGGTCATCACTCGGCAATCCTTCGCCAAACCCTACAACTGGATGATGCCACCTTCCCCGCTGGATATTCAAAGGGCACCACTGATCTATCCTTTGCCCAACATGGATACCAGGGTAACCTCAGCGCTTCTACCATCCTAAAGAAGCATTTCCATGACGCGGAACACCTTATTTTTCATATGGTGAATGTCTGCCTAGCCCCTAAGACTTCTTCTTGGGATCAAATGTCAACCAGGTGGCAGCAGGTATTCTTCTCTATCCTTGAGGAACAAAACTTAAATTTTTCTGCAATAATATTTCTTGAACTTAAGGAAATGGCCTCAAAACCTATTGCTAACCGATGGATATTATATCCTCGGTTCATAATGGCCGTTATAGAGAACCAGCTGAAAGCTGAGGGACTTGTTGGCCTTGGAGTCCCTGCCATGGCTGTATTGCCTGAGGTATACTCCAGGCACAACTTAGACCAGTCACTCAACAGGCTGCCAAGCTGCGAAAACCCACGCAGCTGGAACCCACAGCCACCACCTCCAAATCCAAAGTCCCCACCAAACCAAACACAAGAATCCCAAAACGGCTACTCAGGGAAATGAGTCCCCTGAGGATGTCCCTGCAACACAAACGCAGGATATATCTACTGGCCATAACCCCCAGTAGATACAAGTACTCACCCAACCTCAACCGCTCAGGCTTCCTCTCAATAGGAGCCTGCAACAACCATATTTGGGGCACCTATACATCTGGAACCTTCCTCATTGAGGAGGTTGCCATTGAAACGCACCATTCTCCCCGGGTGCATACTGCTTCTACACCATCTCCCACTACAACCGCCCCCAAAGTCTTACCATAATAGTTGCAAAAGTGTTGACTCAGTTGCATTCCTCAACCCCTCCCTAGATACCAATCAACATTGGGATAGCCTCAACAATTGAGGGGGAGGATCAAAATGCTTCTGATAACCCACAGCACATGGGTTACATTGTTCCATCTCCAAGTGTAGAAATGAAGATTAGAACATCTAGTGAGGCTGCCACTTCTCCTGCTTCAGCATATGATCAGGATGCAGTTGGTAACATCCATAAGACCTCACTAGAGGCAACTGCCAATGAAGGACATAGTCCTAAGGCAGAAAGTCCCCAGTACCAAGAACAAGGGGCACATGCTGTACTGATCTACACTCAGAGCATGTACATCCTGATTCTATCAGGAGGTCAGGTGATTCAACAAACACTGATGATGACCTGGGCTTCTTCTATGATGTTTTAGCCCAAAATACCATCCTAGAGAATGAGGTAAGCAGACTCAACGAGCTGATTGCCAAAATGTCTCAGGATCTAAGTCCATCTGCCCCAATACACCAACAGATGGCACCTTCCTCTGAAGGTCTCTATACACAGAGCCACTCCAAAACACTCAGCCACCTGCCTCTACTGTTGGCACTATCTCTCAGGGACAGAACCCCCCTGAGCAAATAGCTACTATCTTTCAAAATTCCTTAACTCTCATCACACCAATTATCACTGATATAGTGATTAAGAACCTTGATGAGAGGCTTCCCTCAGTTATCAAACCTTGCTGGAGGAAGTTGTGAGCAAAAGGCTTTCTAACATCAAACCCTGCAACCAATGCAACCAAAAAGGGGGAGATTCAGTCAGTGAAAGCAAAACAAAAGAGGATTGAAGATGGGAAAGAGAAAGAAAAAGAGATAGAGGTGGAAAATGAGAAGGAGTTGGTGTAGAGACTGAGAAGGAGAAGGAGAAGGAAGCTGAAATGGAGAAAGTGACTGAAAGTACTAAAGACTTTCATGTCACATACAAGAAAAGGAAGAGTGGAAAGAAGGAGAAGGAGTTGGAGAAAATGGTGAAGGAGGCTAATGCCCAACACAGCCGATCAATGGATAACATCATTGATCAGCTGTTTAGGCAAGGTCATGACACTGAAAAACTTGACTCAGAAATTAGAAGAATGGAGATTGAAGAAATCCAAGCAAGATGGGCAAGTTACAGTGTGTTGGAAAGGGAAAGGCTGGAAATCATGATCAGGTTCATAGCTAAGTATCTTGGAAGATCATTGATTGAAATAAGTCATGGTCCAGGGACAGCATCTGGCAATAACCACCAAGATCTGTTCGTCTGAAGTATATACCAAAGGGCTGGTCATTGAAGCCTTGAATGAAGCTGGTGCTGGGAGCAGAACTGAACTGGTCAAACAATCTAAAGCCTCACTTACATCCAAAATGCTAGAACAGCCTGTCAAAATTCCACACCAAAACCACCACAACCACAACCCACTAAACCAATTCCCTTACCCACAAACCAATAGCCGATGATGTACCCCAGAAGAGGAAGAGAAGGGTGCTGAGGCTAGAAGAGGAAGAAGAAGATAATGATGAAGATGAAGACAGGCTGCCAATATCAGCTGTTATACAGTTGCCTAAGGCCATAAGTCATCTCCAACAATTACTCCTGAATCTCAAAGGCAAATTGTGAAAGTGAAGTTAGAAGAAGAAGAGCTTCACAAACAACATGATGAGGAACTGTTGAGAAGAGTCGACAAAGCATACGCTGCCACATCTTCAATCATCAATATGAATAAACATGCTCAGAGATTATACACTCTCAGACATACCTTTCAATATCAAAAAGAGAGAGTGAGGATTTGGCCTGATCCTAGGGTGTCTCATAGGATTCAAAAGAAAAATATTCCACAGAGATACATTGGCCAAGTAAAGAAGATTGTAGATGAAGTGATCTCACTGGCCTTTGTAGTATCACCTTGGGAGATCCTAGATGACTTCAAGAAAGCCTATAAAGCTAAACTGACCCCACAAAAGATGCTGGATAATAAAATGGTGAAAAAGGGGTTAGTGTATAGGAGGCTTGAGGAAGTTAGAAAGAATGAGCTCCAGTTGTTCTTAGAGGGTATTCACCCAGATGATTCGCATATAGAGTCATAACAAAGTGGACTAAAAAATGGGAAGCAGGTCAAATACCTCTCTGAGTATTATGGGCCAGAGTCACTCTTTGAAGGAGAAGCAAAAGAGCTTACCATGGAGGAACAAGTAATCTTCATTGAGGCCTATACAAGGGAGTCTTACAGACTCATAGTTGGGAAGTAGATCATGGATGGGGTAACAGCTCTGTGTCCAGTTCCCCAAGACAGAGTTCCCATCCATCCTTTGCCAACAGATCATTGAGACTTCTTCCCAGGCCTGTGCTTACAAGGGTCACTTCTGAGCTGATCTAGAAGACAAAAAGACCAATCTTTCTGCCATAATAAGTGGGACATCTTCAATAAGCTTAAAGTTTTGGCTGCATTGGTTCAAGGGGAGTTTGTTGGACCAAAAGAACCAATGAGCCAGATCAGAAAAACCTTTAAGTCCCACAAGACATCACAACAACTGCTGAAGACTTGATCAGCTGTTTGACAAAGTCTGAAGATCAACAGCTGAAGACTAAAGTACTGAAGACTTCAACAGCTGAAGACCAAAGTCTGAAGATCAACAGCTGAAGACTAAAGTACTGAAGACTTCAACAGCTGAAGACCAAAGTCTGAAGACCAACAGCTGAAGACTAAAGTACTGAAGACTTAACAGCTGAAGACTAAAGTACTGAAGATCAACAGCTGAAGTACAAAGGCTGAAGACATCAGCTGATGACAACAACTGAAGTTCAAGAAGTCCAAGTATTGAAGCCTTCAGAGTTTGTCAAAACAGCTGAAGAAGCATTCTTCAGTTGTTGTGATGGTTTCCTTTCAGTAGTTTCTTTTCTATTTCAGTACTTGTAAAACGACTGAAGAGCATGTTCTTCAGTCGTTGTTTCAGTAGTTCTTTTCAGTAGTTGTAGTGATAATTAACACTTGGTATTTTTATAAGAAGATGTCAGCTGTTTGACATCTTCAGTAGTTGTGTTAACTTTCAGTAGTTAAATAACAGTTAGATGTCACTGTCAAGTGACATCAGCTGACGTCAGCTTCCCTTATAAAAAGAAAGATGACCTAATTGTAACGATGCACGAAAGCCAGCCGAAGCATGTATTGAATGAATATATTCCTTTTGGCAGAAATTCTCTCTCTATAACAAACACTGTTTCATTGATAAATTTGTGTTTCTTGTTTAAATTTGTTAATTCGTGGGCTCATTCCGCTGCAAATCCAATCTAATTGATCAAACTAGATGCTGAGATCCTAACAACTCATGTATGATACCAACACAGAAATAACTCGAATAAACTGAAAACAAGAAAAATTCAGGGGGGCTGTTAGAGAGCTATACGTTTCATAACCCTATACGACACATATAAGGCTATACGATACGTATAGCAAATTTCGACACTGACTATGAGGAAAAATTCAGGGGTTGTTAGAGAGGTTATACACTTCGTATAGGATTATAAGACCCCCTATATAACGTGTATGAGACTATAAGACCCGTATAGAATTAATTAAAAAAAAACAACAAGAATTAATATCCGATTAAAAATTCAAATCGGTTTTCTCGGTTTGGAACACGAATAAAATTTCTTTCTTTTTTTTAACAACCCTAGCTGGTTTTGTTGTAATCACCTCTTTAACCCTCGTAAATCGCTGAAACGAAGAACCGATTGCTCGACTGATCAAGAATCGTACAACCTTAAACACCTCATACCAAACTCCAAACGTTATACATTTCATCGTTACCCTTGCAAATCTGTAGCATCTCACCTCTTCGATTTCAATTTCAATTTCTCTGAAACCCTAGTTTCCTTTTCCTCTATATCGGTCCGTGGGTTGTGTGAAACTTTCGATTTCAGATTATAAATCTCAGGGCTTTAGAATGGAATCATCATCTTCAGTGATAACTCCGGAAGATGTACTGGAGTCGTTGATGAACGACGGCACTATTGACACCTTGAGATTGAAAATCATCAATCAGCTCAAAGCCAATGTAGGTTTTCACGTTCCTTCTCTTTTGTACTCATGTTTAGTGATCTATATATGTGTATGTTGTATGATGATATTCAAATCGTATTGTGAATGCCTGTTATGTAGAATTCTGGGTAAGGAAACAACTACCAGAGAATTTCTTCATATGAATAAAATGAAAGAACTGTATTTTAAACAATTCCCTTAACTTATGCTCTTAGAGGGTTAGATTCATTTTAGATACCTAAATATACCTGTGTATTACTTACTACTTTCTCCTCCACAATCAAGTGCTACATTTGTATTTTGCAATGTGAACAGGATGAGTTCACAGTTGAGATGGCAATTGTTTTTGGCTGTAGAGAATAGTTATAATTGCATTGAGTTAACGAGGGATCACCGAAAAGAATTGTAAGGCTAAAAACATCAAGCACCTCTGTCTGTTTTGATATAGAAAGAAACTATTAAGATTAGATGTTCTTGATGTTGGGTGTGGAGGCTTCGCAAAGGGCGGGTGGCCCGGGTTCTTGTTTCAGTTTGTTTTAAGCAGCTTGCCTAAATTGATATCCCTTGATCCCAAAGCTGTAAATGCTAATCTAGTGATTATAAATTGATGATGGCAATGTTGTAAAAATCGCTAGGCGCTAGTTAGGGATTAATCGGTATTAATCGGTTTGGAGATTTTATATGTATTTTTTATAAGTTTTAAACATAAATAATTAAAAATAATTAAAAATAGTTCAAATGAAAATAAAAAATAGTTCAAATGTACTTCAAGATCAAATAGTTCAAATACTTCAAAGATCAAATAGTTTAAAATTGAGTAAATGGGTCAGATTTATAAGTTAATGTGGAGGCTGGTCGCAGGTGGAGGTCGACTTTTAGGGGTTGGTCGATTTGTTGTCAATGTCGGCTAGGTTTAGAATCGAGTAACTGGGTCAGAATTATAAGTTAAAAAGCACAAATATTTGCGTTGTTGGACTTTGAGCGCCTAGGAAAATTTCTCTGATTACTACCGATTAGTGTTGATTAGTACCGCCTAGACTGACTACCGATTTTTTGTACCGATTAGCTGAATCGACTATGTAATGGGCCGACTACCAATTAATTGGCCGCCTAGGCTGAATTTTACAACACTGGATGATGGCCTTTGTAATTCCTACTAATATAAACCCTAGTTGCAGCAAGTGGATGCAGATCATCCGATCGAATCACTATAAATCCTTGTGTTCTGTCTTTCTTTTCTGATTGTGTGCACATGAAATAGTGTTTGTGTGCATTCAGACCTAAGACTTGATCATAAACCAATTCTAACTATGATCTATGGTACGAAGATAGTGGTTTTTTGCATTAAACATTTAAGTAATAAAGACTTAGCGTTGTACATTATCACCATTTTATAATCAATAACATTCTGTGTTATATTCTTTACTCCAGCCTTTTTTATATATGATAGGTTGACACTGAGATCTTTCCGCAAAAGTTTCAGTAATTACTCTACTTGGTTCAAATCGAACCAAAACCTACAAAGTGAAAAAGATGAAGTGGCACAAGAAAAAAACAATCAATTTCATCATGTGTTGTTTTTTGAAGGTTAAAATTGAGCTTTTGGTGTGAGCTGTGGCTTAGGGAACCCACATAAGTAACACTGGTGTATTCCAAGGAAAGAAAGGGAATATAGATATTTACTTAGTTTCATAAAGGATAAAAAAAGTTAAAAGAGAGTACTTCGTGTATCTTTCTTATTGAGAATGAAATTAGACCTGGCAAAACAGGTGGGGTAACAGGTCAGAAAAGGTCCGCTCAAGACGGGTCGTTTTAATAAGTGTCATTTTGGTTCGGGTCAAAATGGGGTTTGACAAAAATGAGTACGGGTCGAAAGTGTTGTGTTAAAAGACGATTCCCATTTATATCCAGTCTTCATGGGTTTTGCTGTTAGTGTTAGGTGTTCCATAATCCAGTCTAGCTATGCATTACAACAATTATTCCACACATTAATTAAATCAGCCAAATTCTCAAAAACTGTTTGAATCCTTTAATCATACCCTTACAAGACTGAAGATCAGAAGATCAGAAGATCTGGGAACGAGATTTGGTTTTTGAGTGCCTCGGCCAAGCAGCATCAACCACAAGAGCTTCTGTCGTCTGTAGGTCCTAAGAGGCTGGGCTCTTTACTGGAGATCAACAGACGCTTGGTGAGTATAAGAAAATGGGTGATCAGCGCCTGAAGTCCATGACATCATGCTTTCACCAGGCAATTCACTAACCAAAGAGTGGTCTACTGGTGAAGATAATTGTTGTGTTGCCATGTTCTGATTCGCAAAGAAAGTCGAAGGGCAGATGTGAAAAGAGCAATCGTGAAACTCTAATAAGCTGAGAATAACTTGAAATAGTAGAGATAATGGGTTGGCCAATTCTGACCCGTAACATCTTCTGTTCAGTCCAGTGTGACCAGTGTCTTTCATTTCTGAATTTGAAGTACGCCCAATTAGACCCCTTAGGAATAATTTATAACTCAAAGCAATCCATGGACTTATATTAGAAGTCCAAATGAACCCATTTTTTTAATGTATAGGTTAAAATTGACACGTATATATGGATTTTCCATTGCACTTGTTCAATTATGTGATCTCACTACTGGTTTTTTATTGTATAGGAAGATTTAAAGAGTACCACTATAAAAATGGTAGAGCAGAGTAAGGTTCTTAACACACCAGGGGCAGAGAAACAAACTAAAAGGGAACTCTTTGACGCTCTTCGACAAGAACTCGAGTAAGATATATGAAGTGATTTGAGTTTCTAAAACATAATTCATTTGAAGAATTGATAATTTTTTTTTTCAATATATTATTGATTGGTTTTGATTTAATGCAGAATCCCTGTGCTTGAAAAGGCTTCTAAATCAGTTTGGGAGTTGATTTTAGATGGTGATGGATTAGGGAAAGAAATAAACGAAACAGTTGAAAAAGTGTTTTGTAGGCTAAGTGGTAGAGAACCTCCATTGTTTGCTCCCAATGGTGAATTACAATCCGAGAAAGGAAAAGAGAAAATGGCTGAAAAAGGCAAAGGAAAAGAAAAGGAAAAAGAAATCCAAAATGAAAAGGATAATGTGGACCCTACATCAAAGAAAAGAAGGTTGGACGAGACAAGAATGTGAAAGATTCTGCACAAGAAGTTGCAAACTGATCTACTGATATTCTTCCATTTATCAAATCTAAAATCCCCAGGTAAGTTTTCATGAGTCCAAGATTGAATTTTTTTTACCCAGGTTTTATTCCTATGTAATTAACATCTGTTGGTTTGATAAAAGCAGGGAGCATATATGTACGGTCTTACAGCGACTATAGACAAATCTGGTTGTGACCTTTTGAGATGCTTTAATGGCTGCATATGTCTTGAGCTTAATCGAGTTGTCTTTGACTACTGTTTTGGTATAGAACCACTTTGTGGTTTTAACCAAGAAAGTCAAACCGAGGTAATGTAATTCCTATCAAGATGATTTAAACATATAAGGACTGAATTAGTTTGACAGGCTTAGTTAGATCATCCTAGTTGGTTTTGGTCCATAAATTTTTGAACATGGATGTTTCGGTTTGAGGTTTTTATCAAATTTGGTATTTTAAATTATTCTTGTGGTAGTTTTATTTTATGATTATTTGCCCTATAATTTTTGGTAACAAGTATCCTGCTATTATTTTTATTGTATGTAACGAATAAGAAAAAAATAAAAGGTTCATTGCATGTGTGAAGCTTCATTAATTTATCAAATTCAGGCAATACTATCATTTTATAGATCTACATGTTGGGATAGGAGTGATCGCTAATTTGACCGCCCTTGCTGACGTGGCGCAATATGTTTCATAGTTCCTTTGATTTGTTCATTTTCACTTCAAACACTACTTGTAACATGCATTTTAATGGGAACAACTTGACCAAGAAACAACTTTTGTAATTTGACTGAACTTTCCAGCCACTCGATTTATAAGTTTGTTTGCATTGATCATCAACCAGATGTGTTAAGACATTAAATGCAGCCAATAGTAACCAACAACAGTCTTTACAGTATCATGAACTTGGGGGCCATTAGAAATGGAACCATTCCTTTGAAAATTCATATTATTATTATTAACTTCTGCTCAATCGTCTTCATTGGGGGATGATGGAGTATCTTTAGTTTGTTTAATTGATCCACATCAGGTTGTTGATTGTTATCTTCAACTTCAACAGATGATGAGAGCAGTCTCTTGCTATGTCTACATGTGCCAACCGTGTCTGTTGGCGAATTAACTGGTTTGGATTTTGACAAGATGAATTGTTGAAGCAAACATGAACTATTATTTTTGTCATAGACAACGACACTAGATGGGAAATGCTTAAAAGTGTAAGGCGAGCACCATGTGTCAAACCTATTTATCTGAATGGGTTAAATGGGTTTGCTGGTTTTAAATGATTATAACCAACTAGTGAACGTGTTAAACAAGTTTAAAGATTGTAATAAATGGGTAAATGGATTGGTGGGGACCTTGTTTCATTACATGGATTGATTGGATATATCTATTTCATTAAATGGGTTAAAAATTTAGCTTGAATATGAGTGAACACAACTTGATTATTATACAAGTTAGTTATGGCAAACCAAAATCTTATTGTTTGTATCATGCAAGAATTGTCACCTCTAGGTAGTGTTGTAAAAATCGGAATTAATCGGCGATTAATCGGAAATCAGGGTATCACCTTGTAATTTTGTGCTAATCGATCAATTAATCACCAGGTGGTCACCGAAAGTCAAAAACGGACCTAGGCAGACCCTAGGCGGTTGTAATCGGCCAAAAATATGTGATTCCGGCGAACTTCAAATAATCCGGCCAAAAACTGAAATTCTGGCTTAGACTTGGGAATTCCGGCCAAATATGTGCATTTATATATATATTATTTTTTTTATGAAAAAAGGAGAGTAGGGGAACATTTTTGTGTTTTATTTTTTTATTTTTATGTTATTTTTTGATTTATAATTTTTTTTAAATATGTTTTTGTTAATTATAATTTTATCATTGAGAACTAATAGTTGAAATTGGTTCCTAAAGTTCTCATAAAAAAACTTAGTTCTCATTTGATCCCTTCCCTATATTTTATATATATATATATTTCTCAACTTAGATGAAGAGCTATGATTTACAAGGGGGTTTTTAATAGGATTTTAATAAAAAGAAAAGCAAAAGGGTAAAATTGGAAACAAGTTTTATAAACATAAAGTTGATCGACATATCATTCAAAATTGAAAAACTCCCAAAAAATCACGGGAGAATCGGAGATCGAAGAATCATCAGAAACCGATAAAGTCGTTCGACGAAATCAAATCGCAGGAGGAAGATGACTAAGAATAGAAGATTACCAAGTAAAAATACCGGTGAATCAACGGAGGTAAGCAATCGATTAAGCCTCAAAAACCTAACCCTATTTATGTATTGTGTACATTAAAACGGAATTTTAAGTTAAATTTATGCATTCTATGATGAGTAACATATAATCGAGGGGAAAATGTCATTATAATAGATTTGGAATATATCATAGAAACTGAGCATGAAGAATGATGAAAAGGCATTTGAATGCTGAAACTAATGAAAGGATTTAGGTTTTAGTGGAAACAATTGCGTGTATTGATTACATTGTGTAAGTATTATTACAACAAGCAGTGCATATTGGATTTACATATGTGTATTCATAGAACCTTTATTTTGCTACTTGGGGACTGAAATCTGTTAAATTGATATAGGGTTTAGTGTAAACACTAGGTGCATATTGATTACATATGTGTACATATTAGGAAAACAAGAACTGCTTATTGGATTTACACATGTGTATTCATATAAAATTTAATTCGGTTAATTGAAAACTGATTGGTTTAAAACAATTAATGGTTTACTGTAAGCAGAAAATACATATGATTATATTGGGAAAGTATTATTAAAACACCTACTGTGTCGGATTTATACATGTGTATTTATATAAATCTTTATTTGGCTACCATGAAACTGAAATAGTTTAAAATGATTATGTGTTTAGTGGAAACAATAGGTGCACACTGATAACATGTTTGTAAGTATTACTAAAAACAGCAGTGCATGTCGGATTTGCACATGTGTACTCATAAAAATCTTATTTGGATACTTGGGAACTTGGATTATTGAACTTCAAATTCTTACTAACTGTGTAAGAAACTAATGGTTTTACTTATTCGGTGATTTCAGAAAAAGGTACAGAAGACCGCAATGAGACGTAAGTATCCTAAATAGTCATTGTGTTGATACTAATATGAATTAAAAGTTGAATATACCATATAATAAAAGAATATATTTACAGGTCGTACAAGTGAGAGAATAAGGAAAAAAACTACTTTCATAAAGTTTGAAATGAAAAATCAAATCCAGTTGAAATAGATGACGAGGAACATGACACAAGTGTACCAACAAGTTAGTGAATTGAATTTGGAATTTATTTATATAACAAAATCAATTCGATAACAAAAAATAAAAGTAATGAATAATGTGTGTTTCTTACTGCTCACAGATTCAAATGTGTTTGTAAGCATAGACAATCAAATTCAGATGTAAAGGTATCCGCAAGCTTAGAAGAATCTGTATCATTAACAAAGTCAGATAATGAAATCGATAAGCAAATGGGTATGGTTAATTTTTTTCTAAGATATAAAAAACTTAAAATATAGTATATTACTATTATGTTGTTCTTTTTTTTCAAAAGCTTTAAAGAATGATGAAATACAAATGAAAAAGAAGATGCAGAAAATGATAAGAGAAATCCTTTCCAAAGAGTTACCAAAAAAGAACAAAAATCAAGGTATGTTATGTGAAATAAACTTATATTGTAATGTATAATGATCTACACATGTATACATCATAGAAAAGGGAAGGTTTACACATGTGTACATCATAGAAAATGGAAGGTTTAAACATGTGTAAATATTCTTATATAAAGAAGTAGGTGCCAGTAACTGTAATATAAAAAAACAAAACATAGAAATGAAGGTTTACACATATGTACATTTTCATACTATATAATCTATTATGTAGTGTTAAATATTTTTACACATGTGTAACTTGTAAAATCATTTGTACATGTATGTTTACACATATGTACATCAATGAAAAAATAGACATGTAATTTGTAAGTTTGTATACACATGTGTAAACTAGAAAGTGTGATTTGTATTGCATATATATAAACAATGTTTTTAGACATTTATTATAAGTTTTAAAGTTAAATGAATGATAATCAGAGCTAACTACAGGAATAAAGAGTAAAATAGAAGAAACAAATCCAATGAATGCAAGCAAAGGAAAAGATAAAAAGAAGAAGCAAGTTGAAAATAAACAAAAAATGTTGGACATTCTGATAAGGGAAAAAGCAAGAAAGTTGATCAATCTGATGAACGAAAAGCCAAAAAAGGTGTTAGAGAACCATTACTATATGGATTAAGAACAAGGTCATCACCAAAACAACTTTTGAATGTGTGTGTGATTAAACAAGAAACAAAAAGAAGCAGTTATAGAGATGGGGTTTGGAAATCTGTTGTCTATGAGAGTAAATGGTATACCATCTAAATTGGGATACTTTGTGGTTGAACATTTCGACATAGAGAAAATGGAAATACAATTCGGCAACACAACAATCAAGGTGGACACTGAATCAATACACCTAGGAATTCCAAACAGTGGAATTGATCTAACATCAACTCAACAACCAAAAACAAGCACTACATTAGCAAAATCTTATGGGAAATGATATGGTGATAAGACATTTTCTTTCAAAATGGTAGTGAATAAGATAAAAGAGTCAAATTATTAGGGGCTTATGTTCAAGTTGGATTTTATTATGCTTTTTGTCAACTCCATGATTGAATGCCACAAAACGGGTTATGTAAAACATCATTTATTGACTTGCTGAATGAGGAAGTTGATTTGAGTGATATTGACTAGTGCTCATACGTAATATCGTGCATGAAAATTTGTAAAGATGATTGGAAAAGCAGAGACTTCAAGTGCTTTTTCGTGGAGCATTAACGATACTAACGGTATGACATAGATTGTTAATTACAGGTTTTGTATTCTTTAATTATATGCTAAAATAAAAACAATAAAACATGTTTGCAGCTTCTGTATGTGGATAGCACAACCTGCAAAGGAATAAATGAGGTTCGAACAATGGCACCGTTAAAGTTCTGGACGATGGAAAAACTACAGTTTAGAGAAAATTTGGAAATAAAGAATGGGGGCTTTGGGCTAGGGGAGTTGAGAGACTTATTTCTTGATATGGAAGGTGAGAATACCGAAAGCACTGAAGAAGAAATTAGAAGCTTATTGGCTCGGAAGAAGAAGAAGACTTTGATCCAGAAGTGGACGCTCCAGAAGGCTTGGAGGTATTGATTAGAAATTTACATATGTCATTAATCAGTGTACATATGTGTAAGTAAAAAGTTTACATATGTGTGAAAGTTGGTTTGTAAAATTAATTAGTGCAAGTATAGGTTACATATATTACATATGTGTAAACTATCAGTTTGCATATGTGTAAACTAACAGTTTGCATATGTGTAAAACAATCAGTTTACATATGTAAAAAGATTTATAAAAATATTTAATGATAATTAAAAAAATGATTCACTATACTAGAGAATGAAGATCAGGCTCAAGTAAGAAAAATTAGCAGACTATATAGTTGGATGTTAAGGGACAAGAAAAAGCTAGAAAGATCAATATCAAAGGCATACAAAATGTATCCTGAGCAAATAAAAATTTTGGTGGAACAATACAATGAAAAACTGAGTCGATTCACTATACTAGAGAATGAAGATCAGAATCTGAAAAAAGCTTTGATTGAAAATGAGGGTGAGAGGCAAGAACATAATGAAGCACGTGTAGAAAAGAAAAAAAGTTGCGTTGCCCCTCCTATTATATGATGGACCGAGCTACAGTCTAGGATTAACACAAGAATTTTCAAATCAAAATGAAGGAAATAATGCAATAGAAACAGAAGACAAATCATCACAGAAGGCTTGAATGAAAACGAAAGTAAAACACCCAAACAAGTTGATAGTGAAGGAAGAAAAAAACTAAATATCGAGTCAAGCCTCATAATATATGATGGACCAAGTTACAGTCTTGGATTGACGCAAGAATTTGATCAACAAAATGAGATGACTGAAAAGAATAATGAGGCGGTACAAGAGAAAATGAGAACACAAAGAATAAAACATCTAGCTGACACGCAAAAATCTCCATATATATCAGACCCGTTGATATATGAAAACCACTAATAAAAGAAGATCAAAGGATATGGGATTATTTAATGGAAGGTTTAAAAGGAAGAAGGTAAATAAGATAACATTAACAAATTCTAAGTTGAACACTTGACATAGGATGGAAAAGGAGAAAGGAAAATGTGAAGGCATATTTGATAAGGGGAAAACAAAAACTTCAACAGATGAAAGGTAATCTATATACATATTTATAAATAGTAGGTGCGTATTGAAAATATAATCAAATATGCAGGAAAAAGGAACTTGAGAAGAAGGAAACAAATGAGGTGGCATCTACTTTTGGGTAAGTGCATATTATAATATAAATTATTAAAATGTAGAAATACAAAATAGTTTCATATCAACAGTTATAATAAATATCATTATATATATGCTTGCAACAATTGTTTACATATGTGTATAAACCTATTTACATATGTGTATGTAATTATTTTACATATGTGTAAGACAACAGATATGCAATAAGTTGGGGTTATTAATACAAATAAAATAATGACAGGATTGATATTTTTGAAACTGCTTTTGGAAATACAACAAAAGCATTCCTAATAGCATCTCTTAAACTGGGGGTAACTATAAAAAGCAATATTATTGATTGCTGGGCTTGTGTGTTAAACTATGATAAAGAAAAAAGAAGCTCAAGCTCTCCAAGCAGACTATTTTGTAACACAAGTTTAATAGTAAGTTAATTTATTTACATATATTAAAAAATCATTACATTAAGTGCTTAAGTTTGTAGAGGTGTAAGGCCCCGTTCCCGAAGACCCCACAGTTGGTCAATCACAGCAGTTAAAACATTTAACATTATAAATATACAAACTTAAGCAGTGGAAATAATTTATCAAAAACCATTCATTTCATTTAAACCACTGTTGTTGAGCAATACATCATCGTTTAACTGATTACAAAAAAAATATTTTACTGCATTACAAACAACAGCAACATAAAATACAAATGGATGTCAGTCTTTCCCTACCGAGTAGCTTCACCCTCATGCCATCCTCAGCAATAATTAACTGCCAACTAAAAATGTATATAAGTCAGCGTTGCTGAGTGAGTTCTAGTTTTAAAAGTAATAAAATACTTTCTGTATGTTGTATATGAAAATACTCTTTCTATGAAATACAACTCATTACTGTATATGCGACGCATTAACTATATGAACAGATACTATTTGTTCTCTTTACTGTATGCTTTGTATGTTCTGTAATCTTTTATCTTTATCTTTCACTTTCTGTATGGACCAATGAGCAATACCCTAAACTGGAAACACATAAAAAGTCAGCGTTGCCGAGTGAGTTCTAGTTTTATAATAAAACATACTTTACTTTTGTTAAAACCTTTCATTTCCTCATGCGATCATACATCATACGTATACACAAATAATATCATCATTATCTTCATTAATCTTTCATGCTTCATTCTTTACTTTTCCTTTCTGTCAACCATAAACCTTCCTTCTGTTCATGGTACTGGACCTAGGACTATCATAGACCTTCTATAATAGTGCATCGCACCTCGTGGTTACAGTACCTAGGGTAGGATTTAGGTTTACTATGCAATACCTTTCCGTTCGTGGTTCTGGACCTAGGCCTATCATAGACCTTCTATAACGGTGCATCGCACCTTGTGGTCACAGTACCTAAGGTATGAATGTAGGTGTACCATTGCCTTATGCAATACCTTTCTGTTCATGGTTCTGGACCTAGGCCAATCATAGACCTTCTATAACGGTGCATCACACCTCGTGGTCACAGTACCTAAGGTATGAATGTAGGTGTACTATTGCCATATGCAATACCTTTCTGTTCATAATTCTGGACCTAGGCAATCATAGACCTTCTATAACGGTGCATCGCACCTCATGGTCACAGTACCTAAGGTATGCAGCAATAGTTCTATGCAAATGGTCAATCACAAAGAAAGACCCCGATGTACATGCCAGGCTTACCAGACTATCTTTACTTTCATTACTCGTTAATGCATGCATTCTTACTTCATGTTCCTCTTTTCTTTATCTTCCACTTTACGTTACATAATACTTCATTTATTTATTAACATCACACGTAAAGTCACAGGAAAGATAAGCATACATCATAACAAGGAACATAACATACTCAAGCATCACGTCATACATGCAACATCACACATACATAACATGCATCATGCATAAACATGCAACATCATCATCACCATGCCCAATATACTCTCTAAGGCCTCAACCGTCATCTTACATGAACTTACGAGAACCTTGACGTCAAAACTTACATCTGCACTTCCCCCGAAAGTCAGAGGTCAAACTACACTTTCCTTCGGGTGCAACAACCCTATTCGGGCGTATGGACACCCTTCAGTCGCATGGCCTCCATGCGACTGAACATCATGCGAATGAACCAATGCGGATGAACACTCATGTGAATGAACACCCAATCGAGCGAATAGACTAATGCGGATGGACCTCATGCGAATGGGACTAATGCGGATGAACACTTATGCGACTGGACCTTCAATCGCATGACCTCCATGTGACTGACCTTTCAATCATGCGAATGGACCTTCAATCATGCGAGTGGACCCCAATCGCACCCTATTCGGCCGTATGGCCTCCATTCGGCCTCCAGTCGGTCGCCTAGCCCTAACTGATGCAGAATGCAGTTCATCCCGACTACAACCGAGGGTTTTCGGCCTCCAAACTCATCTAAACCCATTCTAAGCCCAAATCGACCATCCTAAACCTTAGGGATGCATACCACAACACCATTCATGCACACATAAGCTCACAATCAAGACTCAAACACATCTACACACACATACACAAACGGGTCAAACATGCACACACTCAAAAACCCGATTTCAGATGTGTTCCAACCCTAAAATCGTTTGAAAACAAGTAAAAGAGGGGTCCTAGAACTCACACAAGCGACCACAACGAGTAGAGCTTCGATTTGACTCGCTTCTCAACAATTTTGGCCACTCGAATCAACCTGAACCAACTTTTTCTCCTTTTTCTCTTCTTTCTCTTTTTTCCTCTTTCTTTGGCTGATTTTGGTGGGTGTGGGGAGAGGGTGAAGGGTTGCCCTCTCCTTAAATATTCCCACTTCCCCAAATTTCTCTCGTTGGCGAGTTTGGTCCCTCGACTTTGGACTTCATTTCTTTTCTTCATTCGTCGACTTCAAAATACATAAATAGCCGGGTGTTACAAGTCCACCCCCTTAAATAGGTTTCGTCCCCAAAACCTGTTATTCTTCGAACAAACGTGGATAATGCTGTCTCATTTCTTCCTTAGTCTCCCACGTTGACTCAGATCTTTTCCTGTGTTTCCACTGTACACGCACAAGAGGAACCACTTTATTTCTCAGCCTTTTCTCTTTTCGATCGATGATTGCCACTAGTTTCTCTACGTAATTTAGCCATTCGTCTACTTCAATATCCTCAAGTTGGACAATCATATCTTCATCTGCCAAGCACTTCCTTAGATGAGATACGTGGAATGTCGAGTGAATTCCACTTAGCTCATCTGGTAACTCCAATCTATAGGCCACCTCTTCTACTCGAACAATGATTCGGAAAGGGCCTATATACCTTGGGCACAATTTGCCCCGCTTTCGTAAACGAATGATACCTTCCAAGGTAAGATCTTCAACATAACCCGGTCAACCACCTGGAACTCAATCGACCTGCGTCTTTTATCAGCATACGACTTCTGTCTATATTTGGCTGCCTTCATAAAGGCTTTAATCTTCTCAAGCTTCTCAGTCGTAGCCTCGATTACCTTGACGCTCCCCAATTCCTTCCGACCAATATCACCCCAACAAACGGGTGTTCTGCATCTCCTACCGTATAGCATCTCATATGATGGCATACCAATGCTGGCATGGTAGCTGTTGTTGTATGAGAATTTGGCTAATGGTAGGTGGTCATCCCAACTCCCCCCAAAATCAATCACACATGCACGAAGCATGTCTTCCAGTGTCTGAATGGTCCTTTCTGACGGACCATCAGTTTGGGGATGATAAGCCATGCTAATATGTAACCTCATCCCCATGGCATCGTGGAATTTCTTCCAGAATTTAGAGGTAAAGCGGGTGTCACGATCAGACACAATGGACACCGGCACACCATGACTAGTTACAATCTCCTTGATGAACAGGTCAGCCAACCTCTGGATGAATATGTCTCGCGGATTGGTAGGAAGTGAGCACTTTTCGTCAGACGGTCAACAATCACCCATATGGCATTGTACCCCATCGGAGTACGTGACAGCTTCGTAATGAAATCCATGGTGATGTGCTCCCACTTCCATTCCGGTATATCCAAAGGTTGGATCTTTCCATACGACTTTTGATGCTTGGCCTTCACTTGCAAACAAGGAAGGTACTTACTCACATACCCCACCACATCGCGCTTTATACCCGGCCACCAATAATCCTTCTTCATATCTTGATACATTTGTGGCACCAGGGTGGATGGAGTATCGAGTTTTGTGGGCTTCATCCATTATCTTCACCCGTAGATCCCCAAAACGAGGAATCCACACTCGTCCAAATCGAGCTTTAACACCAAGGGTGTTTTCACCCAATTCCCCAACCAGACCTCTCATCCTTTTAGAGTTAAGATGATCTTCTCTCTATGCCTCATCTTGAAACTCTTTGACTTGCTTCATTACATCAGAGGTTATGATCAGTTGATATGCTTTCACTCGAATCGGCTCGAGCCTCTCCTTTCGGCTAAGGGCATCAGCCACCACGTTGGCTTTGCCCGGATGGTAATGGATCTTGCAATCGTAATCCTTTATAAGCTCCAACCATCGTCTCTGCCTCATGTTCAGATCCTTATGCTCGAAGAAGTACTTCAAGCTCTTGTGGTCAGTGAAAATGGTGCACTTCGTCCCGTACAGATAGTGCCTCCAAATCTTTAATGCAAAGACCATGGATGCTAGCTCCAAGTCATGAGTAGGGTAATTGACCTCATGAACCTTCAACTGTCGGGATGCATAGGCTATAACCTTCCCTCTCTGCATTAACACACACCCTAACCCCGAGTAAGAAGCATCTGAATAAACCACCAAATCCTTGCTTTCTTCGGGTAATGACAGAACAGGAGCTTGAGTCAACATTGCATTTAACTCCTCGAAAGCCTGCTCTTGAGCTTGACCCCATATATACTTTACATCCTTTCGGGTCAACTTCGTCAGTGGAGAAGCGATCTTGGAAAAGTCCTGAATGAACCTTCAATAATATCCCGCCAACCCCAAGAAACTACGAATCTCGGATGGCGTCCTTGGAGACTTCCCTTGCATCACTGCCTCCACATTTGTGGGATATACCATAATCCCCTCAGGATTTACCACATGACCTAAGAATTGAACTTCGCGCAACCAGAACGCGCACTTGGAGAATTTGGCATACAACTTCTCCCTTCTTAAGGTCTCCAGCACCTCCCGAATGTGACCGGCATGCTCTTCTTCGCTCTTTGAGTAGATAAGAATATCATCAATGAACACAATCACTGATCTATCCAACATTGGTCGGCACACTCGATTCATTAAATCCATAAAGGCAGCTGGCGTGTTAGTTAGACCAAAAGACATAACGAGGAACTCGTAGTGTCCATAACGCGTACGAAAAGCTGTCTTAGGAATGTCTTGTTCCTTCACCTTCAATTGATGGTAGCCAGATTGTAGATCTATTCTCGAGAACCAACTGGCACCTTGGAGCTGGTCGAACAAGTCATCAATCCTTGGTAACGGGTACCGATTTTTCACAATCAACTTGTTCAGCTCTTGATAATCAATGCACATTCGCATGCTTCCATCCTTTTTCTTTACAAACAATACCGGAGCACCCCACGGAGAGATACTCGGTGGAATGAATCCCTTATCCATCAACTCCTGCAATTGGCTCATGTGTTCCTTCATCTCAGTCGAAGCTAATCGATATGGTGCTTTGGCAACGGGTTGAGCACGGGTATCAAATCGATTTGGAACTCAATCTCACGATCTGGTGGCACGCCAGATAAGTCTTTCGGGAATATGTCCGGAAAGTCGCACACCACTGGTACCTCAGATAATTACGGCACCGATGCCTTCACATCTTTCACGTATGCCAAGTAGGCACTACATCCACGTCTCATGCACTTCCCCGCCACCGCCATCAAAATCATCTTCGGGATCGTAGTAATGCAACCTCCATAAATCTTAACCAAACTCACATCGGACGCAACTAATCGAATGATCTTAACCTGAAGCATACATTCATTCCCATCCTGCACTCACCAGTATGCTCCCTTCCATATTTGCCACACTTCTTCAACCCTGCACCAGATGTGACCACACGTCGATCACCCACCTTCACCACCTTATTGTTTGGAGCGGTTCCACCACGTCCAAACTATTTCCCATTCCAATTCCGGTCACCACCACCCTTCTTATTCACCTCAGCCACCACCACCTTGCGCTCGTCATATAGTCTGCCAGCCAAATCAACGGCGACCTAAAAGTGCTCGGCCGGGAGGCGATCATATGCCTACGGATATCCGTCGACAGCCCCTGGATGTATCTCTTATTCTTTCGTGACAGTGGTGTCACTTGATCGGGCACCAGCCGCGCCATTTCATTAAATTTAGTGGTGTACTGCTGGTGTGTCATCGTTCCCGCCTCCAGCTACAGGAACTCTCTTTCTACCTTGTCCATCTCTCTGTGAGGACAGAATTCCTCAATCACTAACTTCCTCAGTTCAGGCTATCTCATTCTCCCAATGGCCCTGCTACCCTCAGCTTAGACAATGTTGTCCCACCAGCACAACGCCGAGGCCACAAAAGAGTGGGTAGCGAACTTCAACTTTTGGTCTTCACGACACTCACTAATGTCAAGAACAACCTCCATTCCCTCACCCACCGGTGAGCAGCTGCAGCAGTGCCATTTCCATTGAAAGTAGGGGGCTTGCATCTCATAAACGCCCCGTAGTTACAGCCTCAGGCCGCCTCTGGCGCAGGCTCTTCTCCTTCCTCCTCCTCATCATCAGAGAGAACCGTTTCCTACTCTGGTTGTTCTCGTCCTCCGAGGATCTATTTCTTTCCTTTCTTTCCCCTCCCTTACCTCCTTGATAACCTCGGTCACCACAGATGGCAGAATCGTTTGCATGACCTGATGAACTTCTTCCACCACCGCCTCCTTTACTGAGGCTCTCAGATTGGCGCTCTCGTCGCTACCCTCTGAATGAGGGGTCTCTGGTTCTTCATGAACCACTTTCTCAACTCTGGGTCTCCCCTCTTGGGTCGCGGAGCAGCACCGTGACCTCCACCACGAGAGGCTTTCGAAGATCTACCGCCGACCATCCTCTAAACGCACACTATAAGATTCAAACACTAACGTGATCATTCAAGGTACACTCAGTTTATGTCAAGTATAGTAAGTCTCTAATTACAGTGGCCAGTTGTGATTAGCCACTTACTTTACTCTTCATACCCCAAGCATTTCTTATCCTGACTAAATCAGTATCTAAATCTACTAAGAGCATACAAATCAATAGCATGCGCACATAATACCGGTTAACATTAAGAAAAGACATACCTGATGGCACGTGGCTACTCGGGCTGACATCCCTCCATTTGTCCATTTTCAGCTTAAGTTTAGGTTTTAAAATTTTATTTAACCCAATTCTCTTAAACTTTGGCTCTGATACCAACTTGTAAGGCCCCGTTCCGGAGACCCCTCAGTTGGTCAATCACAGAGTTAAAACATTAACATTATAATTATACAAACTTAAGCAGCGGAAATAATTTATCAAAAACCATTCATTTCATTAAACCACTGTTGTTGAGCAATACATCATCATTTAACTGATACAAAAGAATTGTTTTACTGCATTACAAAACAACAACAACATAAAATACGAATGGATGTCAGTCTTTCCCTACCGAGTAGCTTCACCCTCATGCCATCCTCAGCAATAATTACCTACCAACTGAAAATGTATAAAAGTCAGCGTTGCTGAGTGAGTTCTAGTTTTAAAAGTAATAAAATACTTTATGTATGTTGTATATGAAAATACTCTTTCTATGAAATACAACTCATTACTGTATATGCGAGCACGCATTAACTATTCGTTCTCTTTACTGTATGCCTTGTATGTTATGTAATCTTTTATCTTTATCTTTCACTTTCTGTATGGACAAATGAGCAATACCCTAAACTGTATGCATGATGAAAACTGGTGATGGACCATCTATATTCCTCAAGAGGGTTCTGTTTACTGTATACAAGGCCGACCCAAACACCTAGGATACGCTACAGAGGTCCTGCCAATCTCCAAGACTGGCCCTATGTGCATAGTAGGGTAGCTAACCCGCAGCACAGTTGAGCTAACGACAACACGATCGTGTACCTCCTGTAAGATTGCAAGACTTGTTAACATTTTATTAATGTTCCTCTTCATTTCTTATTGCTCTTTCTCTTTATTATTACAATATACTTTACGTTACGATAATAAACATACCACGTAAAGTCACACACTATAAGTAATAATAATAATAGCAATAATAATAATAAGGAATAGTCATAATCATGCATGAAACCCATCATAAATAACCCTAGTCAACCCTCGGTCAAAACCCTAAGAGCACAAACTCCCAAGAATTATGTAATAAATTCTAAGTGTTGGGCGCTTAAACACTATTTGGGCGCATGAGCCCTGTTCGGGCGTCTCATTACTATGTAGGCGCATCAGTCAACACTTAACTGCTTTAACTCTTAGGCGCATGAATAATTCAGGCGCATGGGTACTATTCGGGTGTATGAACACTTAGGCGCATGGGTTATTCGGACGCATGGACACTTAGGCGCATGTGCACTATTGGGGTGCATGGCCCTACACTTAGTCGTCCGACTAATATTTCTAGGCGCATGGACCACTGTTCAGGCGCATGGGCTATACTTAAACATTTCTAAGGCAAATTTCAGGCGCATGGGCTACTGTTCAGGCGCATGGGCTATACTTAAACATTTCTAAGGCAAATTTTAGGCTCATGGGCTACTGTTCAGGTGCATGGATTATACTTAAATCCTTCTAAGGCATTTTCAGGCACATGAGCCTTATCTAGGCGCATGGACCTTCTGCATAACATGTTTCTAGGATGATTTCGAACCCATTCATCATAGCTATCTGTTCTAAGCTTACCAGGGCTATTCTAAACATGAACAACCTATAAGCATTCAAGAACCAACATCCAACATGCATAATACATACTGGTATACATACATAAACATTGTAAACATCATTTTAATACATTTTCAGCCCCAAAGATGTTTAAAACAAGTAAAACCGAGGTCTAGAAACTCACCTGGAGCAACTTGGGTGTTCTTTCTTCTAACCCGCTTGCAAATGAGTTCAAACACCTCAAAACAACACCAACACACACACACGGACACACACACAAGCATATAAGCACATAAGCATGTAACCGAGATAAAACCATCATAAATACTTAAGAACCACGAATTCTTACCTTGAATTCGTTTCTTCTTCTTCTTCTTCAAACCGAGAGTTTCTGCTCTCTCTCTAAATCCGATTTGCAAAAAGGTGAAAAGTAGCATGGTGTGGGCGACCATGTTACTTTTGTACCAACTTTTGAAAGATTTGTCCTTTTTGATACTTTTAACCCCTCATCTTGGGTTAATTGATGTTTCTTTCTTTTTATTAATTTTATAAAAATACCGGGTGTTACAAGAGGATACTAATAATAGTTAAATTTCACAGACTGAAGATATGCTTAAAAATACAGAAATGGATGATGCTGCTAGGCTGGAAAAGTTTGCATCAAACTTGAAGACAATGTTATATTTTGCTCCAAATGGAATTGAACTAAAGTCATTTGACTTGGTCTTGGTTCCAATTTTTGAAAACAACCACTATACTTGATATGTTTCAATATAAAAATCCAGAAATTGAAGTAATAGACAATATGATGAATCTTTGAGCTTTGTTGGTGGAAAATATGATCAGGATTACAATTTGAAAGATACTGTGCTGAAAGTGGTAAGATATTGTACAAATTAGCAACACATAAAAGAGTTGGGAAATATTTTTTATATAAATATATTTAAAAACTTACACCTAACTTTTTTGACAGAAGCATATATTTGTAAACTACTTGAAGTCAGTGGGATATGCAAAATGGCAAGTGTTGGAAGGAGAAAAGCCAGATAAACTAGAAATATATTGGGCAACTAAGGAAAATAGTGTTGATTGTGGTGTGTTCTTGATGTGACATATGGAAATGTATCAAGGAAAATGTGCAAAGAACTGGGATTGTGGCTTCAAAACAGAAAAAAGCAAAAGACAAAAGGCACAACTGAATATGCTAAGAAAGAAATATACAGTGAAGATACTACTATCAGAAGCAAACATTCATAGAGAAAAGGTGATGAAGGAATCTTTGGAGTTTGAGAAAGAACATAATGAAAAGAAGGTGGTCTAGATGTTTTAGAAACAATGTTATTTGTTTTTCATATTAGGAATGATGTTTGCTTTTGGGTTTTAAGACAACTGTTTTAGCTATTATGAAATATGAATGATATATAAGATGTTAGTATGTAAAGATGGGCTAGATGTCATTATGAAAAGTATTACAAATGATCTATTTGGTATTAATACTTTGTTATGAAAAGCTTTACACATATGTACATTGTTGCATACATATATGTAAATCAACAAGTTACACACATGTAAATATATAATGATAACTAGAAGAAGCACATGGGAGTTTATCGAATCTGTTTCGATTTTTTGCATAAAATATATCATAAATCAGAGTACAAAAATATGTTTTCCCTTAAGAAAATATGAACATTTAAAGATTAAAAATATAAAATGTTTGTCAATTGAAAATGTGAATACAAATATAGTAGTAAACAAAAACGAATGATTTTGTATGAAAAGTTATATAAAGCATAGAGATACACATATGTACATCGGTGACTTACACATAAGTACATTATATGTAAATCAAAATAAGCACATATTTAATGTATTTTGGCAAATACAAAAAACATAAATGTGTAATGCAATGTCAAAATGCAAAACATGAAAGTACACGACAGACCACTAAGAAAAAACATACCAGTTTGTTCTAAATAAATATGTAAAATGAATCATACATATGCAGATTAATTTTTACACATATGTAGATTAATTTTTACACATATGTAGGTCAAGAGTTACACGTATATAGATTTATAGTTACACATATGTAAAGTATACTTATATATCCAAAATAACCAGGAATATGACAAATTAAAATAAGCATTCCAACATAATAGCAATTATAAACCATCTAGGACAAAAGTATGAATTATTCATAAGATATGCCTGAGTTTATGAAAGTAACATCAACACAACCAAATATAAAATCACTCACTCACTATTACTATCTTCATCAGTTTGACTATGTTTATCAGTTTGACTATGTTCATCACTGTAGCTATCTTCATCAAGAAGTTTCTTTTTCAATGGTCAGTTTCGAGAATCATGGTAGCCAAGTTTTCCACATGTTTTGCATATTAACCTTCGCTTTCTCTCCTGGTCCAATCAAATGACGGTTTGTACAACATCCTTTATTTCTAATACCTTGTGGAGGTACAATAGATACATCATTAGGTGCAGATTGTGCAATTAATTCTTCAAAGACACTTCCTTTTTGTTTGAATTTGGCTCCTTTTGAAATTGTTCAAAAATTCTATTTTAATACCCTTCATTTCTTCAAGAAAAGAAGCAAGCATTTCTGGTTCGAACCTTAGGCGGTCTATACAGTGCTGAAGTAAATCTAACACCTTTGCCCTTACTTTAAAATTATCCGAGTTGTCAACACCATAACGGTATTCATTATTAAAAAATTTCTTAGGCAACGCATTCTTTTTCCATCGTGGATGAATATATGCATCAAGAATTTTTTTAATACCTTTGAATCTATAAACACCAAAGACATGACGACAAAGAAATCAATACGTGTAAATCCCATACACGAGAAAGAAGTAGAGTTATCACTCAATTTAATTGAAACCTACAAAATGTTAAAATAAATACTAAAATTTAAAAATGATTAAGTAATGATTTATAAGTATATAAAACAAAATATATTACCTTGAAATCGCCAATAATATCCGATTTTGTATCAAATTGAGAAATGTAGTGTTCAGATGCATCAACGACATTAGGTCTCCCAATCATACATGATAACAAAGATCTACTTATCTCATTTTGGATCTCCTTGAAAATTGTTCTGGTGATACGAGTGAGGCATGATTTTCTACAAGTAAATGGGTTATTAAGACATGTATTGTTGAGTCAGATGCATGCTCAAGAAGTCGTGCTGATAGCGTTGACCATCAATTTCTATGTGAAAAGACACCATGAACTGAATCAAAGTATGAGATGCACTAGAATTAACCTTAAATAGCACATTTGAGCTTTCACATCTAGATGTAGTCTTCATCAAACAACACATTCCCTAAAATAACCAGGGACCCATTGATCATTGATAGAAAACATATCAGACAACCACCGATGGTGTTTCAAGTTGCAATCATTCATCAACAACTCCCAAAGTTCTTCAAATTTAGAAGGAGTAATAAAAACATTCCATACAATCTTATGTATACGTGACCTCAAGTTAGTATTCTGTAAGACATCCCCACTAACCTGTATTGAATGTGTTAAATATTATAATACTATTACACATGTGTAAACATGAACAAAGATAGACATGCAAAAAATAATAGAAACTATAATAAATAAGTACACATGTGTAAAAACAATAATTTAAAAATTATGTGTACCTTTGAAGGAAGCTTGTACATAATGTGCCACATGCACAATCGATGAACAGATTCATTAAGAACCCTGCCTATAACTTGTTTTATAACTGGATCTTGGTCGGTTAACACTAGTTTCGGTTGAGTAACATGCGCTTTAAGAAAGCATTCCAACAGCCACACATATGATTCAATAGTTTCATCGTAAAGAAGGCCAGCAGCAAATGTCACGCATTTCATATGATGATCAACACCGGTAGAAGGAAAAAAAATCATATTGTACATACAAAAAAAGATAAAATCAAAACCCAAAATATAAAGACGGTTAATAAATAATGAAAAAGTTACTTACACATTAGTATTGTACATTGTATCAAAGGCTAAAACATCCCCAAAAACTCTATAATTGCACTGTGAAACCTCATCTGCCCAAAAAAATGATCTAAGCTCTCCACCACGAATAATGCACTCAAAGGAGAAATTCTCTAATTGTTCCACACGTTTTTCCATCATATTTAGAAGCAATTGAGCATCTTTTGGAGCAATGAAACTTCGTAAATCCCTACTAAAAATTTTATATTCTGTCTTAGTACCACGTAAATTGTGTTGTCCGCCTTTCAAAACAGACTGCATTCTATGAGAAACTGTTAGGCCAACTTTAGCTAAACTAAGTCTATGAATAAACTCTTTGTCAGCAAAACTCAGCTTTTGTTTCTTACGTGTCAAATCAGTGTTCTCAAGTCCAACTAAAGGGTGATTATGAGACTCAACAAAGTCATATAACACAAAAGAACATGAACCATTAACAACGTTAACCTTAATTTTTGCCTGACAATTTGTGACCTTGTAATTAACGGTATGACGTAACTTGGAAAGTGACTTCAAATCCATTGAATCAAAGTTTTCATAGTTGGGTCTGCCTGCTCTACTACAAATGATATACCTATGTGTAATAATACCATTTGATCTCTTGGATGTGGACAATCGAATATCAAATCCAGCCTTCTCCGCATAAGTTTGATACACAAAAATAACATCATCCCATTTAGCAAATAGCATACCCAACATAGGTTTATACTCAGCAACAACATTAGGTGTCAAATATGTAGTCCCAGTGGGTGATACAAAGACATTATGAGAAACAAGTTCTTGTAAATCCTGAATATTTGCATCTACAGAGAATACAAAATATTTAGAAATACAAAAATGTTAAAATCAAATAAGAACAAACACATATAGACATGTAAAACAAGAAAATAAAACAACACATGTATAAATGGAGGCATAAACAGGATTAACCAACTACAGTGGGAACAAGAACAAAAGCAAATAGTAGAACATTAAACATGTGTAAATTAGATAGAATAAAAGTACTTTCAACATTTGTAATATTGATATTCATTGAATTATTGATTGAATTATAAGAAGTAGAAGCATTGAGATTGCTATTATCATTTTGCAATTGAAGAATCAATTTACCAGCTCCTTGCAAGTTATGATCAATTGATGCACCAGATGCAGACTGATCTTCAAACGGATTATAAACGATGTTAAAAGTTGAGAATGATGTAGAATTGATCATATACGATTTTGGATAAACCAGGACTGTAATTAAGCAAAAACAAGCAGATTAGGGCAAATTAAAGAATGAAACATATAATATGTGATGATCATGAATATCGAACGAAGAACAATAATCAAAACTAAACTATGATTAAGGCAAATTGAAGAATGAAATCATAAAATTCTATGAATGAAAATCAGATAAAGGAACATAGCGAACTGTAGATTATGAACTGATAATGATGCGAAAAACTAAGAGATGAAACCAGAGGAGATAGGATGAAGATCTGGAAAAGGATTCACGAGAATCGTTGAAACATTACTTCCCAAAATCGTTGATAAACTTGTATGGAAATCTGAATATACGATCGAATCAGAAAAATTTATAGGAAAGAAAAGGTCCGAGTAAATGACCAAAGTAACCTTTTCACTTAAATAAAAGAAGATTGAATTGAGTGGTTGAGATTGGTTCCTTGTAAGGCCCCGTCCCTGGGACGCTTATAGTTGGATCATCATCGCACATAAAACATATTTACATTCGTATTTCATAAAACATCGCAGCGGAACATTAAAAAAATATTTTATTTCCATGTAAATGCTTTTGCAAGTTAATACAACATTCATTACAAACCGCAGTTTGTTCGCATTAAAATGCAAAAACATTAATCAAAAGAATGCCATCAAAAAAGGAGTTGAGTAGCCGCCCGTGCCATCCTCAGCAATCGTTACCTGCCAACTGGAAACACATAAAAAGTCAGCGTTGTTGAGTGAGTTCTAGTTTTATAATAAAACATACTTTACTTTCGTTAAAACCTTTCATTTCCTCATGCGATCATACATCATACGTATACACAGATAATATCATCATTATCTTCATTAATCTTTCATTCTTCATTCTTTACTTTTCCTTTCTGTCAACCATAAACCCTTCCCTTCTGTTCATGGTACTAGATCTAGGCCTATCATAGACCTTTTATAATGGTGCATCGCACATCGTGGTCATAGTACCTGGGGTAGGATTTAGGTTTACTATGCGATACCTTTCTGTTCGTGGTTCTGGACCTAGGCCTATCATAGACCTTATAACGATGCATCGCACCTCGTGGTCACAGTACCTAAGGTATGAATGTAGGTGTACCATTGCCATATGTAATACCTTTCTGTTCATGGTTCTGGACCTAGGCCAATCATAGACCTTCTATAACGGTGCATCGCACCTCGTGGTCATAGTACCTAAGGTATGAATGTAGGTGTACCATTGCCATATGCAATACCTTTCTATTCATAATTCTAGACCTAGGCCAATCATAGACCTTCTATAACGGTGCATCGCACATCATGGTCACAGTACCTAAGGTATGCAGCAATAGTTCTATGCAAATGGTCAATCACAAAGAAAGACCCCGATGTACATGCCAGGCTTACCAGACTATCTTTACTTTTATTACTCGTTAATGCATGCATTCTTACTTCATGTTCCTCTTTTCTTTATCTTCCACTTTACGTTACATAATACTTCATTTATTTATTAACATCACACGTAAAGTCACAGGAAATATAAGCATACATCATAACAAGGAACATAACATACTCAAGCATCACGTCATGCAAGCAAGATCATACATACATAACATGCATCATGCATAAACATGCAACATCATCATCACCATCCCCAACATACTCTCTAAGGCCTCAACCGTCATCTTACATGAACTTACGAGAACCTTGACGTCAAAACTTACATCTGCACTTTCCCCCGAAAGTCAGAGGTCAAACTACACTTTCCTTCGGGGCAACAACCCTATTCGGGCGTATGGACACCCTTCAGTCGCATGGCCTCCATGCGACTGAACATCATGTGAATGAACCAATGCGGATGAACACTCATTCGAATGAAAACCCAATTGTGCGAATAGACTAATGCGGATAGACCTCATGCGAATGGGACTAATGCGGATGAACACTTATGCAACTGGACCTTCAATCGCATGACCTCCATGCGACTGGCCTTTCAATCGTGCGAATGGACCTTCAATCGTGCGAGTGGACAACAATCACGCGAATGGACCCCAATCGCACCCTATTCGGCTGTATGGCCTCCATTCAGCCTCCAGTCGGTCGCCTAGCCCTAGCTGATGCAGAATGCAGTTCATCCCGATTGCAGCCGAGGGTTTTTGGCCTCCAAACTCATCTAAACCCATTCTAAGCCCAAATCGACCATACTAAACCTTAGGGATGCATACCACAACACCATTCAAGCATACATAAGCTCACAATCAAGACTCGAACGCAGCATACACACACATACATATACACAAACGGGTCAAACATGCACACACTCAAAAACCGATTTCAGATGTGTTCCAGCCCCAATATCGTTTGAAAACAAGTAAAAGAGGGGTCTTAGAACTCACATAAGCGACCACAATGAGCAGAGCTTCGATTTGACTCACTTCTCAACAATTTTGGCCACTCAAACCAACCCTAACCAACTTTTTTCTCCTTTTTCTCTTCTTTCTCTCTTTTCCTCTTTCTTTGGCTGATTTTGGTGGGTGTGGGGAGAGGGTAAAGGGTTGTTCTCTCCCTTAAATACTCCCACTTCCCCAACTTTCTCTTGTTGGCAAGTTTGGTCCCTCGACTTTGGACTTCATTTTTTTTTCTTCATTCGTCGGCTTCAAAATACATAAATAGCCGGGTGTTACAAGTCCACCCCCCTTAAATAGGTTTCGTCCCCGAAACCTGTTATTCTTCGAACAAACATGGATAATGCTGTCTCATTTCTTCCTCAGTCTCCCACGTTGACTCAGATCCTTTCTTGTGCTTCCACTGTACACGCACAAGAGGAACCACTTTATTTCTCAACCTTTTCTCTTTTTGATCGATGATTGCCACTGGTTGCTCCACGTAATTAAGCCGTTCGTCTACTTCAATATCCTCCAGTGGGACAATCATATCTTCATCTGCCAAGCACTTCCTTAGATGAGATACGTGGAATGTCGGGTGAATTCCACTCAGCTCATCTGGTAACTCTAATCTATAGGCCACCTTTCCTACTCGAGCAATGATTCGGAAAGGGCCTATATACCTGGGCTCAATCTGCCCCGCTTTCGAAAACGAATAATACCCTTTCAAGGTGAGACCTTCAACATAACCTGGTCACCCACCTGGAACTCAATCGGCATGCCTCTTTTATCAGCATACGACTTCTGTCTATCTTTGGCTGCCTTCATAAAGGTTTTAATCTTCTCAAGCATCTCAGTCGTAGCCTCGATTACCTCGATGCTCCCTAATTCCTTCCGACCAATATCACCCCAACAAACAGGTGTTTTGCATCTCCTACCGTATAACATCTCATATGGTGGCATACCAATGCTGGCATGGTAGTTGTTGTTGTATGAGAATTCGGCTAACGGTAGGTGGTCATCCCAACTCCCCCCGAAATCAATCACACATGCCCGAAGCATGTCTTCCAATGTCTGAATGGTCTTTTTGACTGACCATCAGTTTGGGGATGATAAGCCGTGCTAATATGTAACCTCGTCCCTATAGCGTCGTGGAATTTCTTCCAAAATTTAGATGTAAACCGGGTGTCACGATAAGACACAATAGACACCGGCACACCATGACGAGTTACATTTTCCTTGATGAACAGATTAGCCAACCTCTCAGATGAATATGTCTCGCAGATCGGTAGGAAGTGAGCACTCTTCGTCAAACAATCAACTATCGCCCATATGGCATCGTACCCTTTCGGGGTGTGTGGCAGCTTCGTAATGAAGTCCATGGTGATGTGCTCCCACTTCCATTCCGGTATATCCAAAGGTTGGATCTTCCCATACGGCTTTTGACGCTCGGCCTTCACCTGTAAACAAGTAAGGCACTTACTCACATACTCCATTACATCGCGCTTCATACCCGGCCACCAGTAATCTTTCTTCATATCTTGGTACATTTTCGTGGCACCTGGATGAATGGAGTATCAAGTCTTGTGAGCTTCATCCATTATCTTCACCCATAGATCCCCAAAACGAGGAATCCACACACGACAAAATCGGGTTCTAACATCGAGTGTGTTTTCACCCAATTCTCCAACCAGACCTCTTATTCTTTCAGAGTTAAGATGATCTTTTTTCAATGTCTCATCTTGAAAATATTTGACTTGCTTCATTACATCAGAGGTCATGATCAGTTGATATGCTTTCACCCGAATCGGCTCGGGCCTCTCTTTTCGGCTAAGGGCATCAGCCACCACATTGGCCTTGCCCGGATGGTAGTGGATCTCACAATCATAATCCTTTATAAGTTCTAACCACCGTCTCTGCCTCATATTCAGATCCTTCTGCTCGAAGAAGTACTTCAGCTCTTGTGGTCAGTGAAAATGGTGCACTTCGTCCCGTAAAGATAGTGCCTCCAAATCTTTAATGCAAAGACCACGACTGCTAGCTCCAGGTCATGAGTAGGATAATTGACCTCATGAACCTTCAACTGTCGGGATGCATATGCTATAACCTTCCCTCTCTGCATTAACACACACCCCACCCTGACTAGGAAGCATCAGAATAGACCACCAGATCTTCGCTTCCGTCGAGTAATGACAGAACAGGAGCTTGAGTCAATCTTGTCTTCTATTCTTCGAACACCTTCTCCTGAGCCTGACCCCATACAAACTTTACATCCTTCCGGGTCAACTTAGTCAATGGAGAAGCAATCTTAGAGAAGTCTTGGATAAATCTTCTTTAGTAGCCCGCCAAACCCAAGAAACTACGAATCTCAGATGGCGTCTTTGGTGACTTCCATTGCATAACTGCCTCCACTTTCGCTGGGTCCACCATAATCCCGTCGAGATTCACCACATGACCCAAGAACTGAACTTCGCGCAACCAGAACGCGCACTTGGAGAATTTAGCATACAACTTCTCCCTCCTCAGCGTCTCCAGAACCTCCCGAATGTGACCGGCATGCTCAATCTCGCTCCTCCAATAAATCAGGATATCATCAATAAACACAATCACTGATTTATCCAGCATCGGCCGAAACACACGGTTCATCAAATCCATAAAAGCAGCTGGCGCGTTGGTTAAACCAAAGGACATGACAAGAAACTCGTAGTGACCATAGCACGTACGGAAAGCTGTTTTAGGAACATCCAGCTCTTTCACCTTCAGCTGATGGTAACCAGATCGAAGATCTATCCTTGAAAACCAACTGGCACCATGGAGCTGGTCGAACAGATCATCTATTCTCGGTAATGGGTATCGGTTCTTCACTGTCAACTTGTTCAGCTCGCGGTAGTCAATGCACATCCTCATACTACCGTCCTTCTTCTTTACAAACAGGATCGGAGCACCCCAAGGAGAGATACTCGGTCTAATGAACCCCTTATCAAGAAGCTCTTGCAACTGCTCCATCAGCTCTTTCATCTCTGTCGGAGCTAACCGATACGGTGCCTTGGCAACAGGTTGGGCACCCCGTATCAGATCAATCTGAAACTCGATCTCTCTACAGGTGGCACTCCTGGTAAGTCTTCTGGGAATACGTCTGGGAAGTCACACACAACCGGTACATCAGACAGTTGTGGTGTTGGCGTATCTACATCCTTTACATAAGCCAATTAGGCGCTACATCCACACCTCATACATTTTCCCGCCACCGCCATTGAGATCACCTTCGGGATCGTCGTGACCCGATCACCATAAACCGTCACTGAACTACCATCAGGTGTCGTCAAGTGAATCATCTTCTTGCGACACACAATGTTCGCCTCGAACTCCGCCAACCAATCCATCCCAAGAACCAAATCGAAACCACCTAAGGTCATCACAAACAGTCTAACAGGAAACTATGACCCACAAGTTCCACGTCACAGTTCTCTATCATCTCGAAACCCTGGTAGACTTACCTATGGAAGTTTCTACATCGAAGGGCGCATCAACACGTCTACTACTAACAGGCAGTTTAGCACAGAAAACAGCAGAAATAAAAATTTTACTGGCACCCGAATCAAATAACACGAAAGCTAAAGTTTGGTTCACTAGAAACGTATCGGACACAACATCAAGGTCCGTCCTAGCTTCCTCCTGTGTCATCGTGAATGCCCTGGCACTCGCCCTTGGTCCTTCACCTCCAGTATTCTTCACCCCAGAACTCTCAGCCCTGGGCTTCTTACAGTCTCTATTCACGTGGCCCTCCATGCCACAGTTAAAACACCGGATCGTATGATAGTACTTGGCTATATGCCCCGGATTCCACATTTGAAGCATATATTCAACCCCAGCCTACATTCCCCGCTATGTTCTCTCCCACATCTATCACACTTCTTTATACCAGCACCCGATCCGACCACACGGCGGTCGTCCACCCGTGCCTTCTTGTTTCCTGTCGAAGTATTACCCCGACCAAACCTCTTCCTCTGCTAGTTTCGATCACCACCACTCTTCTTTCCACCTTCACTCACCACCATCATCCTCTCATCGTACAGTCTCCCTGCCAAATCCACCGCCGACCTAAATGTGCTCGGCCAGGCAGCAATCATGTGCCTGCGAATATCCGTTGGCAAACCCTAAATGTACCTCTTCATTTTTCGAGACAGAGGTGTCACCTGATCTGGCACCAAACGTGCCATCTCGTTGAATTTCGTGGTGTACTGCTAGTGCATCATAGTTCCCGCCTCCAGTTGCAAGAACTCCCTTTCGACCTTGTCCATTTCCCGATGAGGACAAAACTCTTCAATCACCAACTTTTTTAGCTCAAGCCATCTCATCCTCCCGATGGCCCTGCTACCCTCAGCTTGGACAATGTTGTCCCACCAGCACATAGCTGAATCCACAAAAGAGTGGGTAGCGAATTTCACCTTCTGGTCCTCTCGGCACTCGCTGATATCAAGTACAGCCTCCATTTCCCTCACCCACTGGTGTGCGGCAGCAGCGGTGCCGTTTCCATCGAAAGTAGGGGGCTTGCATCTCATAAACACCCCGTAGTTACAGCCTCGTGCCACCTCCGGCGCAGGCACTTCTTCTTCCTCCTCCTCATCATCAGATAGAACCGTTTCCGGCTCTGGTTGCTCCCGTCCTCCCGAGGACTTGTTTCTCTCCTTCTTTCCCCTTCTCTTACTACCTTAATCACTTCGGTCACCACAGACGGTAGAATCGTCTAAATGACCTGATGAACTTCCTCCACCACAGCCTCCTTTACTGAGGCTCTCAGATTGGCGCTCCCGTCGCCACCCTCTGGATGAGAGGTCTCCGGTTCTTCATGAACCACCTTCTCAACCCTGGGTCTCCCTCTCTTGGGTCATGGTTCAGCACCGTGACCTCCACCCCGTGAAGCTTTCGAAGATCTACCACCGGCCATCACACGCACACTGAAAGATTCAAACACCAACACGGTCAATCAAGGGAACAACTCAGTTTATGTCAAGTATAGTAAGTCCCTAATTACAGTGGCCAGTTATGATTAGCCACTTACTTTACTCTTCATACCCAAGCATTACCTGTCCTAACTACATCAGTATTTAAATCTACATACAACACATAACCACATACCATGCGCACATAAAACTGGTTAACTTTACGAAAATACCTGATGACACGCAGCTACTCAGATTGGCATCCCATTCCTATTTCGGCCCATTCTCAGTTTAAGTTAGGTTTATTTTGAAAATTTACCCATTTCACTTAAACTTTGGCTTTGATACCAACTTGTAAGGCCCCATCCTCAGGACGCTTACAGTTGTATCATCATCGCACATAACACATATATTTACATTCGTATTTCATAAAACATCGCAGCGGAACATTAAAATAATCTTTCATTTTCATGTAAATGCTTTTGCAACTTAATACAACATTCATTACAAAATGCAGTTTATTCGCATTACAATGCAAAAACATTAATCAAAAGAATGCCATCCAAAAAGGAGCCGAGTAGCCGCCCGTGCCATCCTCAGCAATCGTTACCTGCTAACTGGAAACACATAAAAAGTCAGCGTTGCCGAGTGAGTTCTAGTTTTATAATAAAACATACTTTACTTTTGTTAAAACCTTTCATTTCCTCATGCGATCATACATCATACGTATACACAAATAATATCATCATTATCTTCATTAATCTTTCATGCTTCATTCTTTACTTTTCCTTTCTGTCAACCATAAACCCTTCCCTTCTGTTCATGGTACTGGACCTAGGACTATCATAGACCTTCTATAATAGTGCATCGCACCTCGTGGTTACAGTACCTAGGGTAGGATTTAGGTTTACTATGCAATACCTTTCCGTTCGTGGTTCTGGACCTAGGCCTATCATAGACCTTCTATAACGGTGCATCGCACCTTGTGGTCACAGTACCTAAGGTATGAATGTAGGTGTACCATTGCCTTATGCAATACCTTTCTGTTCATGGTTCTGGACCTAGGCCAATCATAGACCTTCTATAACGGTGCATCACACCTCGTGGTCACAGTACCTAAGGTATGAATGTAGGTGTACTATTGCCATATGCAATACCTTTCTGTTCATAATTCTGGACCTAGGCCAATCATAGACCTTCTATAACGGTGCATCGCACCTCATGGTCACAGTACCTAAGGTATGCAGCAATAGTTCTATGCAAATGGTCAATCACAAAGAAAGACCCCGATGTACATGCCAGGCTTACCAGACTATCTTTACTTTCATTACTCGTTAATGCATGCATTCTTACTTCATGTTCCTCTTTTCTTTATCTTCCACTTTACGTTACATAATACTTCATTTATTTATTAACATCACACGTAAAGTCACAGGAAAGATAAGCATACATCATAACAAGGAACATAACATACTCAAGCATCACGTCATACAGGCAACATCACACATACATAACATGCATCATGCATAAACATGCAACATCATCATCACCATGCCCAATATACTCTCTAAGGCCTCAACCGTCATCTTACATGAACTTACGAGAACCTTGACGTCAAAACTTACATCTGCACTTTCCCCCGAAAGTTAGAGGTCAAACTACACTTTCCTTCGGGTGCAACAACCCTATTCGGCGTATGGACACCCTTCAGTCGCATGGCCTCCATGCGACTGAACATCATGGGAATGAACCAATGCGGATGAACACTCATGCGAATGAACACCCAATCGTGCGAATAGACTAATGAGGATGGACCTCATGCGAATGGGACTAATGCGGATGAAACTTATGCGACTGGACCTTCAATCGCATGACCTCCATGCAACTACCCTTTCAATCGTGCGAATGGACCTTCAATTGTGAGAGTGGACCCCAATCGTGCGAATGGACCCCAATCGCACCCTATTCGGCCATATGGCCTCCATTCGGTCTCCAGTCGGTCGCCTAGCCCTAGCTGATGCAAAATGCAGTTCATCCCGACTGCAGCCGAGGGTTTTCGGCCTCCAAACTCATCTAAACCCATTCTAAGCCCAAATTGACCATCCTCAACCTTAGGGATGCATACCACAACACCATTCAAGCACACATAAGCTCACAATCAAGACTTAAACGCATCATACACACACATACACATACACATACACTAACGGGTCAAACATGCACACACTCAAAAACCCATTTCAGATGTGTTCCAGCCCCAAAATCATTTGAAAACAAGTAAAAGAGGGGTCCTAGAACTCACACAAGCGACCACAACGAGTAGAGCTTCGATTTGACTCGCTTCTCAACAATTTTGGCCACTCGAACCAACCCGAACCAACTTTTTCTCCTTTTTCTCTTCTTTCTCTCTTTCCTCTTTCCTTGGCTGATTTTGGTGGGTGTGGGGAGAGGGTAAAGGTTTTCCCTCTCCCTTAAATACTCCCACTTCCCCAACTTTCTCTTGTTGGCGAGTTTGGTCCCTCGACTTTGGACTTCATTTCTTTTTCTTCATTCGTCGGCTTCAAAATACATAAATAGCCGGGTGTTACATTCCTAGAGTTCTCGCAAATAAGAGGAGTTCTTATTTGAACCCTCCCCTATATATATATATATATACATATATATATATATATATATATATATATATTATATATATATACATATATATATATAAAATTATTTATACTTCATTTTAAAGTGAGGAAATTAATTATCACAAATTGATTCATATAAAATTAAACGTAGCTAGGTTGTATATGTTTATAAGTATGGTCTTTGAAACTAATTAACTAATTATATTTTATATATGTTAATTATCTTTTCTTTTATAAATGATAATAGAATATAACGTTGCGTAAACTAAAGCAAAATATTGATACAGTGATTCTCCTTTTGTTTGGTAAAATCGCATATGTTGCATATTAATTTATTATGAAAACAAAAGGTTTTAATTATAAAACCTCATGGATGCTTTCTTATATTTTAAAAATTAAAAACAAAATAGTAAACTAAAAAATTGACTCACGTAAGTAAATCCTTTATTAAAAATAATAACAAAGTAATAAACAAAAATATGACTCAAGTAGTTAATTTAAGTAATTAATGTTACACAAAACTTTAGCTGTCAAGTATACTTTGATTGAGTTTAAAAAACAACAAAACTAATAAATTTAATTAATATAATAGACTAGGGTGTAATTAGAAACTAGATCAAGGTGTATTTAAAAAACCTTCATTAAATGGGTTAAAAAATTTAGCTTGAATATGAGTGAACACAACATGATTATTATAAAACTTAGTTATGGCAACCCAAAATCTTATTATTTGTATCATGCAAGAATTGTCACCTCTAGGCAGTGTTTTAAAAATCGGGATTAATCGGTAACTAATCAGAAATCGAGGTATCACCCTGTAATTTTGTGCTAATCGTTAATTAATCGCTAGGCGATCAACGAAGGTCAAAATCAGACCTAGGCAGACCCTAGGCGGTTGTAATCGGCCAAAAATATGTGATTACGACGAAATTCCGGTGAACTTCAAAAAATCCGGCCAAAAACTGAAAATTCTGGCTTAGACTTGGAAATTCCGGCCAAATATGTGCATTGATATAAAAATTGCACTTTTTTTAGTTAAATTTACATATGAAAATATGTGTATTTATATATAAAACTAAAATTTATATATAAAAGTCTCAATCCGATTAATCGGTAATCGGTACCCTACCGTCCTATTAGCGCCTAGCAATTTTTACTACACTACCTCTAGGTATGTCATACGATGTGAGATGATGCAACATTCAGACATAATTTAACACTTGATGGTCACTAGAGAGATTAATGGAACTTGCCAAAGAGAGGTACTAGTCGCCACAAGAGCCTAGGATGCTAGAGTAAATTGTTGTTGTACAATGTCAAGCATCCGTCTAGCCATAAAACCGAAGCAAAGGCAAATCCTTTCGTGTATAAAGCAACCATGCACGGAGAAGGGTGTGAAATGATAGTGGGAGTATACCGCGTATCAAAGTTCAATGGATGCATGCACTTAAACATGTTTGAATGCAGGGCCGTCCCAACATTTTTTGAGGCCCCAATCAAATTAGAAAAATAGGGCCCTATCCAAAAATATTTTTATTAAAACCCTCATCCTTTATCCGAGCTTGAGACCGGCAATAATAAACTAAAATGTTTATAATTGGCGGAGTTAAAAAAAATTACTAATGTATTGTGTATGTATTATGTATAGATGTTTATATGAAATTTACCTTTCTAGCTTTATATGATGCAAATTCATTAATGAAATATTCATAATCAAATCCTTCTAGAAATTCTTTTTCAATAGCCAAAGTAGCTAAACCGTTTAATCTTTCTTGTGATATTGTAGATCTTAAATAATTTTTTATAAGCTTTAATTTGGAAAAGCTTCGTTCCACGGAAGCAATAGTTACGGGAATAGTTAACAAAATTCTATAGGCAATATATGCATTTGGAAAGGAATTAAAATTTTTAATATAATTTAGTATACTAATAAGTGTGTCTGATTCTAAAAAAATAATCTCTCTTAACATTTTTAGTTCTTGAAACAATTCTAAACCATTAATATCTATACTATCATTATGTTTTAAAACATTTTCAAGTTAATACACTTCTGTTTTAAAATTTCTTCATTCACGATTTTTAATTTTTTAATAGTAAACATGAAACCAAAAGTACTTTCAAACTCTTTAAATTGTTTAAATCTATTTTTAAGTGAAGAACTAGCCTAGTCTACTATGTATAAAAAGTAATCGGTGCTAAAACTTTCAACCGGTGTTTTCAAAGTTTCATTATCATATTTTCATTAATTTTTTTATTTCTACGAATAATACGTGTTTCATGAAAAGTAGGTTTTACATTCATCTCTAATGCAATCTCTTTGGCTGCAATCATAGCTTTTTCAAATCCATCATCTCTATATTTTAAAAAAACAAATAAATCCATCTAATTGAGTTATAACATCATCAATACTCATGTCTTTTGATTGTAAGTTCTTACTAACTATATTAATAGCATACAAAATATCATACCAAATAACCATGCCTAATAAAAATTCAAAATTTTCTATTTCAGTTTTAGCTAAGGATTTAACTTTACTTTTAAACTTAAGATCATCATCATCAATTAATTCATCATATAATTCCAATAACGCTTCTCTTACTTGTGAAGCTTGAAATCTAATTGCTTTAATACTTTCTATGCGACTTTCCCAAGGTGTTTGTGATAGTGATTTAATAGTTAAATATGGAACGTTGACTTTTAAAACTTGCACCTTTTAGTAGATGATGAAAACAAACAATAAACCCGTTGTACTGTTCTAAGAAAATCCCTAGCTTTTTTACAAGATTTAGCCATATCACAAATTACTAGATTTAAACTATGAGCACCACATGGGGTATAAAATGCTCTAGGGTTAATATCTAGTAAGCGCTTTTGCACTCCTTGATGTTTTTCTTTCATTTGATCTATTATCATAACCTTGTCCCCTAATATTATCTGCATCAAGTCCTATTTTATTAATTTCTACGATAATAGCATCAAATATACCTTTACCACTTGTATCATCTACTACTAAAAATTTTATAAAATATTCTTTAACAACTATTGGGGTTGAAGAAATGTATAAACATCGTAAGATAATGGACATTTATCTTTATGACTTGTGTAAGGTGTGCAATCAAGTTGTTTCATGTGTACATTACTTGTTTCATGTTCTTTTAGGTTTCTACTCATATTATTCCAACTATTACTACCTTCATTTCCTCACTTACTTGTACATTGATTTACATTAAATAACTTACAACAAAACAAAATACTCTATCTAACCCCATAGAATAAATCAATCATTTTCTTTTATATCTTTCTCCATTTGGTAAAGTTTGCATATAAAGAGAAGTATTAAAGTTTCTTAAATTTTATCTTTTGGAAAATTATAATTATAAATTTTAACCGGACTTTTTTTTATAATAAGATCTCTTAAATTATTACTAATATTATTCCATTGACTTGGATCAATAAAATTTGGAGTTTTGTTAAATTGATTTGGAGTTTCATTACTATTTGTAGGTTCATCACTATTTGTAGGTTCATCACTATTTGTAGGATCATTCACATCATTTGGTTCATCTAAATTTATATGCTCATCAAAGTTTGTTGGTTCATCTAGGTTTGTAGGTCCATCTTGATTTATTGTAGCATTTGTATTCGAGGTTTTAACGAACTTAAGTAGTGATCCTTTTATTGATTCATTTAAGCTTCTTGTTTTGCCTTCTTTTCCTTTTTTGATGCACCGAAAGGGTATTTTCGAAATCGATTTGACATTCTAGATTACAAAAATACCAAATCAATTTATTAACTTCTTACTTCTATACCTAATTATCTAATACCTAACAAAACAGTTACCCAAACTTCTATGTTCTAAAACTCTAAGGCTCTAATCTAAGGAGTAATGGTCCTAATGTAAAACCAATATATTTTAAACTAATACATAATTACCAATTACCAAATCAAATTATCAAATCTTTTAGGTTTTAGCAAAACTAATTGTAGAGCCTCTAAACTTTACACAGAAGTATAGAACAATCAAGATATCAAAGAGACAAAGATTTAAAGCACTAAAGCAGTTAAGGAGAATTCATCAATTAGATTCAAATAGAGTAAAAAGGAGTGTAGATGATTCATAGATGAACCTGGAGACTCGAGTCAAGACTCAAGAGTAGAGAACCCTTTTGAGATTTTAGATTTCAAATTGAGATTTCAGATTTGAGTATACATTCGTTTCAAACTCTAGATTTCAGATTTCAGATCAAGCCTTAAGCCTTCGTTTCGGACTTCAGAGATTTAACGAAGGGTCCCTTTAACGTTCAGACAACAGATGCGGCAGCATGTGACACCACAGCCCGCAAGTCGCAGGCTCGCAGCTGACCCCTTGTAAGCCGCAACCGACCCCTTGCAGGCCGCAGCCGGCCATCGAAGTCGGTGTGCACGCAGCATGCGTGCAGCGGCGGACTTTCAAGTGACAGGTGAAGTGACCGACAACAGATGGGTCTTTAGGTCTGAGGTCTCAATGGTCGGAACCATATCACCCTAACCAAGAAAAGGGTTCGGTGATGAACAGTCCAAGTCGGAACCCTATCTCTCCAACCAAGAAAAGAACTCATGGTGAATGGGCCTAAGGATAATGTATACCATGTTTTTTTATAAAAATGGGCCCTGTAAGAACCCGTTTCCGGGACGCTTACAGCTGGTCATTCATCGCACTCAAAACATAATTTTCGTCATCTTACATAAAAACGTCGCAGCGGAAACATTAAAAACTACATTTTCATTTCATCAAAATGCTTTTGCAAAATAATACATCCGTTCATTTCACAAATTCCTTTTACATTTTATTACAAAAGCCTTATAATAATGGATGCCATTTCAAAAGAAGCTAGTAGTCGCTTCCTGCCATCCTCAGCAACATACATGCCAACTGGAAGCATATCAAAGTCAGCATTGCTGAGTGAGTTCTAGTTTTATAATAAAACATACTTTTCTTTCGTAAAACCATTCTTTACTTTCTTTCAAAATCATACAGTACTTTACATTCGTTCGTGATCATACATCATACGTACATATGAATAGTATTATTATTATCTTCATCATTCTTTCATACCGTTCTAGATCTGGTCAGACTTTACCCTCTTCGTGGCACTCAGCCACGATTACTGAGGTCGAATGACAAAGATCCCGTTTAGTACATTATTAAGATAATTCGTTGACGTTCATTTCATATGTTCGTTCTTTCTATCATTACCTTTCTCATTCTACTCCCGACTCATGTTCGAAGACTGATACTGTGCCGGGGTTTGTACACAAACCCCCGACTCATGTCCGAAGACTGACACAGCATCGGAGTACGTGATTCGTTTCTCTTTCATCTCACCTCATTCTCACGCACTACTCCCGACTCATGTCCGAAGACTGATACTGTGCCGGGGCCTGTACACAAACCCCCGACTCATGTCCGAAGATCGACACAGTACCGAAGTACGCAATCCTCTTCTCATTCATCCGGATCCTGTCTCATGCAACACCCCCGACTCATTTCCGAAGACTGATACTGTGTCGGGGCCGTAACCAAACCCCCGACTCATGTCCGAAGACTGACACAGTACCAGAGTACGCGACAAGGACCTTTTTCGAGTCTGTTGCGACACAGAGTCGCTCACCTCATACATATGCTTGCAAGCCTTTCATTCGTTCATTCATTCATTAATGCATGCATTCATTCATTACGTTCCTCTTTTCATTATCTTCCACATTACGTTACATAATACTTTCATTTCATTCATTAACGTTCAATGCAAAGCCATGGAAAGATAAACATACATAATAATAATAAGGAACATAAACCATACAACATCAATCACACAGGACAACATCGCACACCCAAAACATACATCATGCATAGCATACATAATGCACAATCACACGACACCAAACATCACACAAATCACGCGTATCACATCCCATAAGCATACGTCATCGGACATCATCATGCGTCTCATCATCATCATCATTAGCTCATCGTCATACGTCATCTTAAATCATCCATACCCATCACTTCATCAACAACCCCAAAGGTCATACCATACCATAGTCTTTCGGGTGTATGGACCCTATTCGGTCACATGGTCTTCCATACGTATGAGAACACTCAGGCGAATGGGCCTCCAGTCGCATAGCCTCCAATCGCATGCTTCCCATACGAATGAACCTCAATCGCATGACAACCGGGCGTATGGACCTCAGTCGCATGACTTTCATGCGAATGGCCCTCAGTCGCACACCTTTCGTGCGTATGAACCTCAATCGCACGACTCACAGGCGTGTGGACTCCAATCGCATGACCTTCAGTTGCATGACCTTCATCCGCATTTCCTTCAGTCGCATGACCTTCATCCGCATTTCCTTCAGTCGCATAGCCCTCATGCGTATGGCTCACAGTCGCACGAATGAACCTCAGTCGCACTTCTTTCGTGCGTATGAACCCAATCGCACCTCATTCGGGCGCATGGACCTCCATTCGGTCGCCTAGCCCTAGCTGATGCAGAATGCAGTTCATCCCGAACTGCAGCCGCCATGTTTGACCTCCAAACTCTTCCAAACCTCTATTAAGCTCAAATCAACCATTCTAAACCTTGGAGAAACATACTACGACATCATTCAAGCATACCCAAGCCCGAAATCAAGCCCCAAACGAATCATACACATACATAAACGGGTATTCACCCAAAAACCCAAAAAATAGTTTTCAGATGTGTTTCAGCCCCAAAATCATTCAAAAACGTGTAAAAGAGGGGTCCTAGAACTCACCTTAACGATCCCGTCGAGTAGAGCTTCAATTTGACCCGCTACACGTCGATTTTCACGCTCGGATCAACCCGAACTAAGCTTTTCTTCTCTTTTTCTTCCTTTTCTCTCTTCTCTTTGGCTGAAAATGGCAAGTATGGGGTGTCTTCCCCCTTTTATACTCCCTTTCATCGAAGTTTCTCTCGTTGGCGAGTTTGGTCCCTTGACTCTGAACTTTATTTCTTTTTCTTCTTTCGTCGCGTTCAAAGAAATTTCCGGACGTTACATGCCCCTATTTTTTGGGGGCCCCAAACCCAGTGACTCCCTAGAACAACTAATGGGCCAGCCCTGGTCAAGAGTTGGGCTACTCCTTGACAAAACAAAAACATTGATTTTCCTGAATACGTAATACATTTACGTTAATCTCAAAATAATTTCACACATAGTCAAGACTTTTTTTGTTTGAACGATACATATATTGCCATGACTTATTTGATCTTATAGTCAAGTATATACTTTCCTTGTATGTATTGAAAAACAATTCATTATTATGTATTTAAACATGAAGGAGGCTCACATTGCATTAAAAAATAGTTTGATAACACACGAAAAGTGTTTTTCCACTCTATAAAACAGGAGAAGAGTAGAACGAAATGTGCTTAAGATATGTTTATTTTTTTATCGTAAGCAGAAATTCAAGATATGTTTTATTTGATTTTATTGTCAAGTATATATTTTTCTTGTATGTAGTGAAAAATAATCCATTATTATCTCCTTACAAAAGATAATAAGTGTTTATAGATAATTATAGGGAAAAGAAGCAGGATCTACGTATGGTGTTTATAGATCTCGAGAAGCATATGATAGTGTGCCCCGAAGCAAGATTTGGGAAGTCTTCAATCTAGATGGATCCTAGAAAGGTATTTTAGGTTATTGGGGATATATATGATTGTGCAAGGACAATCGTAAGGACACCAATGAGTGACACAAACACTCTCCTTCTAGACATGGGTTTGCATCAAGGCTCGGCATTGAGTCTGTTTATGTTTACATTAGTCCCCTATGAGCGATCGAAGTCAATTCAAAATAAAATACCTTGGTGCCTACTATTTGCGGATGATATCGTCTGGTGGCGGAAAGTAAGTAGGACTTAAACGAGAAGCTTGAGGAGTAGAGGGCAACCTTGGAGAGTAAAGGATGGTTTAAAATCAAATATCTTTATTGTGACTTTAGTGGGGTCAACATTGAAGATGACATCGATATGATGATCAAAGGGCGAGTTGTACAACTAACAACCAAGTTTGAATATTTAAGATCATTCGTTCAGAGTGACAAAGGCATTGAAAGTGGCGCGGCTTATCGTGTGCAGGTTAGTTGGTGCAAGTGAAGAGCGGCCAAAGAAGGTTCCTAAAGAAACTAAAAGAGAAATTCTATAGAGTTGCAGTTCCACGACCAGCTATGTTATATGGAAGCGAATATTGGGATATCAAGAAGAAGCAAATACGCAAGCTGGAGGTTGGGGAGATGAGGATGCTAAAGGTGGATACACGAACACACAAGACTAGATAGGATAATAAATGAAGTTCTTAAAGCTAGATTAGGATAACTCTGCACCGCTCAGGTGCTGAGGGTGGAGAACCTCATGGTAGACAGGAAAAGAAGAAAAGGCAAACCAAAACTTGGTAGACTTGCACCTCAGAACATAATTAGTGATAGAAGCTCTTAAAGATGTCAGATAA